>OY992530.1:64117536-64297536 GCA_963921185.1 Dasysyrphus tricinctus
TTCAAACTGGCTTCAAAAAAGGCGAGCGAGTTGCAAAAGTTTCTATTTATTAGTTACTTGATAGTGTGTATTTACTAGCTCGTCATGCCATAAGGTACATAATCTATAAATCATAATATTATGATTCTCCATCATGTTCTTCATGTGGTTTTTAAAATTACCAATTCAATAAGAAGGTGTATATACCTGTTTTTTAACTTTAGTATATTCAATAACATTATCTTTTATACGTTGACGGATTACACATTCTCTTATTTTTTGGATCACTATTACTCTGTTTCACTTGAAAATACTTAAAGCCCTACCGACATACTAATTTTAATCGTTCTACAATAATCGGAAGTACATTATATAATTGATATCAATTTTTAAAAGTGGGTAGATGCTACGCCCCTTGAGCTGAAAATTATACATTTCTTACTTTTATCTTTGTATGCACGTCAAACCCTACCGCTCTACCAATTTTCATTGTTCTACAATAATTAGAAGTGCTTCATATAATTTATAAGAATTTTTAAGAATTTGGGTGGATGCCACGAAAAATTCCAATTTTTTAATTTTTTTCTTTCTAAGTACTTCAAGCCATACCGACTTACCAATATTTATCGTTCTACAGTCAGTCGAATTGACGACATTAATATTGAGAGGCCAGAAAGGATGCGAAATGCACAAGAAAATTGAGTGACGTTGATAAAAAAGATGTTATGCAAACAGAACGATTGCATATATATGACAATAGCAATATTCGCGTTAAAAATTAGGATCATTTGACATTTGACAACTATCCTTAGGTGTAGAAGTTCCATCTGACTTCTCTTCGGTAGTGACTGCTTTAGTCACTTTCTGATTTTTCTCCAATCTTCTTCATCGCATTTGTACTGTTTGCCAGTTTAATAATATGGAACACGGAAGTTCCCAAAACGAATACTCCCATCAGAAACGTATCTTATGACTAAGATGTTCAGCACGTCTGCATGCATCGCTGCATACAGCACCGCACTCTAAACACATGTGCATATTTCTTAAATGCGTTTCCATTTGAGAGTAAAAAGACGGCGGGCAGATCTGAAGAAGTTCTCGAGAGTAAAACTTGTCAGTGAACACAGCCTGAAACTAGCTCACCCGATGGGAAGTCAGATATCCGAGATAGAGAGTCACTCTTGAGAGTTTTCGAACGAAAGTACTCTCTCAAATGTACAAGCACATTTAAAAATTTAACATAAAAAGGACTCAATCACCCTTTAAGTATGATTTCTTTTTGTATTTCTCAATAAATTTGTATACCCAAATGAAATTTCTTTTTATTTAAATATTTTAATCTTGTAGGTCGAGCATTTAATGCAAAGTTAGAATTTTTTGAAGCTAATCCAATCGATGTACCTTTTTTAAAAATGTTCTTATTTTTTCAAGTTAAAATCAATTTTAAGGTGGACACTTTAAAAAGTGCCCCTGTCACCTCTCCCATTTCACTTAACTATTAAAAAAAGCTTTTATAAATTTGTAGAGGTGGTTTGGGGAACTAACTGTTTAAGTAATTATTTTTCAAAAGTGACAAATTTTTTATCCACATTTGCACTTTGAAAAGTGAAAATCAAATCGATCTGGGACTCAATCTGCTTTCTAGTAGGAAATAATTTGCTATTCTCAAAAAATCTTATACAGTAATAAAGTCTGACATTTATCTTCTAATAAAAGACCTTATCTTAGAAGATTGAATATTAAAAACTGAAGTTCTAAGAATTAAAATCGGTCGATTTGAAGGCTATTTGAGCATAGCGGAACTTTTCTCCACTGAACCTGGTCAACGAACAGACATTGCTGCAACGCTGCGCAGCAATTTTAGATGTATAGACTAGACATCGTGCAACTCTGGGCAAACCTTGTGTGAAATCAGGAAAATAGAAATGTGTAGTCCTCTTTTGCCAAGAATAAATTTTATAAACGTAGAGTGAAAAAACATTTTTGATTACATTTGATTAAATTCATATTTTATGCTTCTTTCGTTCTTGCCCAGGGGGGGCAATTGCACCCATTGCCTCCCCCCTGTATCAGTTACGGTTTTTGTGATTTTTGAAGTCCTATATCTCGGGAATTACTAATTTTGAAGAGTTGAAATTTGGTGAGCCACCTGTGTTTGATCAGCTCAGAAAATACTGCGAATTTGAAGTTTCTGACTTTATTGGTACTGAAGTTAGAGAGGGGTTGTAAATCGCCTGAGTTTGTTTCTGTAAAAAGGGTGTAGTGCCGCGAACTTGGCTGGGCACTATCGTGCCCTTTGATAGTGTAGAGGCTTGGTATAGACAGCTAAAAGTCTTAGCAGGAAGAAGTAAAGCCGGAATTTATATGCTTTATTGATGGTCTAAGAAAGAAACTCATTTGGTCAAAAGCGGAAGTATAGCTAGATTTCAGAACGAGGAAGTAAAAAAAAAAACATATACATACTCAAAAATAAACAAACGATTGATTATAAAAAAGAAGAACTTTAATCAACACTGAATATTTAAAAAGGTTAGCTAAGAATCAGTAAATGAATTTTGTTTTATTTAAGTTTTTTTGTGTCTATTGAACGTTTTTCTTTACAATACTTTGTAATTTTTGTTAGCTGAATAAATGTTTGGATTTACAGAATTTGGAAAAACAGAATTATGGATTTTCTAAATTTTAAAATACAAACTATTGGATTGACAGCATTTTGAAATACAAAATTTTAGACTAAAAGAATTTTGAATAGCAAAATTCTGGATTTACAAGATTTTAGAATACAGAATAATGAAAAAGCAGAATAATAGAATACAGAATTATGTTCATGGGTCAATATTTCAAAATATTAATATTTCAGTCTCCTTCATTTTTGAACCGAAGTACAAAATTTTATTATAAGTTTGTTAATTGGATGGCTTGAAACAAACGGGTTCTAATATTCGCTCTAGAAAAAATTAGTTTAAAAAAATATCATGCCCGCTATCTCCATTTAAACACCCAAAATGTCATTCCCCTGACGTGTCCCCAGGCCTACTTACCACACTGTCTGAGTTTTAGCAACGAAACTAAAAACGATACAACAAATCTAATGATGCAGTCTTTTTAATAATATATGCTTCCTAACTAAAAAATAGTTAAATGATTTTTAGTTGCTTTATTTTTTTTAAATAGGAGCTATTAAGTAAGTGTCCCCCATAAATTGATCATTTTTATCCCACCAATTGAAATAAAAAAATAAAATGCACGACTGGGTCGCACGTACTAAAAGATTTTGGCAGACAAATGGTGAAGTTCCTAGTTTTTTAATTGAGTTCTGAAAAGTAATCTTTAAAAATCTCCATATAAGTTCTACTTTATTTCAAAGTTTAATAAAATGCACGACTGGGTCGCTGGAGCGGTTTTTTAAAAAATTAATTATTTATATATAAAATTCTTAAAACATTTTTAAGAACAAATTTTGGTATGCAAATCTAGAGTATAAATTTATGTGTATATAAAAACAACATTTGAAAAATTGAAAAATTTTCAACCCGTTTTTGAGATATCGAATTTTCAAAAAAAAAAAATTGAAATTTTTTTAAAAATCCAAAAACTTTTTTTTGAAAATCTTGATATGCAATATTTTTCATTCTTATCTGAAATTTGCATATAAAAAAAAAAATTTATATCCGTTCAGCCAATAACGAGAAAATTTAAAATGAAAAAATACGTCGAGCCGCTTAGGCTGAAGACGAACAGACAGACAGAATTGTGCCACCCACTTTTTTGGTCTTCTCTATCATCCTTATATCATGTTTGATTATTATGTCAAAATTTTTTTTTGCACGAATCCAAAACTTGTGTTAAAGTACCTATATCGCTAAAAAACAACAATTTTCACTGAAGGAATATGTTTGTCTCTTTGTCTCTTTAATATACTTAATTTTAATTTATTAAAAAAAGCTATGTGCTGATACTTGGTGCAGTACCCAGATTTGTAACGGAGTTTTTAAAAATGTCCATACAAAAACCACTGTATTTCAAAGCAAAGACAGCTTATTTTGTACTTAAAAAATATGTCTGCCTCTCTGATATATAAATTTGTATGCTCTTTTTCATTAGAAAACAATTCTGGCAGAAGCCTGGTGAAGTAGGTACCTAGATCTATAATGGAATATTGAAAAAAAAAAGCTTTGAAACTCCATACAAGCTCCGATATATTTAAAAAACAAACAAAAAAGTTTTAACAAAAGCCATATGTATGTCCACCTCTCCGTTATCTGAATCCTAATACTCTATTTTGTTAAACAAAACTATAGCAGACATCTGTTGCAGTACTTGGATTTACAACGGAATTTTGAAAAAGGGCTTTAAAAAACTCCATACAAATTCTCCTGTATTTCAAAAGCAAAAATAAAAACAGTTTTAACTAAATCAGTATGTCTGCCTCTTTTATATGTAAACCATACTCTGTTTTACTAGAAAAAATTATAACAGACTCCTGGTAGAGCACTTGGATTTTTAAATGGAATTTAGAAAAAAAGGCTTTGAAAAAATTACATAATTAATAAAATTAATAAAATTCCAATAATTATAGCAGATACCTGGATTTATAACGAAATGTTGGAAAAATGCATTGAAAAACTCCATACAAATTTAGTTGTATTTAATAAAAAAAAATTATGTGCTGATACTTGGTGCAGTACTCAATTTTGTAACGAAATTTTTAAAAAATTCCATGCAGGAAAATACAATAATATTATAAAAATATGGATTTCACCACATATTTGCAATTATTTCTAGCTTTTCGTTTCAAATTGACACTTGAATTATTCCTTTTTTAGTTACTGTCAACTTCTTTTTTTAGATTGCAAATTTTACTTCCAATCTTATATGTTCATCATACTCTCATAACTGTCTGAAAAGTATGAAATTGAGCTTATTCTTGTTGATAAATAAGTTTTCTAGCAGCAAGAAATTTGTGCACTATTACTCTAAGCAGGAATCCGATACAGTCTTAGGGCCTGGTTCCGTAGTGAGCGGCAGAGCGGCAAAAAGTCTCTAATCATGCCTTCAACTGTTTTGAAGTCATGATAAAATTGGACTTTTTCTTATCACTAAATATGTAGAAAATTCAAGGCTATATATTTCAAGAGGTTTCAGTTCAAATTGGGTATGATGTTTCAATCTCATGACCCCCCCCAAGCAGAATTTCCGCGTCTGGAACTACTATGTACTAAGTTTGAAGAAAATCGATCGAGCTGTTTAGGCTGTAGAAGAACAGATAGACAGTCCAGACAGACAGAATTGTGCCACCCACTTTTTTGGTCTTCTCTATCATCTTCATGTCATGTTAGATTGTTATCTCGAAATTATTTTTTGCATAAATCCATAAATAAATAGTAGGTACCTACAAATATCGCAAGTGAAAAAATTGTTCTTTGAAAGGTACCATTAATAACCATTTTTTGAAAAATGATTTCCTATCCAAAGATAGCCTTTACTAAAAGAAATTTATTTATTTATTTTTAAAGAAAAGTTGTAGAGCCATTTTTGAGAAAAATAAGATTTTGTAATATACTTAAGAAATTTGGTTTTTCGTCTTCTTTATGGTTCTATGTATTTCAAAATATTTTATTTTATAATTTATAAGACAATTTTAAAAATTATAAATTTTTTTTCGAAGTAGGCACACAGTTTTCAAATTTTATTAAAATTCACAAAGAACTCTGATGTTATTTCTTTTAAAAAGTTGATATAGAGTAACCCAAAAAATGAACTAAAATGGTTCTTGGTAATTGTTAGGAATTGAGTCTATATTGAGGATCAAAATAGTTATTATTTTTCCAATGATAACAATAGCTATTATTTGCAAGAACATTTTGGAACCTCATCGTCGCGTTGCGTCGATTTTGGATTATACTAAAGATATGTACGTAACGTAGGTAATCATAGATTTTCAGAATTTAAAATAACGAACTAGCTATATATGTAGCTATATTCAAATGTGCTTTTACTTCCTATTTTTGAAGCATCCTAACTAGGTTCGTTTTCTCCTAAGAAAATCGTATTTAGTAATTTTTTGAGCATTGAGCATAAAATAAAAAATATTCAATAAAAGGACAATCGGCAAAAATGGATGGAAGGTGGTCTAGGAACCAATAACAACGAGACGTATGTCGTTGGAAAGGTATTTTTATGAGCTACAATAGTCACTATGGCGGCTCATTTCAAATCACTGTGTGAAAAAAGTTATTCGTTAACCTAGGTTTTGTTTTATACGAACTGGTCTTTCCAGTACTAAGAAGATGCATGTCGTTGAAAAGGTATGTTTATGAACAATAATAGTTACCATAACAACTTATTAAAAATCACTGTGTGGAAATAGTTATTCGCTGTTTTAGGGAATTTTAGCACATATAAAATGTATGGAGCATGGGTAACAATTAGCGAATAACTTTTTTCACACAGTGATTTGGGTTAAGCTGCCGTATTGACTATTGTAGTACATAAAATTTCCTTTCCAACGACATACGTCCCGTTGTTATTGGTTGAACTTGCCATCGCACTTTTCGCCCATACTAAAAAAAAAACATTTTTTCACACTAAAATGAACCACAATATTTGATTAGTTTACGAATAACTTTTGTTCACACAGTGATTCGGACTAAACTAATATAAGGATATTGTAGGTAATGGAAATACCTTTTCAATGACATATATATTGTCGTTATTGGTTAGACCAGTTTTCATAAATTTTCCCCATACTAAATATATTTTATTCATACTAGAATGCACCAGAACACAATTCTATTTAGCGAATAACTTTTTTCACACAGTGATTTGAAGTAAGCCCCCATAGTAACTATTGTAGTACATAAAAATACCTCTCCGACGATATATGTCTCGTCGTTATTGGTCTTGTAGACCGTTTTGTCCTATTCTCCTTTACGTTGCCTTTCTTAACTAACATAACTTACGGTTATTGGTTTTGTATGCTTCATGATTAAGTTCACATTCGTTAGGGAAAGTCCGTCTTACTCCATTCAAAGTAGCACAAACAGGATCATAATTCAATGGGCAAATATTTGGGCAGTTGCGTGGAGGTTCCATGGAATGACACTTGCCTTCATGTCCAACAATCCATTCTGAAAGAGATTTAAAATAAGAAAATAAATTATTCTTATCTCAAAAGACCGTTGCGTTGTTCCAGAAATTTCATTTCAACGGATATTTAAAGTTTTTATTATTACTCACTTGTATTTGTATAACAATTTTCGGCTAACAGGTGGCATTCATTATTGAATGTTTGTTGTTGGCCATTAAAGAAGCCACAAACTGGATTATAGACATTAGAGCAATCTGGACAAGCCAAAGTTGAGTCAGATGGTATTGGCTGTTCAGATGATTGTTGCGCTAAGGTTGGTTGAACAAATGTGGGCTGAAGGAAAGGTCGACGAGTAAATGGTGGCGGATTATAAGGTGGTTGAGGTTGTGCATTTGGTGGCAGTATGTTACATTCTCCTGGACCAAGAATTGTCCATGCTGCAAAATGGAATGGACAGTTAAAAGTTAAATTATATCTCCTAGAAGTGTAACTCTGTTTATTAGTAAATGTTTATACCCTGATTTGTGTTTGCACTTTCTGAATCCATTTGACATTTATTTGCAAAAGTTTTCCTCAATCCATTCAGCGTCGCACATATTGGTTGATCATTATTAGATGGACACAAAGATGTTGTAGGCTCCTGGGGTCGTTTGCATTGGCCTTCATGCACAATCTTCCAGTCTTCAAATATATAGAATTCAAAATTAAAACCTCTTGCGTTTAGAGACTAATTAATTACCTTGTTTGGATTTACAAGCTTCAATGAGGACATAACATTGATTGGGAAATCCTTTTTGTATTCCATTGAAGGTAGCACAAACTGGAATAAAAATATTTGGACAAATTTTTGGACAGTTCTGTGAAGTAGGGTCTCTGCATTCACCGGTATGTAAAAAATCCCAAGCTAAAAATAAGACAGTGTAAGGAGTTAAAGGTATTTTGTTTTCCATGTCATCACAGAGCCTTACAATTGCTTGTGACGCAAATTTCTGATTCCAAAACGCATTCATTGGCAAATGTTTTATTTTGACCATTTAATGTTGCACACACAGGACTATAGATTTTTGGACAATTCGAATTGCAACGTTCTGATTCTGGTTCAGTGCATTCGCCTTGGTGCACAACTACCCATGCTAAAGAATAGGAAGAGATTTATGTAAAATTTCATATAGTTTTTAGTTTAAGGTTAACAAATGAGGTAATTGAATTTGAATTTAGTTAGTTCAAATTTTTGAAACAAACTTTTATAAAAAAAATAAATAAAATGTATGACTGGGTTTCTTCTCACGTATACTTGTTCTTATGTTCACGAGGCCGACAGTTTAAAAAAATATATATAGGGACATGGAAATTATGAAAGAAAAAATTTTAAAAGCATGAAATACGCTATTAAAATTAGCTTAAACAATTCCTTTAATAGTTTGACGTTAAAAAAAGAATACCATCAGAATTTTTCTCTAAATATAATTGAAGGATCCAGGGGAAAACCAGTTTAGTCCACTTGGGTTGATTTTCTTGAAACGGTACCTTCCATACAAAAGTTAAAAAACCGCAAAGGAAATTATTTTTTTTTCTCGAAAACGCCACGATTTTGATTAAACTTTTTCTATATACTAAAATTAGTACGATCTACTACCAAAAATTATAAAATTTTACACTTAGCAACTATTTAAAGTACCTGTCATGTAACGTATTTTTTTATTTTGAATTTTCTCGTTATCAGCTAAACGGATTTAAATAGTCTTTTTTAAATACAAATTCCGCATAAAATTAAATAATATTGCATATCAAAATTTTCAAAAAAAAAGTTTTTGGATTTAAAAAAAATCGGTATCTCAAAACCGGGCTGAAAATTTTTTTTCAAATTTTGTTTTTATATGCACATAAATGCATGCTTTAGATTTGCATACCAAAATTTGTTCTTAAAAATGTTTTAAGAATTTTATATACAACAAAATTATTTTTTAAAAAAACCGCTGCAACGATTTAAAATTTTTTTTTCCCATACAATCATATTCAATCAGGAATTAAGATGGTATTCCTTTTTTCCACCTCAAATAGTCAAAAGAGTTGTTTTAGTCAATTTAAATGTCGTATTTCATGCTGCTCTACATTTTTCTCTCATAATGTCCATGTTCTTATATACAATTTTCTTAAATCCGCATAGTGTCTTGAACATAAGAGCAACTACGTGCGACCCAGTTGTGCATTTATTTTGGTAGTTTTTATATATTTATAACGTAAAAGTTGCGGAAATGCCTCAACATGCCAATAACATGTTGTGAAAAAAGTTGCAAGTTTTTTGATGTTCAAAATATTAAAAACTACCAAAAAAGTGTAAGTCTCACACTTTGACATACATAAAATTATGTTCCCGAAAAGTGGCAACACTGACATTTTTACCGAAGGTGCTTCTACTCATCATCTATCCTTTAAGTCGTCAACCATTATTTTCTCAAAACGCTTTTGGCATCTGGAGCCGTTTCCACCACTACTTAATACTTATATTTAAAGACATCAACCGTTATTTTTCCAAGACGCGTTTGACGTCCGGAGGCATTTCCGCAAATTTGTTCACGTTATCAAAAAAGGAGAGACATTTTGACATTAAAAAGTATGTTCCTGAAAAGTGGCGCGTCATTGAGATTTTAACCGAAGGTGCGTCTACTGAAATCAATTATTTTAATACATAAATCGTTACTTTGACCATTGACATTTTCCAAGTAATTTAAGAGTTTTTTTTTTGAATTTACCATTTTCCACATATTGGTCCCCATTTTTCAAAATGGTGTCCAAGCAACAAGATTACAACAATGACTCCCAAGCTAAGTTACATGTCAAAAATAAATTACAAATATAAATATACGGTCCCGCCTACAAAAAGTGCAGGCTAGATTGGGCGCCATTTTTAAAATACCAAGCTTCAATCAAATCGACCAAACGCTTTCAAAGTACATATGTATTTGATTTAAAAAAAAAAACATAATTTAAATTTGTTTAAATTTTTTGGAAAATTTTGGAAAAAAAAACTATTCATATTCTTGAGAAGTTTCAGTACAAAAAAATAATTAAAATCAGAAGAGTCGTTTTGAAGAAAATCAAAAATAAAAAAGTGGTACCATTGATAACCATTTTTTGAAAAATGGTTTTCTATCCAAAGGTAGCCATCATACTAAAAGAAATTTACTCATTTTTTTGTGAGAAAAGTTGTGAAACCGTTTTCGAGAAAAATTAGGTTTTGTAAAGGCTTTAAGAAATTGTATGGCAGGTACCGTTATTTTTGGTTCTAAAAAAAAAAAAAAAATGTGGGAGGTATTACCAAAAACCACTAGGTATCAAATTTTAAGAAAATCAATACAGTTGTTTAAGCTGTAGACAGACAGACGGACAGACAGAATTGTAGGATCCACTGTTTTTTGTCTTCCCTATCATCGTAATGACAATGCTGATCGGGTTCATTTCATTCATACGAATGTATAACTTGCTATATAATATATCGCAAGTAAAAATGGAAAAGGAAGAATCAAATGATCTGTCCAACTTTGTTTCAAAATGTTAAAAGCTAAAGAATAGAATCTTAATTATATGAAGAATTTGCAACAAAGACCTTTATATGGATGCGGTGTCAATAAATGGGAGCACCTGCTCAATACCCCGATTTTCGGAGAAGATGCTCTTTTTAAGTACGAGCACAAATCTTTAGCACTGCCATTTCCATTAAAACCAGCTTCGCTTTATTGTATGACGTCTGTGAAGTTAGCAGGGCAACTTTCACTCACGCAAATGGAACCTTGACAGGAATTTGCAGTTTTTTTGCATTTCAATTTCCGATTTTGCAGTTCACCGAATAAGGGTGTAATTTAGTGACCTGCTAACTTCACAGTGATGTTAGCAGGTCACATGGTGTATCTCAGGAACCAAGCGTGCTAGGAACTTGTATTAAGGCTCCAAATTTGCAGTTGTTTTTTTGCATTTCAACGATAGGCTATGTTCAAAATTTGAAGTCCTCAATTTGAAACAAATTTCATACTGACCTGCTAACTTCACAGTGAAGTTAGCAGGTCACTAAATTACACCCTTATTTGGCGAGCTGCAAAATCGGGAATAGAAATGCAAAAAAAAAAAAAATGCAAAAAAAACACAAATTCCTGTCAAGGTCCCAATTGCGTGGGTGAAAGTTGCCCTGCCAACTTCACAGACGTTATTGTATGAAGCATTTGCTCAGAGCATACGCTCCATTTTTATGCTTTCACATACCTATTGATTAAATTAATTCAAAGTGAAAGAATGGTACAACTTGGTGTTATACGGTCCTCCTGTCTAAGATAATTTATTATGTAGACTTGTTTTGTAAGGTTTTGTACTCACCTCGTTTTGATCGACATATATCCGCCCTCATGTAGCATTGATTGTCAAATGTTTGATCAACTCCTCCAAATGTTGCACAAATTGGATCATATTCCAGTGTGCAATGTGTTGGGCAACGACGATTGATGATAAATGGAATTGGTACTGGCTCTTCGTGAGAATTTAAAGGAATAGGGAGCTGATGACTTGGTTGCACAGCAGGCAGAGGACTAGTTTGTTGTTGTGGATGTGGACGGTCTTGCACATACGGTATTTGAGATGGCTGAACCTGTGGCTGTGGAATCAAATATATTTATTTAGCTGACCAAGTGATGGTAAAGGTTGCAATTGTGTCTGTGGATGAGTTTGTGGAAAAGGGTGTGAAAGTGGCTTAGTACTGGTATGTGGATGTGGACGAAAATGAGAATGGTGATCTCTTTGAATCCGATCATGTGGTTGTAGAAACTTTTGTACATTTGGTTGATGACCAAGTAGTGCCAGTGGCTTTGCTTGAGGATGTGAGTGTTGCTGGTCATTAGGATTTGGATGAAACTTAATATGCAGCTTTGAAACCCAACTTTCATTTGGCTGTTAATGTGGCTGCGAATGAGGCTGTTCGTGGGGATGTGGATGTTGATGAGAATGGGGATACGGATGAAGCAGCACATGTTGTGGATGTTGAATTGGAATCCCATGTGACCTATGAATTAGTAGTATCTCAACAGCTGGCTGTCCATGAGCTTGAAAATGTGGCTTTGGAATTGAATTTATATTTGATTCAGGAGTTGCTAGGGTTTGAACTGGTACCTCGTGGCATAATGGTTAAGGCGTTGAACTGTCATGCCGAGGGTCTGGGTTCGGTTTCCAGCCACTGCCACCTTCAAACTGAAATGTTTTTTTCCGAGGTGCTGCCTCTTGCGAGGAACTCAAAAACCCTCCAAGAGTATACTTGCTATGAAAAGTGCTTCTCATCTAGTCGTTCGGACTCGGCAAAATATTGTAGGTCCCATCCATTTCTGCCAACAACACGCACACAGGAATGGTTGAGAGTTGTAACTTGTAAGTCACTAGGCCCTGCTCCTCAACGAGCTATTGCGCCACCAAATTTATTTATTTAGGATTTGAATTTCTGGCTGTGGATGAGCCTGTTCATGAAAATTTAAATGTGAATCATCATGTGAATGTGAATACTGCTGGGAATGGGAATGTGGATAAGACTGAACATGTGGCGTTGGGATCTGATTTAGATTTGTCTCAAGAATCGGTAGAGTTTGAACTAGTTCATGTGGATGTGGATGAGCCTGTTGATGAGGATGTGAATGTGATGATTTGTTATGTGGATGTAGGTAAGAATGGGTTTATGATGTATGAGTATTGAATAAGGACTGTATTTGTGGAAAATTCGGTTCAACATCAGGATGTAAATGAAAATGATAATGTGAATTTGGATGACTGACTGTAGAGTCTAGTATACATTTGACTGATGATAATGTAAAGGAACTGTTGATGGACATTGGCCTTCATGAAGAAACTTCCAATTATTTCCATATCTACAATTCTCTAAGTCGAATTCACATCTGTTTAGGAATGTTTTCTGGTCATCTTCACATGTAGCACAAAGTGGAGCATATTCATCGGAGCACACTTGATTACAATGTTTAAAACAATTCGATATATCTGTGGTGTCTAGTTCTAAAATTATATAACAACCGATTATTATTTTTTTTTTTTTCAAAATCCAACAGCAAACATAACAAACACTCACTTGATAGACCATGATCTTCACGATTTTTATTTTCACTTTTTAACCGACAGATATTTTTGAAAAAATACAAATTAGTTCCATTTGTTGCACAAACAGGATAATTTGATTCCTCACATTGCTCCGATGGTTTTCCACGACACTTATTCACATTGATTAGCAAAAGAATACCAAACAACGAATAAAGAATAAATTTTGCCATAATTTAGAAGTCAAGAGCAACTAAGCCGAACTTTCAGCTGACTTTGCATTTTATACTTTTGTTTTTTTTTTTGTTGCAAAATGCATTCTACGAAAATACGAGTAGTTTAGATAAATATATGCACATCTGTTTTGAGGAGTGCGAAAATGGATAGAATTTTTTGTTTATCGAGGGACATGTTGGTATTTTGTTAATACATAGTTATAGGTAGGTATATTGTATTAGAGACGAAAAATTATTTTTTTTTAAACAAATAAAGCAACACAAAAAAAAAACAGTGCGATCGGTGATCAGCTGAAAAAGCTTGCTCCGGGTGTTTTGTACTTGCTATAGGTACCTACTTAGAAGAAAATGAAAACGAATATTTGGTGACGAATGTATTAATTTGTCATCAGTTGAATGTTTACACGTTCTTTTTTTTTATTTTTTAATCTGGGACAAGTGTTTTGATTTATTTTTACATCGTACAAAGATGTAGGTAACATGAAAAATTTATTAAATGAAATTTGAGCACATAATGTAGATTAGTGTGCTTGTAGGTATTATTTTAATGAAGGTCAAATCTTCAAATTGATATATAAAACGTGCTTTTAGGTTTATTTTAATAGAAACAAATATTTTGATATGATAAAATATTGGGTTCTACCGGCCGGCCGGCCGGCTTGGCTGCAGCAGGTAGTCGTGCACCACACGTACCGTTCACAATTCTTAAAAGGTTACGGGATTGCTGGTATTTCAAAATCTTCTATTTGAGTACACAAAAAATTAATTGAAAGACCACCACAAGTACTTGCTCTTATGTCAAAAGTTTAGAATTATTAAAATTTTATATAATATGTACATTAGGGTGGTCGTTATAATGTTTTTTTTTATAGTATTTATATTTGGATGGGCCTAAATCGGCTCTAAATGAAGAAAACAAAAATTCCCTAATTTGTTCAGGTTTTTATTTTCATTCCCTTTAGTTGCCGTAGGGGTGAATTAAATGCCCCTTTTTTTTTGCATACAAGGAAATTCGTGTAAAATCTGCCAAAAATTCAGTGCATATAGGTGGGAAGTAGGCAAGAAAAAAATCCTATAGGAAGGGAGTATTTTCTACCCCGGTTGGGCGGGAGGGGCAATTTAATAAAATAATTGCATAGAATAGAAAAACATTAATTAAAAACAACGGCAACACTTACAGTAATCTTTTGTAGCTTTTTAGAAACCGAGAAGTCCATATTTATAGTTTATGTCCAACTGTTCATCAAGAATATTTAATTATAAAAAAACCGTAAGAATGGATTTATGGGTTTCTTAAAAGTTAAAAAACATTACTGCAAGTGTTGCCGTTGTTTTTTTTATTAATTTTTTAGTCGATTCGATTTTTTTGATCCGATCATCGAAAAAAATTGATGATTGATAAATTACAAATTTTCATTTCAATCGATCTCAATCATTTCGATTATTCTCGATTTTCCATTCAAATCTCAATCATTTTGACGATTCTCAATTTTTCATACTAGTAGTACCTCGTTGCATAATGGTTAGTGCGTTGGACTGGGCCCAGTTCCCTGCTAATTACGAAAGTGGAGCTCCAGCTCATTTTTGATTCATTAAAGAAGAAGAAGTCAGCAGGAGTCGATGGCATATCTAACGTTGTACTTTGACATTTACCGCAAGAAGCGGTAGACATTTATGCTACACTGTTGTACAACGCTCTGAATAATGCATATTATCCAGTGCGGTGGTGCATCCTCTCCCGAAGAAGGGAAAGAACAACTCCAATCCGGCGAATCTCCGGTTGAAAATCTTCTTCCGAGTATCAGCAAGGTATTTGAAAAAGTTATCAATAGAGCTCTGTCTAAGTGGGCAGAGGACAATAATATCATACCGGATAATCAGTTTGGTTTTAAGGCGGGACATGACACCATTCATGCCGCGTCTAAGCTCGTTACTGATGTCCAATGGAACAAATCTAAAAAGCAGTGTACGGGTGCCTGTTTGGTTGATTTAGAGAAGGCCTTCGACGATGGCTAGAGGGTCTTTATTTAAAGCTGACAAGACTTGGCATTAGTAAACCACTATTATACATGCCTTATGATATGCTCAATGGTAGAAAGTTTGTTGTCAAGAGTGGCAATATGACTTCTGCCACAACCCTAAGACCTGGTCAAACAGAGCGCGGTTCGGCGATCTTTGTAAAAATTTACAAAGAAAATTTGACCGTCGCGTTCTTACTTTCTCAGTAAAGTATTGACCGTCCCGTCATACCACGCTCTGTTTGACCAAGCCTTTAATATTAAAAATGGTCTTCGGCAGGGAGCGGTCAACTCGCCGATTCTATTCAGCATTTACACCAGCGATCTGATAAGTAGTCTAACTCAGGCAATTGCGTATGTCGACGATCTAATTGCGTACAGAACAGTTCCAAAAGTCGAGGACATCAGAATTCTTTTGCAGCGTGACTTCAAGAAGATTCAGCAATATTGCGATGACTGGAAGTTGCAAATCAACTTTCAGAAATCAGAAACTATCTTGTAACGGAGTCCTACTCAGTAGTCGTTCTTAGGGTAATAAGCCCCAAAAATTTAGCTGTTAGCCGAGGACACCACTCTCGCAATGTGACCCAGAATAAGTTTCAGCAAGAAATTGTCTATTCTGTTTATGTTGGCGCCGTTGTATAGAACCAGGTTGGAATAATAATGTTTGTATTCCGACTCTGGTGTTCTGTGTAATCCAAGGCAGCGTCTAAGACCCTGCCTCTCAAACACCCGAATCTTTTCCATTTGAGATGGACCAACGTTGAACCAAACGGGCACCCATAGGCAATCATAGGGCCATGTAGCAAATCACCTTCACCCTGCTGTCAGGCCGACTACTATAAAACAACCGTTTCGTCACGGCAAAAGCATCCCTCTTAGCCCTCGACAGAGCAGCATTTATATGTCTGTCGAAATACAAATACAAATCCTTCTAGATGCCAAGGTACTTTACTACACTTTTACTCGCCAGTGGCTGTCCATTTGACCCTACAATTACCAGCTTACGCCAGTTCTTTCTCGTATCCCTTGAGGCTCCAGCCAATGCCACCTTAAAAGTAATTTTCTCCCGAGGTACTGCCTCTTGCGAGGAACTGACAAATCGTCCAATACTTGAATGAATAACTGCTTCCCACCTAGCCGTTCGCATTCGCACTCGGCAAACAATTGTAGGTCCCCTCCATTTCTGACAACAACACGCACACAGGACTGATTGAGAGTTGTAGGCCAACAGGAGTAGTAAAAATTCTTCAAAAATTTAGGATTTCTTAGAGGTTTTTTAAACCATAGCCATCCTTTAATGGAATTTAGCAGTTGATGACTTGATAGATAGGTGACAAATTATATTTTGTCGCAAAAAGTTTATTTTGATCCAAATGCCATCCAATTGCTCCTAAATCATCTTTTTGCGGAGCAGTAAGAAAACTGTGAAAATTTCATATTTGTTTGAGGTTTTATAGTCCGTCCAAATTGTATTGTTTTTAAAATTGGATTTGATCAAAATTGGTACAGTATTGAATTGAATTGTGTTAAATTTGGAGAGATTTAATTAAATCGAAATTGAAATGAAAATTGAGTCAGAATGATCGATTGATTGAAATGATCTAATCATTTTGATGATCAATTCTTGAACGATTCGATCATTTGAAATGAAAGATTTACACAGCTCTTACCGGAAGTATTAAGAATATCGGACAATTTTTTTAAAATTATTTAGCTGACATCTGACATGTCGGTAAGTCAAGGCACAAGTTTTTCTTTTTTAAATGTCGCTTTGGTCAATTTTCGGAACAAAAACAAAAACTTTTGCAAAAAAGTTTTATAGAAAGTGTGTCATTTTGTGAGTTTTCAAAGCATGGAAGAAAGGTAACGATATTTTAGCATTAAAAGTAAATTTTTTTACTTGCGATATATGTACATACATAGGTACTATAGGGCAAGTTTTGGATTCGTGCAAAAAAAAAATTCGAGATAACAATCAAACATGACATTACGATGATAGAGAACACGAAAAAAGTGGGTGGCAAAATTCTGTCTGTCTGTCTGTCTGTCCGTACCTCAACCTACAGCCTAAACCACTTAAGCGATTTTCTTCAAATTTTGAACTTAAGGTTTTTTTGTAACTTTCCAGAGGGGAAATTAAAATTTTTTTTTAGCTCAAAAAATAACGGTACTTGCCATACAACCGTTAAGGAAAAGCTTATTTATCTCAAGAACGGCTCCAACGATTTTGATAAAAAAAATCAGTGTATTATTGTAGATATGATGTACCTACTTATAAGAAAAAAAATCACCAGAAACATTTATTAACGGTACCTGCCATATAACGGTTTTATTTTGATTTTTGATTTTCTCATTAACCGCTCTTCCGATTTCAATGAAATTTTTTGCGCAAAAGCTTTGTTAAAATATAAATAATACTGCATACCAAAATTTTGGAAAAAATAAATTTTGGATTTTTAAAAAAAGATTCAAATTTTTTTTTTGAAAATTCAATATTTCAAAAACGGGTTGATGAATTGTTTTGAAATTTCAGTTTTAAATGTATATTAATATATACTCAAAATTGGCATACCAAACTTTTTTTTGAAAAATGTTACAAAAATTTTATATATAAAAAAATAGTTTTTAAGAAAACGGCTCCAACAATTTAAATTTTTTTTTGCAGATATTCATATTTTTTCAAGTAATCAAATGGCATACTTTTTTTGAGCTCTAAGTTATTTATCAGACTGTTTATACAATTAAAAGAACGATTTAAATTCTTTTTATACTTTTTCTATAATTACTTGAATATTTTTTAAAGTTCTTAAGCCCCACACAACTTGAACATAAGAGCAAGTTCGTGCGATCCAGTCGTGCATTTTATTTCTTAAATAATCTGAAAAGTGGCAAAAATGCGTTAAGTACCTAGATAAGGTACCGTACCATGTTTCAAAAAAATCAAAAAGGTATATTTTTCGAAATAGCTATTGAGCTTTACAAAAAACAAAACTTTGAGCTTCTTTTTAAAAATCCAAATAATATAGGATCATAAGCAACATGCTTGTAACCTACAATAAAATATGAGTTCGTGACTCTTAGCAAAATGAGTTTTAATCTTTACACAAAAATAATACACTATTAAACGTTTCCAATTATGGTACTAAAAACTCAATTTTAGAATTTGGCGTTTACGCCCGTATGTTCTATTCGTACTCCTTTAAAAATAAAACAATACGGATATCGATGATTCCACACTCTCTTCGGGTTTCTAATCGGCCTAAATGTAGTATACTTTATTTATTAACATTCTACATTACATTGAGCCAAAAATACTGAACAAATTTCAGTGCGAAAACAGAGGATCGCAAACGCTGATTTTTGTAATACAGCTGCCAAATTTGCGGTGTTAGAAGTCTTTGCATGATTATTTGTCAAACAATACTGAATATAAATAACATGACAGCATGACTTCAGTCACGCGTGATATATCAAAAGTAAACTATCAAAAAGCCTCTAAATGAATCACCAGTTATGAAGTGATAGTAGTTTTATGTAAATTTATTAAATCACTGACATTTTTTTCGATACTAAAACACACACACACCCAATATGTATAAGAAAATTAAATGTGTCACATACTTACTCGTATAATCAATCACTTATCTCAACTGCCGTTCCATCCCTTATGAACTACCCGTCAACATGAACACCGATTTTCTATACAGCACATTAGCAGTTCATTATTCCTATCTCACACGCACAGTTCCCCATTTGCTCACAACTCTGTAGTCTGCACTGCATATAATTCCATTGACCTATTCACAAATTCACTCAGGCATTAATTAAAAATAGCCAATCTTTCAAAATCATTTCGAGTAGGTGTAGGTATGTGCGGAGAACCTGTGCTGCTTCTAAATACTTCCTGCCATGTTCTTTGTCCGAGCACCGCACTAACTTTTACATATACGCAGATACAAGTAAAAAAGCAAGCAAAAACAAAAAATAGACTTCATTCATCCAGGATGTTCGGTACAACGGTGCTAATGCAAATCACATCCTAACTACAACTATGCGAATTCAAAAAAGCTTAATTAAAGCACACCCACTCGGCACCATTACCAGCTCCGGCATTGAGCCACAGCCAGCACCATCAGGGCGTTGCAGCCATCACACCACTTTTCCGCTCGTGCATCTCCACCGTTCCACACACTTTACTTTTTTCCTCATTACACACAACTAACCAATGTCAACTGGAAGAACGAAATCCCTATTGCTTTTCCTGATCCTAGTTCTGTTGCCATTGCCATCACTGTCATCAGCACCCGGTCTGCACAAACGTGGCCCACAAAAACCGAATAGCTGTACAAAAGCGGCAAAATGTCAATATCAGTATCGGTCTCTCTGCGGCACGGCACTCTTATAGCACTTAGCATATTCGCTGTCGGCAACGTTGCCATTCGTGGTTGTCCTATAGTCGCCGAGTCGTCCCAGTCATCGTTCGTTCAACGTTCACCAGCTAGCGTCCTCTTGCCTCCTCGTTGCATTGCATCGCCCTCGTCCTTGTCAACGTTCTTGTTGTTCTCAATCTAGGAGCTCGAAGGTTCTCGTTTTATCAGTACTTGCGTGCTGCAGAGTGAAAACCTGGAAACCCAACGCCAGCGCCCCCAATGTGCACGACCATAAATCTAGTCAAAATAAATTAAAATGAAATTTCGAATCCTTTTCCCAGAGTTTAACACAGCACATCGCGCGCTCCTAGGCCCAGGCAGCGCTTTCTGACTATAATATGGTAGCTTCTCTGCCCTCTGCCTGTACCACTGAAATTCCATTTGGGGCAATGTAGACAGAGCTGTAAAACAAACTCACATGGCGTGTGATGCGGCATGGCGCGGCGCGGCGTCACTTTAGTCGTTCTCCAGTAAAAAGTGTCGAATGAATAAAAAATACCTCGTCTGCGTCGGTGGTGGTAACTGGGTAAAACGAAAACGATTCCCTCTAACATCGCTCCTTGCTTCAACTGCAGCCAACCCAAGTCCCAACTCTGACACCAAGCTCTATTCCAATTCACGTTAGCGGCGGCGGCGTCATCGTCGTCGTCGTCGATTCAACGAACATTTTATTCAATTGAATATCGAATCTATTCGATTTCCCTAGAGAGATTAAAAATGTTTAATGCATGAGGATATGCGTAACCGGCAGCAGTTGGCAACTCGGAACTCCAAACTTGCAACCCGTGGGACATGGTTACATAGTGGCGTGGTGCAAGAACCCACGCACGACTCAACACCACCTGTCCCGCCCCATGTATCTCAGATTCGTCCGCTAATGGCGGACGCCTATTGAACAAATGGAGAATGGTTATTGGAAGCTGATTGATTCCACACAAATCCTCCAGGACTCTTATCAAATAATTTGCAGGATATTTAGGCTAGTTTTAGCTAATTTGGGAAATTGGTAAACATTGATACGGCTTTGTATAAACAGTCAGTTTTACCTACATACATGGTCGGGTCTACACTCTGTCAGAAGTTACTACAAACTAAATATGCTTTACATTTTCCCATTGAGATTCTATTTTGGTTTGGACTTTTCTTGCCTGTGCTTGGGGTGGCTTGAAAAATCTATACCCTTTCAGTTCGGGGGTAAATCAATTCGAACTCTTTCCAGATGAAGGACTGTGGTTGTAGCATGAGCTAACTGCTGCTGCTGTGCTGCTCGTGCTGTTCTTGCTGCTCTGATGTGGGGGATGAATGCCTTTAGATTTTTTCTGTACAGCCCCAGGCACTCATGTAAGATTAAAGGACATGTTGACTTAAGAATAAAATTAAAAAAAAAAAACAGAAAGTAGGCTAAAAGGGTTAAATAAGACACGAGTAGATACACACATATATAAAAATCTATTTGGCAGAGAGTTCATACTGTGTGTGTTTATAATGTGTAAAGAGAGGGTGGATTTGATTGATTGGGGATTTGTATCGAGGATGAATTGATGGGTAAATAACTTTGATTAGTTTAGGTAACTGGAATGTAAGGTAGGTGCGGGTAATAAGGCCTAGCTAAGGGAGATTTGAAATAAAACAAAATCTATTTATGAGAATCAATAAATTTTATTGTTGGTTAACGTAACATATACATTTCTTTACAAAAATAAAAAAACATGGCAAGTTCTGTCTTAAACAAAAACAAAATACATCTTTTTCAAAAACCTTGTCAATAGGCCTTATTATACCATGGGCGGGTAATAAGGCCTACGTCTTAAACATACTTAAAAAATCTAAAAAAAAATCATAAATTTGGTAATTGAGATCAAAAAAAATGTGAACACATTAATATTGTTTAAACTCTTTATAAATCCTTTCTGGATGACTTTTTAAGTCTAGTGCATCATAGACTTCATTCAGTCTTTTGAAGTGGTCTTCAACAATAAATTTATTAAGCTTCTGTGCCCAGGCGGGGTTCATAAACTGAGCTTTTCTTCTGGAAATTTCTGGATGTCTTTTCATAAACGATTTAAACCAGTCCTTACCAGCGACTTTAGCATGTTGATTGAAGCTATGATTGATGTTATTAAGCTCGCAGTTTTTATAGACCAAGCGTATGAGGATCCGTGGTGTTACAGGCAGCCCAACTTCAGTGAACCTCATAATTCTGCTTACAAGAATAGCTTCCTGCATGTCACTGAGTTTGGATTTTCGACCTAGAGCTTTTTCAAACTGCCAGTCTGAAGATGATTTCTGATGGTTCTTCTGGGAACTTTATACCTCTCAGCAGCTCTATAGGTAATAAGCGTTCCTCTTTGCACTGCCGACACTAAGTCATTTTCACACCACATACATAGCTCGTTTGGGAGACATTGTAGTTAAAGTCACTAAAAAGACAATAAATCAAATAAAAAATTGTTGTAATTACTTACTAATATGTCCTTAATTTTGAAAAACACGCAAACAAATTTTAAAACAAAAAAGTTTTGATACAAAAAAAAGAAGGGTAATAAGGCCTACCATTTAATTTTGTAGGCCTTAATATCCCCCTACACCATTTGTAAAGAAAAATTAAAAAAAAACATTATTTAAACTATAATACATTTTTAAACATAAAAAGTAAACAAAACAGGAAATAATGTAAAACTAAAGTGCGAATTTTTAAACATAAGTGTAATTTTACAAAAAATACTTACGATTAAATATGATGAATTCTTCTTATTTAGACTGCACAATCACCTCTCACAATAAATAGCACAACACTGATGTCTATGAGCGAGCAGACACGTAGAAACAAGTCTGATGAGTCATTTATGAGCGTCAGCTACATAGTAGGCTGGCCGTTAGTGTCTACTTCTATTTAAAGTTGCTTTTTCGAAACTTAGGCCTTATTAGCCGACAGGCCTTACTACCCGCACCTACCTTATTTAACAAATAGTGAATGAAAATCAATGCCCAAAAGGTGAAGCAACAGTAGGTATGCTTTACCTATGTATGCTGCGTTCTGTAAGTTAAATAATACCTTTGAATTGATTTGGGAATTTTACCCAAAAACTTTTTGGAAATTAGTTTGAATAGAATAAATGGGAATTCTTTTTTTTTGTTTTGTTTATTTGTGCATCAACAAAGAATGATTAGCAGAATTTTGTTTTGTTTTGATTTGATTGGTATAAATACATACATACTAATGTACGCACATATATACATAACGGTTTCATTTGAAATCCTAAGTTTTTGATTCAATTACGTCTTTTCAAGAATCGGGATGGATGCTAATGGCCAGCCAAGTTTTCTTCGAACTTTGGCAGTATACGAGTACATTAACTCACTTGATTATAAGAGGAAACTCATGGCATTTTCGACCCAATCTTATTTCCGACATACTAATAAAGATAAGGATTCTACACGCATACAAAATTTCAATTTTTAGTATTTATTTAGCCACAAATACATGCAAATATAGGAGACGGTTAAGATCTAGAAATTATTTTTGGAGATGATCTTGGAAAGCTTAGAGTCATCAGTCATCCATGGTGGATATGTATACAACAAAAAAATTTTTGGTCTTCAACACAAATCGATACCAATGAGGAAACGACTAAAAAGTTAAGGACAATAATAGCTTCCCTGTAGGACGCAGAGGCGGGCGGAAGGCGTGTGCTGTGTATGCCACAGTACACGGCACCGCGCTTCAAGGTACCCCGCCGTTCCTCGAAGGGTCTTCGCGTCTCTTAGTAAATATCTTTTTATATGAACAATTTTGTTTAAATCTTAAAATTCAGCAAACCCTGTCGTCAGGGGCTACTTCCATTTTCTTAATTCATTATAAGAAGCAAATTATTTTCTCCGTGTTATATTGCTTTTCTTATGCTATTTTTCAATCGGAAGAAAATAGAAAAGATTCGTAGATATTAGCCCTGTTTTTTAGTGCATTTTTATCTTCGCTTACAAAAAAGTAGCATGTTAAATACAACAACAATTTGGTATAACTCCGTATTGTTGTTGTATTTAACATGCAACTTTTTTTTAAGCGAAGATAAAAATGCACTAAAAAACAGGGCTATTATCACTTTTGCCAATCCAACTTAATTTTTTTTCAATTTTTTAATTTAGTCTATTGAAAGCGTCGCGTCGTGAAAAAGGGCCTGACCTTGCGCGCAGAGGCATGGTCTGTTGTTTTTTTCATAGATCGATAGGGGCTTATGTTGTTAAAAAAATTATTTGTTTAAATACAAAAAAAGTTATAGTAAGTTTGAATAAATTTTTGTTGTTTAAAAATCATTTTTTAGTGATTATTAAAAAAAAAAAATGTGTGAGTACCGGGACTCACGTGGAAGATGTGTAAACATTCGTTTTCACCTGAAGGTAAGGGATCTGGTCATTACCACGTATGGCAAAAATTAGGAATCTGTAATACAAGCGCTAAAACAAAATGGTTGCACGACACAAATTATAATGAATTTACCCATTAAAGAACACCTTCGGAGAAAACTTTATGACGTCAAAAAGTTGTTCCTGGATTCAAAGTTAAAGTGTCAAAAAGTAACTTTGAGTACATTTTTCCTACTCATCTCTTTCTTTGTATATGAACTTTATAGTAATATCATGAAGATAAATGTTGACACACCGTCTGATGTTGACACACCCATGTTGACACACCCATGAATGTTGCTTGCCACATGTTGAAACACCATGCTTGCATCTTTGTATATTTTTAGTTGTCATTCATTTTCATTTTTACTTTTTAGTTGTGAAGATGCTTTGCTGGGGGAAGGTTGTCGTTGGTTTTCGGCGCTCTTCCCTTAATAAGCAAAAAGAAAAAAATGCGTTTGTTCGTGTTTTATGTAGGTATGTATGTTTGTAGATTGTAGGTAGGTAGGTAAGTATGATGTTCAGGGTTGCCACACCTCAGAGAATTGTTCGCAGTAGATTTGCAAAAAAAAGTGCAGTAGATTCAATATTTTCACAGTAGATATCTTTTTTTAATTTACTTTTTTTTTTCAAAAAACTAATTATGTCATTCGAACAAAACTGAAAAATAAATAAAATAAAACATTTGTTTTTCTTCAAAACATAAAAAAAAAAAACAAAATAGACATAAATTAAACATATCATATTAGTATTAAGGCGTGTAGGGTAATTTTGTTCGTAAAATCAAGTGCAATAGATTTTATTTTAAGGAAGCAGATTGATTTTGAGAAAAAATGCAGTAGATCTATTGCAATTGCAGAAAAGTGGCAACCTTGATGATGTTGTCATTTAGTTAGGCATGTATATTTTTTGGTTGTTTTTTTACTTTCGTGTTTTGTTATTTTTGTGTGTTTTTGTTGTTATACTCGGCTGCTGCTGCTCCTGCTCGGCGAGCGATCGAAATATTTTATTGAGAATGTATGTAGGTACGTATTTAAACTGGTTGCCTTTGGTGTTGGTGGGTTGATCGATATTGGGTTGGTTCTTAATGTAGGTCAGTTGGGCATCGTGGGGTGGGTGTTTTTGTATTTGTTTTTTGTTATTTATATTGTTTTAGGTAGGGTTTTCAGTTATTCAAAAAAAGAAATATTGTTGGATTTCGACATGGTCAGTACGTTGGATAGGCAGGCGGCGGTTGTCATTTGATTTAGTTGAGCAGTTGGGTGGGTAACAAATAGAATTTTTGTCATGTCTCTATATCTTTGCAATGGCTCATACGATCTGCATGACATTTTCAGAGCTGATTCGCATGAATCATATTCATAAATATTTCTTGTTCCAATCTGCCCACCGCCACTTCCACTTTTTATATCTTTATATATAGCTCAAAAACAGCTCTAATGATTATTTGAGGTATTAGAATTTTTTGGTATGGGTAAGAAAAATATGGAGGTGATTTTTGTATATCCACCTACAACCACAACCAATTTCATAATGTCTCTATATCTCGGGAAAGGCCCTATTGATCTAGATGAAATTTTCAGAGTTGATTCACATGAGCTAGAAAAGACTTTAAACATATTTTCTGTTTCTATATCTTCGCGGGCTTTCAGGATTGTTGCTCCCTTTTTTGCCTCTGTCCCGCTCACGCCACTCCGTTGATCCGCTTAGGGGTGTGTAAAGTCGTCAGGCATGGTGAAAATGTCAACAGTATCTACGTGTGGCTCAGATACGCAGAAAATTACCTTTTGTTCATAGCAAAATATATTTATTTGAAAGTTTTGGAAAAAACTTTTTCTACCAACTTTTTTTATTTTATAGAGCTGGCACTTCCTAGATCACGAATATGCATTTTAAAAGTCGCTAGGATGCTTAGATTAGCCGCAAATCATGTTTAGGTGTCAACTTTGATGCCTCTAGGACGTTTAGTTTAGCCGCAAATCGTGTTTAAAGATAAAAGTCGAACAACGAGCATGAAGCTTTCAGAGTTGATTCGCATGAACAAAAAAAAAGCTTAAGGCATTTTTTGTTCAAATCCGCCCATTGCCACGCCTACATTGTATATTTTGATTTATCAAAAACGGTTCTAAATATTTGGTACTGTTAGCATCAGATATTGTTTAAATGAGTAAGAGAAAATTGCTGATGATTTTCTTAGACCCACCCACAACCACGCCCAATTTTATCATGTAGGCGCTGGAGACCTTAAATGCCCCAAATCCAAAAACTTATTCCCCGTAAAAAGAATTTTAAGATTTGAAAAATAATTTATCTACATTCTTCTTGCATTCTGTCTATTCATATTTTTGCGAAAATCATAGCCCGCCCAGTCGTTATGAGTGGACATTATTAATGTAGGTGTATTAACGCTTTCATGTATTGGCATTTGGAAAGCGCCAATTAGTAAACCTGCTATATTAAAGTCTTCAAACATGGGGTCTAGATCCGGATTAAAATAAAATATTTAAAGAGATAAAAAAGCTATTGAAATCCGAACTAGGTCTGTTTAAAACCGCAACGTGACCTTGGGAGCTTCTGAGATCCCCCAAAACTCAAAACTACAATTTCACGATATGTTATGAGGTTAGGATAAGGCATTACACACACTAATAATAATTTAATTTTAATAAATATAATTTCTATGCAATATTTCCATATGCAATTGCATTATATTAACATGGAAATATCTTCTTTTCTAAATGAAGTGCAATAAAACGCCCTTAGTAAAAGTTGTTACTGAGTAACATACCTTCCATTTGATACTAATTTCATTGATGGCCGCTAATGCCCAAATATGCCCATTCTCGTTTAAAAATAAAACTAATGATCCTTTAACGAACTCGGTACGATGATTTTCTGAAGTACAATTTTCATTTGAAAAAAAGTATTTTTTTCCAAACAAAATTGAATATCTCAAAAACTGATCAATTGGTTATGCTTGAAAAAAATTGTCCTAATTAAGGACACAACAAGATATATTTTCACAAAGTTTCATTTAAATTGAACTATTTTTGGAAAAATGAAAAATAAAAAACCAAAATCCAGAAAAAAATACGTTTTTTCGTCAATATCTCAGAAATTTTGAGGCTACGTTGAAAAGTGGTTTAAATAAAAGTTGTAGATTTTTGCCGGATCTACAACATTTCTATTGAACACTTCTCATTTTGGGGTCAACTTAAGTCGGAAAACGCAATAATACAATTTCCCTCCTCTTTTTCACCCCCCAAATCCCCCCTCTAACTCCGCTGCTGGGAAATAGATTTTTTTACATTCCTTATAGCCCCCTTCACCATATTCAATCGTTAAACTGCTGTTAATAGTTTTCTTTTTTTCGATTAAAAATATGTTAATAAGACTGCACTAGTAGAAGAACAAACAAAATGGTGCTCAGTAAAAAAAAAAATGCATATACATATGTATGTATATGTATACATTTTTATTCATTTTGTGGTTAGTTTCGATTCCTAAGTAGGTATTCAAATAAATATCAATAATAGTTTAAGTCTTCATAATGATTAAAAAGGTACAAAGAATCCAAGTAGTTTAAAGACTCCAAGAAGTTTAAGGACATCATGCAGTTAAAAGACTTCAAGCAGTCGAAAGATTACAAGCAGTTAAAGGACTTCAAGGCAGTCAATTGACTGCAGTCATAAGACTGTAATCAAAAGACTTAAAGAATGGCATCTTAGCAAAAGACTTCAATGAAAAGCAGTCTTTAGTATTGCATTAGTTTTACTTTAAGTCATTTACATGCGGGAAATGATTGCATTACTAAAGACTTCAACATTGAATGGGAATTACATTTGAAGTTGAAGTACTGAGGTAAAGTAAAAATACTTCGAAATAAGTCTTTTTAATCAATTGATTTCAATACTGAAATTAATGCATTCTTTCACATCTCTGCTACCCATAGATAATTATCGCACAAACACACCCTCGCAGACTGACGGACGATATGCATACTTATCTAACGAGAATTATTTGTAAGATCATCTAAATGATAATTTTGATCAAAATAATGAAATTTCAAGAAATCAATAATTTACATGAAAAATAGTTGAAAAATGTAGGTACCCACATCGCTCTTTCATTTTTTCAGCTTAAATTTCTTTCGTTTTGATTCTGATCTACAAAATTGTAAATTCAGAAAAATAAAATCTATTTTTTCTTAATGCACCTCGTTAAGCACATACAACAACAAAACACAACGACTAAGAACCCAAATAAGAAAAAAATCGAAATCTCTCGACATATAAAAAAACAAACAAAAACAAAATCCTTGCATACCTATAAAATTCTTTGGATTCAAGAAGAACGAAAAAACAGACGAGCGCGCAGAAAACAGATGATAGAGCAAAAAATTAAAAAAAAACCACCACCATTGCTTTCCAAATTCATTCATAGCAAAAAAAAAGAAAAAAGAGAATTCATACCGAAAAACCAACAACAAAACCAGATACGCATGCGAATGTTGATAATTCAATTTTAAAAATGTTGAAGCAACTTTAGCGACGCCAGCGCACCATCGATCACACACCCAACTAATAAAAACGTCTCCATGGTATTACTATAGAGTTTATATACAAATAGACCGAGAGCTAGTGAACGTTTTGCTTAAAGTGTTTTATACCGCTCCAAACTTTGTAGGCGTACTATTTGCATCAGTGCGAACTACATGGTATCAACCTGGCAGCGATTTCGCGGTTCCTTAACCACCAAAATGCACTTTCAAAATGCAAAAAAATGAGCGAAGTTAAAGTGTTTTATACCGCTCCAAATTTTGTTGGCGTGCTATTTGCATCAGTGCGAAGTACATGGTATCAACCTGGCAGCGATTTCGCGGTT
The DNA here is from genome assembly GCA_963921185.1 of Dasysyrphus tricinctus. Lineage (NCBI taxonomy): Eukaryota > Metazoa > Arthropoda > Insecta > Diptera > Syrphidae > Dasysyrphus > Dasysyrphus tricinctus. Next base: position 64,146,659 of record OY992530.1, read on the forward strand.
CCTTAACCACCAAAATGCACTTTCAAAATGCAAAAAAATGAGCGAAGTTAAAGTGTTTTATACCGCTCCAAATTTTGTTGGCGTGCTATTTGCATCAGTGCGAACTACATGGTATCAACCTGGCAGCGATTTCGCGGTTCCTTAACCACCAAATTGCACTTTCAAAATGCACTAGCAAAAAAAAAAAGTGTTTTATACCGCTCTAAATTTAGTTCACTAACACTAAGTACACGTGCAAACTGAATACCACCAACCTAGCAGCATTACGACACCCCTAAGGCCACCAAAATGCACTTTCAAACTGCTCCGACAAAATAAGAAAAAATAGAAAGTATTTTGTGCCCCCCGAAATTTCATAAATTTTTGCTCTGTATATGTACAAATAACATGCCATCAACCTGGCAGCGTTACTACGACCCTAAGGTTACCAAAATGCACTTTCAAAATGCACTTAAAAAATTAAAGTATTTAATACCACTCTAAACTACGTTCACTTATGCTCTGTACATGTACAAGCCACATGCCATCAACCTGGGGCCTATTTCTGCGTTACTACATCAATTACATCAACTACATCTTACAACTTCATCTTACAATTACACAGTTTACATTTATAATTTTTGTTAATTAATTGAAATTTATTTCATAACTCCAGTTGTATGTTTGAATCAGACTAATTTAACTGATGTAGTTGTAGGATTTAGATGTACGATGTAGTTGATGTAGCTGATGTAGCTCTGTTGTAGTAGCGCTGAAATAGGCCCCTGGCAGCGTTACGACGGTCCTAAGGTCACCAAAATGCACTTTCAAAAATGCACTTAAGAAATAAAAAAAAAAATGTCTTATACTGCTCTAAATTTCGGTCACTTATGCTCTGTATATGTACAAGCCACATGCCACCAACCTGGCAGCGTTACGGCGGTCCTTAGGTTACCAAAATGCACTTTCAAAAATGCACTCAAGAAACTAAAAAAAATAAAAGTGTCTTATACTGCTCTAAATTTCGGTCACATATGCTTTGTACCTGTACAAGCCACATGCCACCGTTACAAAAATGCACTCAAGAAATTAAAAAAAATAAAAGTGTCTAATACTGCTCTAAATTTCGGTCACATAATGCTCTGTACCTGTACAAGCCACATGCCACCGTTACAAAAATGCACTCAAGAAATTAAAAAAAATAAAAGTGTCTAATACTGCTCTAAATTTCGGTCACATAATGCTCTGTACCTGTTCAAGCCACACGCCATCAACCTGGCAGCGTTACTACGGCCCTATGGTCGCCAAAATGCATAGGGCCGTAGTAACGCTGCCAGGTTGATGGCATGTGGCTTGTACAGGTACAGAGCATAAGTGACCCAAATTTAGAGCAGTATAAGACACTTTTATTTTTTTTTTATTTCTTAAGTGTATTTTTGAAAGTGCATTTTGGCGACCATAGGGCCGTAGTAACGCTGCCAGGTTGATGGCGTGTGGCTTGTACAGGTACAGAGCATTATGTGACCGAAATTTAGAGCAGTATTAGACACTTTTATTTTTTTTAATTTCTTGAGTGCATTTTTGTAACGGTGGCATGTGGCTTGTACAGGTACAGAGCATTATGTGACCGAAATTTAGAGCAGTATTAGACACTTTTATTTTTTTAATTTCTTGAGTGCATTTTTGTAACGGTGGCATGTGGCTTGTACAGGTACAGAGCATTATGTGACCGAAATTTAGAGCAGTATTAGACACTTTTATTTTTTTTAATTTCTTGAGTGCATTTTTGTAACGGTGGCATGTGGCTTGTACAGGTACAAAGCATATGTGACCGAAATTTAGAGCAGTATAAGACACTTTTATTTTTTTTAGTTTCTTGAGTGCATTTTTGAAAGTGCATTTTGGTAACCTAAGGACCGCCGTAACGCTGCCAGGTTGGTGGCATGTGGCTTGTACATATACAGAGCATAAGTGACCGAAATTTAGAGCAGTATAAGACATTTTTTTTTTTTATTTCTTAAGTGCATTTTTGAAAGTGCATTTTGGTGACCTTAGGACCGTCGTAACGCTGCCAGGTTGATGGCATGTGGCTTGTACATGTACAGAGCATAAGTGAACGTAGTTTAGAGTGGTATTAAATACTTTAATTTTTTAAGTGCATTTTGAAAGTGCATTTTGGTAACCTTAGGGTCGTAGTAACGCTGCCAGGTTGATGGCATGTTATTTGTACATATACAGAGCAAAAATTTATGAAATTTCGGGGGGCACAAAATACTTTCTATTTTTTCTTATTTTGTCGGAGCAGTTTGAAAGTGCATTTTGGTGGCCTTAGGGGTGTCGTAATGCTGCTAGGTTGGTGGTATTCAGTTTGCACGTGTACTTAGTGTTAGTGAACTAAATTTAGAGCGGTATAAAACACTTTTTTTTTTTGCTAGTGCATTTTGAAAGTGCAATTTGGTGGTTAAGGAACCGCGAAATCGCTGCCAGGTTGATACCATGTAGTTCGCACTGATGCAAATAGCACGCCAACAAAATTTGGAGCGGTATAAAACACTTTAACTTCGCTCATTTTTTTGCATTTTGAAAGTGCATTTTGGTGGTTAAGGAACCGCGAAATCGCTGCCAGGTTGATACCATGTAGTTCGCACTGATGCAAATAGTACGCCTACAAATTTTGGAGCGGTATAAAACACTTTATGCAAAACGTTCACTAGCTCTCGGTCTAAAAGATTTTATTTGGTGAGACGCGCCTAATGAAATCACAATTTCTTCTTGATTTTTAATTCCAAATCTATTTCGACTTTTTTTCACCTAATTTGTTTGACAGATCAGCCATATTTTTAGCTTTTGTCGTTCCTAAATGAAAAGTAACTCAAAGTAACTTTTTAAATATAACATTACAACACTTCTTTTTGACACATTAACCACAGCCAACTAGAGAAACATAAAAGAATGCGCCACTTGGCAAATTATGTAATGACATTTCAAATCAAGAAATTGCAAATAACACTAAGGGCGGTATTCACCGAGCACTCATAAACGGCTCTTAAGTTTATGAGGCTTTTAAATCAAATAATATTTTTGCTATTCACCGACCACTCATAGCTCTTTTTCGAAGTCCGTAAATGAGAACAACTCTCTTCCCCAGGTACCCCCAAACTGTGAAATCAAACTGTTTTCAAAAATTACCGCACTTTGTCGGTACTTCTTGGATCCTTAAAAAACTGAGTGTTGCATGCACATAAATAAATTCTTTGTGACTACAGTGAATTTAATTTCTTTCCACTTATTTTCTCAGTTTGGCGGGGTGAAGATCATTGTACGTTTTAGTTTGTTTTATATAGGGAAATGTTCTTACTTTACTTTTTAGTTTCGTTAGTTATTTCGTTTGTACATTGTCTACCACGTTTGCGGATCCAAAATGGACTCGTTCGCTTGAAGGGAAGATAGACGTCAAACAATGGTTTACATTAGCTGTGTTTAATGAAGAAAAACTAGACTAGGGGCCCAGTTCTGTAAGAGTGTGTTTTTCTGTGTTCCCAGAGATTTGTGTACACATCAATTTTTGCGATTTTGCAAGAGTGAGTTTTAAGTTTTTGACAAATATCGCATGGACAATCAGTCAAATTTATTCACACTTGTTTTGGGTGTGAATAGAATGAGTATTCAGAAAATCATTCACCCTTGCGGAATCGGGCCCCAGAACAGTAAAATGTGTGAAAACTTACAGAGCTGTCAGATTTAAGCAAAAAGTACTTCTGAGATAAATTTTAGCTTATTATTATCCCAAACAAATAAATCAACTGGTACCTCGACATTACTCACTCAATTGATCCAACACAAAAGTAGGTGCAGGAAATATTTTGTATTTTTAAAGTCCTTGAGATAACCTACAATAGAAAAAAAATCAGCTCTTAACTACTAACGGAAGCCAAGTAATAAATTAATGAACATAGGTAAGTTAGAGCACTCACGCAAGTTAGAGCACGGGAGCCAAGTTATTCATGAATTAAAAATGACGTGTCAGTTTACTGACGCATAACAATTATTCTTTCTTTTTTTGTGAATATCTCGGCCTCTGTGTAGGCATGGTATGCAAAAAGTTAAGAAAAGGTTAGATTACTTTAGTTTTTGAGATATTTGTGAAAACTATGTGGCTTATGTGCGCAACCATTTTAAACCTTGTATAAAGGTGGTTTTTGATGGCTACCCAGATGATCCATCTAAAACTGGAACAAAATTAGCTGAAAGAAGCCGACTATCTGCAGTTCAACAAGCAGCTGATTTTATCTTTCATGAAAATACGGTTTTATGAGGATTGAAGAAAAGACGTTTTTGCGAACGAAAAAAATAAAAAAAACCATTAATCGTCCTACTTTAAAAATATCTTGAAAATCGCGGTTTTTCAGTTTCCCAGGCCTCAGAATATGCAGACATCCTTATAATACAAACAGCCATTTCTATGTGTTCTGAATTTGACTCGGTATTTATTGTGGGAAAAGATATTGATTTACTGGTGATTTTGTCGGGATACGGGGAAAATGTTAAAAACGTTTTCTTCAAAAAACCAGGTCGAGGATCTACGAAAATAGTCCTGTATTCGTCAAAAGATTTCCTGCACAAGTTCAAGCTTGGCTGGGGAAATACTTAAGACCCAGAGGGGTGGGGCTGGAAACAGAGTCCAAGAGGATTGGAGCCGGTGTTGGCTTCAGGACTGACGATCCCACCCACGCTCATCGACATGATTTACTTGACGTGTACGAAACAATGCGGTGCAGCCTGCGAGTGTCGAAAAGCCAAACTGAAATGCTCAGCCGTCTGCAAGATCTGCTGCAGGATAGGCTGCTGCAACGTAGTTGATATTGCAAATAATTCCGAAGACGAGGAAAACTACGACCTTGAGCTCAAGACCATAGCTTTTCCTAACGAAAATGAAACAGTGCAGAGACCAAACTTTCAATGTGAAAATGAAGAAAGTGAAACCGAAATGCCCTCACGCCCAAAATGGTTGAGAACAAGACTTTTGAAATGGATTAGGCCCATAGGGGAAAAGAGTAAGCGTGGGCGCACCGATGCGACGATGTTTACTTGTATAGATCTTTCAGTTCCCGTTGGTTAAAGGACTTTTTTCATTGTAAAAAATTAAATAAGCTACATGGTCATAATCAACAAATTAAACATTTCCTAACTTTTTTTTTAGTAAATAATTATAGAAAAAAGTGCGGAATAAGAAAAAAATTAACTTAGTTACTCTAACTAACTTTAACTTTCTGTAACGTTTGTAATATTACATTTTATTACATATATTTTTGTATAAAATTCCTTTAAGACCATCATAATGAATATTATTAAAAATAATACAATTTCATTGCATATCATGCATAAACTACACAGAGGCCGTGATATTCGCAAAAAATAAAATGCACGACTGGGTCGCACGTACTTGCTCTTATGTTCAAGACACTGCGAGTTTAAGAAAAAATTGTATATACAAACATGGAAATTATGAGAGAAAAATGTAGAGAAGCATGAAATACGACATTTGAATTAGCTAAAACAACTCTTTTGACAGTTTGAGGTGAAAAAAAGTATGCCTTCTTAATTCATGATGGAATATGATTGTATGGGAAAAAAATTTTAAAATCGTTGGAGCGGTTTTTTTAAAATTAGTTTCTTATATATAAAATTCTTAAAACATTTTTAAGAACAAATTTTGGTATGCAAATTTAAACTATATATTTATGTGTATACAAAAACAAAATTTGAAAAAAAATTGTCAACCCGTTTTTGAGATATCGAATTTTCAAAAAAAAGTTGGAACTTTTCTTAAACATCCAAAAACTTTTTTTTTTGAAAATATTGATATGCAATATTATTAAATCTCATCTGAAATGTGTATATAAGAAAATTAATTTAAATCCTTTAAGCCGATAACGAGAAAACTCAAAATAAAAAAATACGTTCAATGACAGGTACTACTAATAGTTGTTATGTATAAAATTTTATAATTTTTGATGGTAGATCGTACTAATTTTAGTATATTAAAAAGTTTAATCAAAATCGTAGGAGTTGTTTTTAAGCAAAAAATATTTTCCTTTGCGGTTTTTTCACTTTTGTATGGAAGGCACCGTTATTTTTTCATAAATGTAAAATTTTTTCTAAAAATATTTTAGAGAGTACTTAAAACGTCTTAAATATCGAGTTTCAAAAAAATCTATGATGCCGTTTTCGAAATATTTGACTTTCCAAAAAAAATTTTGAAATATTTTTTAAAAATCCAAAACATATTTTTTCAAAAATGTTGGTACACAAAACTATTAACATTTTTTGGAAGCTTCTGTATAAAAAAAATAATTGAAATCGGTCATATCATTTTGAATAAAATCAAAAATTAAAAAAATGGTTCCTTGGGAGGTACCATTAAAAACCATTTTTGAAAAATGGTTTCCCACCCAAAGAAAGCCTTTACTAAAATAAATTTATTGAATTTTTTTTAAAGAAAAGTTGTCGAGCCGTTTTTGAGAAAAATACGATCATGTAAATTTGCCAAAAAAAAATGTATGGCAGGTACCGTCATTATGGGCTTTAAAAAAAAAAAATGAAAAAAATGTGTGGGCATAATCACCAAAAACCACTATGTACCAAGTTTGAAGAAAATCGATCGAGCGGTTTAGGCTGTAGACGAACAGACAGACAGACAGACGGACAGAATTGTGCCACCCACTTTTTTGGTGTTCTCTTTCATCGTAATATCATGTTTGATTGTTATCTCAAAATTTTTTTTGCACGAATCCAAAACTTGCCTTATAGTACCTATAATCGCAAATAAAAAGAAAGAATAATTGTTATGCGTCAGTAAACTGACGTGTCATTTTTAATTCATGAATAACTTGGTTCTCGTTTGTCAAAATGGACTACTTTTTTTAGAAGATTTATACTCTTTTTTTTACTATATATACAAAATACAACAAACAAATCTTTGGTCTTCAACACAAATCGATACCAATGAGGAAACAGTCGACTAAAAAGTTAAGGACAATAATCACTTCCCTGTAAGATGCAGTGGCGGGGCGGAAGTTGTGTGCTGTGTGTGCCACAACACACAGCCCCGCGCTTCAAGGTACCCAGGCTTATGCCTCGGTTTCCCAGACATTTTTTGTTTTAATAAATTCTAAGCTCCCAATCAGGGAATTAAATTATTGTGTTTTCTTTCAATTTATTGAAGTAACATTTTCAGCTACTGGTTAAGGCAAACAACCATAAAAAGTTTCCTGGTGCCCACTCTAAAGCGTAAGTACCTACGCCACTGTGCTTAACTTTTTATCCATTTCATATTTTCTAAACACAATTCTTTTTTTTACTCAAATCAAATTATTGTTCATCTTTTTTTTATTCGTATTTAAAAATTTGGGGAACCCACCCCGAGGTGACTAGCCGGTTGGCTGCATCGTAGTTGCAGTTGTTGTTGCAATATTTTCTTATCTCTCTATTCTCCCATCCTTCTTGATCGTTTTGACAGTTTGGTCATTTCGATCTTATTTTTCGCGTGTGCCGGTTGCACAAATTTGTTATTTAATTAATTCGTTTTGTTTATATAATTTTGATTGGATTCGCACAATCCTAAAGTTCGCTGTTTATCAGTAATATATTCGTCATCCTAATCTTCTTTTAAAACTCGGGTAAGAATATTGCAACACTTGTTTTGGGCAAATTTTACAATTTGGAAGTGTTGCTCAGGCGTCAGTCTATTCATGTAGAAATGTCAAACCGAACTAAAAATAGATCACTTAACAGCTGACAAAATGGCCACCAGTTAAAATAGTGTTGCCAACTTAAAGTTCTACACCTCTAAAAAATACACCCTTTATAATAAGAAATAGTTTGCCTTATATTCTTGATGGCGCCCGAGTCTAACGCAAATGAACAAATGTCCAGAAATTCCAGAATTTAGATTCGATATATTTTTTCAGGGGCAAAAAAGAGGACAAATTTCTATACACGTACTAAAATTAAGAACGAATAATTTTTTTTGAAGCTTAAACTTAAACTTAACTTAAAACTAGAACTCATAGTTGATAAAATAAAACTTAAATACTGGCAAAACAATTTAATAAGTTTGATTCAAAGGAACTTTCATCAGTATTCATAAACGCAAAAAAAAAAAACGCTAATTATCAATTCTTATCTTGGCAGAGCAGATCAGATCAGATTCAGAAATTGAAAATTTTATTATCTGAGCCATCTGATTATTTTTGTGTTTTGAATCTGATCTGATCTGCTCTGAGCTAAAATAGAAAAACGCCAAATTGAACGTAATTCAAGAAAATAAACTAACTCACCACAGTAGGTAGGTACATTAACGTGTACAAAAAATTCTGTCAGATATAAAAGGGAGCAGGCCGTGGTGACAAAAACGCTATTAACAAGCCCAAGTATGTGCACCTTATCTAATAAATACTCTTTGGTAACAATCAAGCTCTTGTTGATTGTACTTGATTCTAGATTTTCGTTTAGATATAGAACTTAACGTAGATTAGCAGTTTATATTTTCATTAATGTAAAATTTTTATTAGTAAACTACCTAACTTTTGATCAGCATTTTAGTTAAATTGTGAATTAGAAGATGCACACGTTTTATAAATAGGGCTGAAACAGTGTTTAATTCTTGCACTATTCTTCGCAATGTTTTTTCCTAAGAAAATTTAAATCTGCACAGTCAATGTTGTAATTTATTGCATTTTCCCTCAAGTTTGTCAACTTTTAATTGCAATTTATCGGGTGTAAAAATGTGTTCTAAATTTGAAAACACTCTTTCGGTCAGGGCTTTTTAAGCTAGAAATAATAGTGACAACTCTACTGGCTTGATTTTCAAATGTTCCTTATAAAATGTTCTTATCTGGTAACCAATTGTCCATTTTTATTTTGTTCTCCATTGACGAATCGTTTGACAAAACTAACCTAGCCAAATAATTCGTCATTATTGATTTCTAGATCTTTTCCAAATTCTAGTACATTGAAAAACCATTCATTTAGATACAAACTAGTGCTGTCATAAAGTAATGTATTCAATTGGTTAAGTAATGAAAAAAGAAGATACTTGATATGGAAATCATATATATCTGTGGTGTTTGGTAGAAACCTGATAACTCCATTTTAAAATTAGCGTCTTTACGCCCACTTTAAATCAAGCTAGAGTGTAAACGAGGCCACAGATTTTCTTCAAATTTGGAATACTTATGAACATAACCTTTGAAAAAATATGTTTCAAATTTGAAGAAAATCGGTTCACCCGTTTAGGTTGTAGGTCGATGTTAAGTGGACACAAAGACGCAAATTTTAAAATGGAGTTATCATGTTTCTACCAAACACCACAGATATAATCTTAGAAAAATGGTTTCTGAAAGATAAAATGAGGACATTTTGAGGCTAATTCAGTAAAAGGAGGACAATTTTCTGTCTTTTTTAATAAAATAAAATATAGAGGACAGGACTCCGAAAAAGAGGACTGTTTTTTTAAAAAGAGGATAGATGGTCACTGTACATATAACTTCAGTTAAGTCCTCAGTTAATTTGATGTTGCAAATGTACGTTCTGGGTCCAATTTGGCTATTTGTATAAGAAAGCACTTTTTGCAAATTTTTGGAATAGCTGGAAGAATAAGTTTGAGAAATGATTAAACAATTCTGTGATGATAACTCAGTATGCATGGTTATTATGTTTTTTCACTATAATAGGTATTCAAGTGAGCTCAACTCCATGATTGCGTTTCGCCCAGGTACGATAGTTGGGCTCATCAGTTAGATGACTATCGTACCCTTCTAAGACGCAATTTTGTATCGATGTTTACCGACTAATATAAAAATCACAGCATTAAGATACTATGAATTTTATTATTCTAAGGGAATTTGGTTAAATTCAGACACTTAGAATTTCAAATGCCCGCGCTCAGGCTTTTTATAATAAATGAATATGAAGAAAATTTGAAAAGAAATTCTTCTGTTTAAGTGGAGTGACCGAATATATAATTCAAAGTTAAAAGTTCAAGTGAGCTCAACTCCATGATTGCGTTTCGCCCAGGTACGATAGTTGGGCTCATCAGTTAGATGACTATCGTACCCTTCTAAGACGCAATTTTGTATCGATGTTTACCGACTAATATAAAAATCACAGCATTAAGATACTATGAATTTTATTATTCTAAGGGAATTTGGTTAAATTCAGACACTTAGAATTTCAAATTATTTCAATTATTATAAAAAGCCTGAGCGCGGGCATTTGAAATTCTAAGTGTCTGAATTTAACCAAATTCCCTTAGAATAATAAAATTCATAGTATCTTAATGCTGTGATTTTTATATTAGTCGGTAAACATCGATACAAAATTGCGTCTTAGAAGGGTACGATAGTCATCTAACTGATGAGCCCAACTATCGTACCTGGGCGAAACGCAATCATGGAGTTGAGCTCACTTGAACTTTTAACTTTGAATTATATATTCGGTCACTCCACTTAAACAGAAGAATTTCTTTTCAAATTTTCTTCATATTCAATTATTATAAAAAGCCTGAGCGCGGGCATTTGAAATTCTAAGTGTCTGAATTTAACCAAATTCCCTTAGAATAATAAAATTCATACAGCGCTATTAATAAAAAACGCTTATTCTACCTTTATTCCATGATTTTACTAAACCACGGAATAAGAGTTAAGCCACGGGTTAAAATTTCTCATTAAAAAAAATTTATATTCGTGGAATAGTAAAGTGACGTTTAACGTACAAGGCCTGTTAAGTATCTTGAAATTTGTACCAAGTTTCGGAAGCTTGGGTTTTTTCCGTATGGGTTTTGACATCTTAAAATTTCAAGTAAACAAACACACCTAAGAGTTTTCTTGTTTATGTCTATCTAAATTATTAGTAGGTATTTTGGTAAATTTAACTAAAAAAGTTGATTCAGTTTTTGTAGGCTAAAAGTCATTTAATTATAGGATATCAAGTTTTTTATTTGTAAGTTTATTTTCTGTGATATTTGTATATATGTTTATTGATTTGTTATTTTAAATAAAGGCCTGACGAAGGGGATAAACATCCCTGAAACGTTGCAGATTTAAAAATTATAATTAAATGACTTTTAGCCTACAAAAACTGAATCAACTAATATAAGAAAAGTCACAAAATACAATAATTTAACTAAAAAAGAAAAAGAAGCGAGAGTTGGAGCACCAAAGACAAAGTAAGCTCATAAAAATAAACCAAATCATTTATAAATAACCTTTTGCTTTATATTCTTCAGAACATAGTGAAATCATTGAGTATAGAAAAAAATTGTTATTGAAAAGGTAAATCTTCTGATACCATCAACACCAAAAAAAAAGAGTCTGCTGCTTATTCCTTCGCTAAACCATCTGCTTCGGTGGTTTAGCATAGTAAACGTCACATAGCAGAAATTTTGTTTTATTAGTAACATTTTGCACTTAATACATGGAATAAGGCTAACCCTTCGCTATTCCGCGTTTTTTAATTTGGCTGATAGTATCTTAATGCTGTGATTTTTATATTAGTCGGTAAACATCGATACAAAATTGCGTCTTAGAAGGGTACGATAGTCATCTAACTGATGAGCCCAACTATCGTACCTGGGCGAAACGCAATCATGGAGTTGAGCTCACTTGAACTTTTAACTTTGAATTATATATTCGGTCACTCCACTTAAACAGAAGAATTTCTTTTCAAATTTTCTTCATATTCAATTATTATAATAGGTATTATTAATTAAAAGTACATTTCAAAAGCATAATTCAAATTCCCTAATATAACAAACATGACACTCATAACTGACAACAACTTTATAGTTCTTAATAATGGGGAGCCGCAAACATGATTTCATTAGTTTAAGAAGTGTTCTTTGGTAGACATACATAGACAATCAGAAAGCACAAAAACCTTAAAAAAAAACATCGAAACTACAATTATTTCTGAATCATATCCCGTTCTTCTTCTAAACCACACAACTCATCCCAAGTTGTCCCGATCCAGAATATTCGTCCTGATGGCTTTTGTAAATTTGGTTTGGTTTTATTTATTTTTTATCTCCTGCTCTGATATATTTTTCCATGCTTCATCGCTTCTTCAAGGATGTTAAATTGTGAAAATTGGAAAAGTTTAGATATTATAAAATAAGCAAGTATGAGAGTTGGTGGCAAAAGAAAAGAAATATTCTAAATCGAACGACATCACCAATGGCAAAAACAGAAATCAAAAAAGGATAATGCTACGTAGGTACATAAAAATGTAAATGTATATTCAAAAGGTCCCTCGCTTTGCAAGGAAGAAACATTTTATTTGTGGTGTTGCATATTTGCATCGTTTCCTTTTTTTTCTCTTCCTTTTTTTGTTTTTGATTTCATCCACTTGCGAATAGTTTATAGTTGAATTCCTTCTTATATCTTTGCGAGATTGGAACTCAGCGTGTTGTCTTTATGCATACAAAAATACTTCAGAAAGCTATGAAAACAGGGGCAGATCCAGATACCTACTTCAGTAGATATTGAAGTTACTTCCTTCTAGTTTTAGTTGTAAAATGGATAACGAATACAACAACTAACTGCGAGTGAACAAAAAAAAAAAAAAAAACAACAACAAAATATTGGAAACTGCAAAAGTTGAAACTGTCTATGGTAAAAGGATATTTGACACTGACAGCTCAGACAAGAAAAAAAAAATGCAGCAACAACAACAAAAATAACAAATATCCATCCCCCAAGGCGCATCACTACCTCATGATTTTTGTATCTTATGTATAACTTGGACCAAATGGTTCGGTTGTGTATAGTTGGGGTTGGCTGGCCTTTTTATTGGACAAAAGAAGATTGGTTAAAAGTTTAAGTTGTGTTTTGGTGCGGAGACCAATTTTGTTTGCCGGCTGGCTGCACTGGCTATAGGAGGAGAAAATATTTACGAAACAGTTTACAATTAAAAAGTTTTACAATTTCCCATACGAAATAGATTTTAATTTGATTGTCTTAAAGTGATGGCTCTGAAGGAAAATGAATAATTGAAAACTATAAACTGTTAGGAAAATTGGTCCTTCTGTTATTTTTGTTTATAAATACATACATACATAGGCATAAGGACGTGAATCCTTATTTGAGTAAGGAAACTTTGTTAATTAGTCTTATAGATTGTTGGTGAGTTCTTGTAGCCCAAAGCTGCTACAATTCTGTTTTATCTTCTCGATTAGAAATAAATAACACTCATCTTTAGGCTAAGCGGTTTAGCTAAAGGAAGTTCTTTAAAACTGGATGACTTTTAAAAAGACAATATTTTGCTGCAGGTATGAAATGCCATTTTGCTTTGCAGTCTTACCGAACTCTTAAAACTCTTTCCATAGGACTCTCTAGGGCAAAACATGACAAACTGTTTTTTGGTGTTCTTAATCTTTTTTGTTCATAGTTTTACCCGTGGTTGTGATTAAAAATGGTAAAAAATATTAAGCTTCTTACCATATTTTCTCTAATAGCAATCGGAATCAATCGATACATTTTTGACTGTTTATCGAATGGGGTGAAGTGCAAGTGCAGTGCCGAAAGAAGGAATTACTTTTAGCTTTAAATGAATGAATAATATTAGGGTTTATTGCACTGCGACCTTGAGATTGTATCCTTTTATATAAAATCCGGAACCGATTGGGTATTTCTTACAAAAATTATTGTTGGATTCAAAGACTTTCCGGGCCAGAGCATTTATGTCCATTCGCTCTAGGTGACCCAGCCATCTCAGTCGTTGGCTTTTCATTTTTTTGGCTAGGTCGGTGTCGCTGTGAAGCCCATACAGTTCGTTGTTGTATCTTCTTCTCTATTCCCCATCTATGTGTTACGGGACCAAAAATCATCCAGAGAATTTTCCTCTCAAGACAGCCTAACGCGCTCTTATCCACCGTATACAGTATCCATGCCTCTGCACCATACATCAGGCCCGGGATGATAATCGTCTTATACAGGGATAGTTTAGTTGCTCGAGAGAGGGCTTTGCTTCTCAATTGCCTTCTTAGCCCAAAGAAACAGCGATTGGCAAGAGTAATTCTTCGTTTGATCTCAGCAGTGGTATCGTTCGCTGAGTTTATAGCGGATCCTAGGTGGTCTCTGACCACCCCAAAATTAAAGCTATCTATAGTAACGTTCTGTCCTAGACGTCGGTGTTGGGGGTCCTTTCTTGTTGACAGCATATATTTTGTTTTGCTTTCATTCACCGTTAGACCCATCTTCTTGGCTTCCTTCTCAATGCTCACAAAAGCACCACTGACATCACGATTTGTTCGTCCAATTATATCAATGTCGTCAGCGTAAGCGAGTAATTGGACGGGCTTTAGCTAGATTGTTACTCAAGTGTTGACGTAAGAGTTTTGCACTATTCTTTCAAGAACGATGTTGAAGAATTCCTAAATTGCCTAAAACCTTTTTTGACATCAAAGGTGTCGGTGGGGTCTTTGCTGACCTTGATGATGCAGCATGCAATCTCCATCGTCATCCTGTACAAACGAACGAGTTTGGCAGGGATGCCAAAACTAGACATTGCTCTATACAGATGCTGTCATACGCGGCCTTGAAATCGATGAAAAGGTGGTGGGTATCGATTTTAAACTCCTGAGTTTTCTCTAAGATCTGCCGCAGTGCGAATATTTGGTCGATGGTGGACTTCCCTGGCCTAAAGCCACACTGATATGGACCTATCAGGTTGTTGACGAATGGCTTCAGGCATTCACAAAGTACGTTAGAGAAAATCTTGTAGGCGATATTAAGAAGACTGATGCCTCTGTAGTTGGTGCGGTCCAGAGGATCGCCTTTTTTGACGATCATGCAAACAATGCTGATGTTCCATTCATCGGGCATGCTTTCCTCTGACCATATTTTACAGATGAGCTGGTGCATACTCCTAACCAATTCATCGCCAGCCGCTTTGAAAAGCTCAGCCGCAAGGCCATCAGCTCCAGCAGCTTTATTGGACTTAAGTTTAGATATAGCCATCTTTACTTCGTCGAGATCGGGTGGACGGAATTGTTGGCCTACGTCATCCAGGTTGAATGGTGCAATCTGCATAGGTAGCAGAATTCGGTTCGTCATTGCCTTTATACAATTTGCCAAAATGATTTTTATATAAGAAGGTTTTATAATACAAATTCTATATATACTACTGAAATAAATCAGCCAAGTAGAAGACTTAGCATTAAGGATTGGACTTGTTGAATTATTGATTCAAAATAGCTTTTTATGGCCTTTAGTCGTATAAATTGGCGTTTCGTTCGGCTTACTCACTTGAACTCATCAGTGACATAGTGAGGGCTTTGTCATACGCAATTTATATTAAGTTCAGTTCAACTTACATGAATTTTTCAACGAAAATCCACTGTAAACTATATCCAACAAGATTAGAATTCCTAATCATTAAGCTGGAAGTTTTTTTGCCCTGGGCCAGGCATAGTTTCTATATAAGAAGGTTTTATAATACAAATTCTATATACTACTGGCCCAGGGCAAAAAAACTTCCAGCTTAATGATTAGGAATTCTAATCTTGTTGGATATAGTTTACAGTGGATTTTCGTTGAAAAATTCATGTAAGTTGAACTGAACTTAATATAAATTGCGTATGACAAAGCCCTCACTATGTCACTGATGAGTTCAAGTGAGAAAGCCGAACGAAACGCCAATTTATAGGACTAAAGGCCATAAAAAGCTATTTTGAATCAATAATTCAACAAGTCCAATCCTTAATGCTAAGTCTTCTACTTGGCTGATTTATTTCAGTAGTATATAGAATTTGTATTATAAAACCTTCTTATATAGAAACTATGCCTGGCCCAGGGCAAAAAAACTTCCAGCTTAATGATTAGGAATTCTAATCTTGTTGGATATAGTTTACAGTGGATTTTCGTTGAAAAATTCATGTAAGTTGAACTGAACTTAATATAAATTGCGTATGACAAAGCCCTCACTATGTCACTGATGAGTTCAAGTGAGTAAGCCGAACGAAACGCCAATTTATAGGACTAAAGGCCATAAAAAGCTATTTTGAATCAATAATTCAACAAGTCCAATCCTTAATGCTAAGTCTTCTACTTGGCTGATTTATTTCAGTAGTATATAGAATTTGTATTATAAAACCTTCTTATATAGAAACTATGCCTGGCCCAGGGCAAAAAAACTTCCAGCTTAATGATTAGGAATTCTAATCTTGTTGGATATAGTTTACAGTGGATTTTCGTTGAAAAATTCATGTAAGTTGAACTGAACTTAATATAAATTGCGTATGACAAAGCCCTCACTATGTCACTGATGAGTTCAAGTGAGTAAGCCGAACGAAACGCCAATTTATAGGACTAAAGGCCATAAAAAGCTATTTTGAATCAATAATTCAACAAGTCCAATCCTTAATGCTAAGTCTTCTACTTGGCTGATTTATTTCAGTAGTATATAGAATTTGAATTATAAAACCTTCTTATATAGAAACTATGCCTGGCCCAGGGCAAAAAAACTTCCAGCTTAATGATTAGGAATTCTAATCTTGTTGGATATAGTTTACAGTGGATTTTCGTTGAAAAATTCATGTAAGTTGAACTGAACTTAATATAAATTGCGTATGACAAAGCCCTCACTATGTCACTGATGAGTTCAAGTGAGTAAGCCGAACGAAACGCCAATTTATAGGACTAAAGGCCATAAAAAGCTATTTTGAATCAATAATTCAACAAGTCCAATCCTTAATGCTAAGTCTTCTACTTGGCTGATTTATTTCAGTAGTATATAGAATTTGTATTATAAAACCTTCTTATATAGAAACTATGCCTGGCCCAGGGCAAAAAAACTTCCAGCTTAATGATTAGGAATTCTAATCTTGTTGGATATAGTTTACAGTGGATTTTCGTTGAAAAATTCATGTAAGTTGAACTGAACTTAATATAAATTGCGTATGACAAAGCCCTCACTATGTCACTGATGAGTTCAAGTGAGTAAGCCGAACGAGACGCCAATTTATAGGACTAAAGGCCATCAAAATGATTTTTCCATATCCTCAGCACCGACAGCGATTCTACCACGATGTTCCCCTGATCATCCTTGCATGCTTCGGTCTAGACCTTGTAACCCTGGGAGGTTCTCTTGTGCTCCTCTCTCCTCTTCTGCTCGTAGAGCTCGCGAGCAGCTCTGATCCTTCTATGCAGCGCCGCTTTGTATGCCTGTTGTTTGGCTACATGTACTTGTCGGCATTCTTCGTCCAACCAGGGGTTTCGCTGTGGTGGTCGTGGAAGGCCCAGTACGTCAGAGGCGGCATCTCTAATGGCTTCCTGGCAATTCTTCCACTGGTTCTCGATACTTGCAGTTGGTGCCATAGGACTATTAAAGAGGGTGCGAGAGACTGGATCGATGTTATAAGGGTCGACATGGTGCATTCAAGAGGACACAAGCATCCACAAGCTTTTTTTCAAAGCGAACCTCTGTCTATCAACTCCTACTCTCACCTCCAAGTGGTGAACATCAGGTGCCAAGTACCTTTAACTGAAGATGGGGTTCCAATCCCTGTGGACGGTTTAAGGGGGCAGCAAACAAGAGAGGGGGGAGGAGTGTTCCCACTTAGGCACTTCTCCTGTATCCAGGCGGCCGTGGAAGAATTCTCCAGATGGAATCAACGGTGGCGTCTATAGTTCCAGTTAGGTTGAACTACTTAGTGAACATCTTATATGGGCTACTTCGACATATTCGTAGCTCAGGCCTATATGAAGCTGTTTACCCGGCTCCCCACCCTTGGAGTTATACTAAGGGTCTGGTCCTCCAAGTTGGGGGTTGTGCGGCGGGGTAACTTCCCTGCCACGGAAAAACAAACTGGTTCCGAAACACCCACAAGCCTCGGATATGGATGATTTCAATGTTGACGACCCCAGCAAACGAAACAAGGACAGTAAATTTTGGATCTGCACGTGGAATGTCCGGACCTCAAACAGGCCACGTGCAGCCGAACAACTAGTGGAGAGCCTGGATAGGCTAAAGGCTGATGTTACAGCCATCCAGGAAGTACGATGGGATGGAGAGGGCATACGAAGGATGAAATCGTGTGACATCTACTTCGGCGAGTGCTGCAAGGAGCAGGGTCAGCGGATTTTTGGTTGTGGTTTTGTGGTAAGGGGAAGACTAAGGCAAGAAGTCTTAAGCTTCAGAAATGAAAGCGAGCGCCTGGTCACAATCCGCATCAGAGCGAAGTTCAAGAACATAACGTTGATCTGTACCCACGCCCCAACGGAAGAAAAAGATGACTCAACCAAGGAGGAATTCTACGATCTCCTTAAGAATACGTATGATAGGTGCCCTAAGTACGACGTCAAGATTATTCTTGGCGACTTCAACGCCAAGATCGGAAAGGAGGGAATCTTTGGTTCGATAGTTGGAGGACAAAGCCTGCACGACAACACTTCCGGTAACGGACTCAGGCTGATTGACTTTGCGGCGCGGCGAAATTTCAACATAGCAAGCACTCGATTCCCACACCTCCATATACACAAAGGGACCTGGTGGTCTCCGGATCATCAAACCGTCAACCAGATTGATCATGTTGCGATTGACGCAAGACATGCTTCCAGTATCCTGGATGTCCGAACGTTCCGAGGTGCCAACATAGACTCGGATCACTACTTGGTGGCAGCTCAAGTACGAATCCGGATATCCATGACGCCACAACAACGCGCGGATGCTGTGAGAAAATATGACGTCGCGAAGTTAAAATCGCAAGAGATCGCCAGGAGCTATTTAAAGCAGGAGGAGATGACTTGGTAGGGAGTATACACCAACTTATCTCCAAAATTTGGTCGGATGAAAGTACGCGCGATGAATGGAACCTCGGTATAGTGTGCCCCATCCACAAGAAAAGAGATGCTCTGACCTGTGCCAACTACAGCGGTATAAGTCTCCTCAACGTCGCATACAAAATCCTTTTTCATTCTGTGATCGCTTAAAACCGTTTGTCAACGATCTGATCGGCCCCTATCAGTGTGGTTTTAGGCCTGGAAAGTCAACCGTCGATCAAAATTGTTCACACTACGACAGATTTTGGAAAAAAAAACCCAGGAGTTTCAAATCGATACACACCACCTCTTTATCGATTTCAAAGTCGCATATGATAGCGTATATAGAGAAGAGCTATACAGAGCCATGTTGCATCTCGGCATCCCTGCCAAACTCGTCCGCTTGTGCAGGATGACGATGGAGAAGTCTCGCTGCTCCATCTAAGTTGGTAAGAACACCACCGAACCCTTTGATATCGAGAAAGGTTTAAGTCCGTTCAACTAATTGCTTATGCAGAGATGATATATTGACATCATTGGGAGAACGAAACGAGCTGTTACCGGCGCGTTTGCAAGTATTGAATCAGAGGCGGTGAACATGGGTTCGGCTGTTAATGAGGACAAGACGAAGTATATGTTATCATCAAGAAACGGATCTCAACATCGTCGACTCGGGCAAAACGTCACGATGGATAGGTACAACTTCGAATCGTCAAGGACTTTGTCTAGCTGGGCTCCACTATTACATCACAAAATGACATCAGTGCAGAGATCAAACGAAGAATTACTCTTGCCAACCGCTGTTTCTTCGGCCTAAGAAGGCATTTGAGTAGTATTAAAGCCCTCTCCCAAAGAACCAAGGAGACCTTATATAAGACCCTCATCATACCGGTCCTGCTGTACGGGACAGAAGCATGGACCCTGTCAAAAACGGATGAGTCTGCTTGGATGGTTTGAAAGGAAAATTCTTCGGGTGATCTTCGGTCCAGTATGTATCGATGGAGTATGGAGGAGAAGATTTAACAACGAGCTTTACGGGCTTTACAGCGAAGTCAACCTAGTCAAAAAGCTGAAAATACAGTGGCTGAGATGGCTGGGACACGTGGAGCATATGGACACCGACGCACCAGCCCGACGAGTCTTCGAATCTACCCCTGATGGTCTATGCAGCAGAGGAATACCCCACCTTAGGTGGCGCACACAAGTGGAGAACGACCTCAACCAACTTGGAGTGCGTAACTGGAGGCAGCTAGCTAGAGACCAAGCTGGCTGGAGGGGCTTGTTGGTTGAGGCCGTACTCCACCCTGGACTGTAAGTGCCATCTAAAGTAAAGTAAGAGAGACTCGATCGGAAAAGGACATAATATGTATATTGCAACTTAAAATAAGTATTTCTTGAAAAATGTAGTTTTCAAAATTTTCAATTTTACTAAAAATAAATATGTAGAAGAAATGAAACCAGAAAACCACTTTTTTGAAAGAAAAGAATTTTTGTTTTCACAAGGATTTAGAAGCATTTTTTTAGGGGTGTGTCTTTGAGATACTAGGTGTGTTTTTTTTTCAATCCCGGGGGAATCGGATGAAAAAAACGACATCGGGGCTAAGCGACACCATTACAGAAAAAGATGGAGTTTCCATACAAACTATCGATAGCATGTATGAAATTCTTGCCGGTAACACAGTTTTTATCTGGGCTTAAGTTAAGCCCCGAAAATTCTCTGGGCTTAGCTAAGCCCGAAGGGGCTTAGTTGTTGTTGCTTTTAAAATGTAAATTGCTTAGCCCCGACATCTTTTTTTTCGTCCAAACCCATTCGGGCAAGGAAAAAAACACAGCTACTATATACATTAATGAGGAAAAGAATCTCGATTGAGTTGGGCTTGAACGCACAACGCCTAGTATTCCACCCACATTTCATTTCGCTTTCATTTGTATTATGTTTGATGCTTGTTTGTCCAGAGTTCATTTTATTTTTTTTATTTAAAATGGACAACGTCTTTATTAAAAATATTTTACGAACAATGTCCCTCTGTCAATGACAAATTCCTTCATGCAAAAAATTTATCTCTTCAAAAGAATAAATTAGCCCCAAGGAAATTTAATAGGTGTGTGCCTCAATAAAAAATTTCTCTTCAAATATTGTTCAAATTCAAAATTAAAACCGAAGCTAATTTTATTTGGTCTTTTGTGGTTTTTCTATTTTATTATACTTTAATATCCCTCTTTTGCGGCCACACTTATATTTACATCAACCACAAATCACACCTAATCTCCTTTCTGCAAAAAGGAATCTAAATTCAATGTCCATTTTGGATATTTTATTACATATAACCGGAACCGACCAATGGGGCCATTAAATATTTTATTAGTCCTAGGAGAACTATATTTTCAGCGTTATAATCTTTACTGTAAAAACTCCTCCTGTGCTGCCCACACTCTTTGTTTGTGTGGGAGTGTGTATGTGAGTTTGTTTTTTATTTTTGATATAACATACATTTATTTTTTTTTTTTCAAAACCTCACAGTAGGTATATTGGTACCTATAAGCTTTATGCCCCGGAAAGCAATGTTGGATTTTCAACCAAATCCAACCACACCTGCTTGGTTGCCCTACAGAAGCCCGGAAACGATATTTTTATTGCCTTTTTCGGTTGGGCCCTTTATTCTGCCAACCAGTGTGTGATAGGGTTTAAACATAAATAAATGTGAATCACTAATTAAGTACTCTTTGTAATAATAACTATATGAGACTATCCTATGGTAGGTACTTTGGACTTGCCTTAAGATTAAACGAAAAATATATTATCTGTGGCAACAAGGTACACTTGGATTTTTGGATTGTATAAAGTATAGTTAGTAGGAGTAAGGTATATAAGTTCATCTCAGAGACTCAACAGGCAGATTTGTATTACAGGGATTCCCGTTGCTCATATACTCACTAAACTGCTTGGGCAAAACTGGCCATAGAATCAGCTCTAATGGATTGCAAAAGCCCCTTCAGTAAATTATAATTAAGTTCTGCTGAACGCATTTGAGTTATATTGCCAGAGGATTGCCCATTACTTTGGGTCTTTGTCTTAAGGACGAACGATATGAAGTTGCAGGATAAATTTGTTGCCAGGTCAGTGGTGCACATGATGGATGGCGAATTCTTGTTTTAAAATTAACATGACACTCTAAATAAATTGGTGTTCATATTGTCCTTTTATTCTCTTGCCCAATTGTTTATTTTGTCAAGAGCATAAATGAGAACAGCTTGGTCAAAAAGGCAGACTTTCATAAAGTCCTTAATAGCATTGACGTTTGTCTAAGAATAAATGTTTTTTTTATTGTATACAGTTAGGTGAGGTGAATTTTGCTAGGATGATTTCGGAGTAAATTGTTGTGAGTTAAATGAGATTTTTGATAAATAGGAACCTTTATAGGATGGTTTTAAGCATTAAGGGCAGCTCCAGAAATATGGGGATGGAAACGAGGGCCTGTGCCCCAAAGTGGCAGTTAACAGGGTGCCAAATCCATGTTCCTAAAAAATGAAATGAAATATGAAATGAAATGAAATTAATTGAAGAAATGAACTGAAATGAAATGAAATGAAATGAAATGAAATGAAATGAAATGATATGAAATAAAATGAAATGAAATGCAATTAAATAAAATGCAATGAAATGAAATAGGTACTGACGCTACGGATAGAATTGCGAGCCCCATTTTTTTGGTAATGCCAATTTTTTTTCCTACGAATGCATAAGTGGCCATATACATAGTATACCTAGTTGCAATAATAATAAAATTGTCTTTAAAATGGATTTCCATTTAAAAAGTAATAAAGAACTAGTTTTAAATATTTAAAATGTTGCGCCATTACATTGACTTTAATCAAAATTGGTCAAAACTTTAACCTATATATTGAAATTTCAACACGGATTTGTAAGTGGTAGGTTCACCACTACAAGTCTATCAATTTAGTCTTAAAGGTATGGAATACAGATATCTGAGGTTGACATTGTTTTACTGATTTCGCAGAAGATGGCAGGTATGGGCTTTCACTCTAAGTTTTTAGAATCATTTATCATTTTATATCAATTTCTGTTACATTTTGGAGTTGTTTCGATATTATTCTAGTTCAGATATTTGACATTAAACTTCATAAACTTAAAACTTGGTATATATTTTAGATCTGATTACTTTTTTGGCAGACTTTTGTCTCACAGGTTTTTTGCACATATAAGAACTTGGCTCTTTTTTTAACATTTATGTTTTTGTTGTGATTTCACTCAGTAGCGGATCCAGGATTTGGCTGTGGGGGGGGCTTCGAGTTCCCTTAGACACATCTTTTAAAAAAAATTCTTAATCATAAACGAATGCCTTACCAATCCAAATTTTCTTTTCTCAGAAAGTAGGCTAGTCGGCAGCTGAATTAAAAAGATTTTGTATAATGCAAAAATATATGTACTTAATAGGAAAATGCTGCAAAATTTTATGATTGGAAATGGAGCATCTAGAATTATTGAGCTTCAGCTGCTATTTTATAAAGACACTTTAACCAGTTTCTCCACAGAGACACATCGTATAAGAAAGTTGTTAGGATATATTTATAGGAACTTTAAATAAGTAGCTACCTTTCTTTAATTTGAATATTTTTTGTAGAATTTATAAATACTGATCCTACAGTACTTTGTCTAACTTTAGACTACCTCCGAAAAGTTATTGACAAACTTTGTAGGTTACTGATGTCCTAAAATTTGTTTACTTGGACAAAGGAATTGGTTGTCCAAGATTTGATGAACTAGACTGTCTGTTTTTGCCATTAACGTAAGATCTGTGGGAAAAATATATGGACAAAATTGAAACAAAAGGGCGTAACGCCAAGTTGGGTAGCTAGATGCGCTTGCCCACCCCCCCCCCCCTAATCAGAATATATTTCATATATTATTCAATCTTTATTCTTTTGAAAACATTTTAAAGCATAAGATTTCTGTAATAAAACTTTTTTTTGAATAAATTTGCCCACACCTAATCGAAATCCGGCGAATAGAAAGAAGAGAATCAGAATGCTATGTCCAAAAAGAAAGGTAATTAAGCTCCCTATAAAAAACACAATTGCAAATTTTGTGTACAAGTAGCTTTTCCAAGAAATTAACTAAATCATGTTTTTCAATTAAAAAAAAATGAATTTGGATGTTCTGTATCTATTCCATCTAAAATGACTTTAGTCCATGTGGATTGGTATTTCGAACATACAAATTTGTGTTCAACATTCCGATCATTAACTATTTTAAGTGAATTCCATTCATATTTTTTGTCAATTGAAATCTTACAGTTTGACGAAGATTTGAAAAAAATTTGAGTTAAAATTTTAAAAATTTTGTCTGCCCTTCAATTTCTATTTATTTATAGTTATACAAGTATTTCGTTCATATTAAAACAAAAATGTACCTAAATTACACTTTAAAAAAAAAAAAAACATTAACCGTTACAGCTGATTTTTACATTTTTCGAAAACGATTTCGAAGTGAATTGAAATTCTTTTTCATTTCATTTAATGAATATTGCTCGCGGGAAGAGCTCTCTAATCTTTCGTTAGAGCACAAAGGAAATCACAAGAGAAACTAAGATCAAAAATCGCTTCATCTTAAAACAGTCTTTGAAATCGGCACACGAAAACAATCTGATATAAAAACATAAGTTTCAATTTCTAAAACAATATTTTGATATTATCATGCAAACTAACCATATCAAAGATTACCTATAGCATCCGTCGAATGAGCGAATCAGACTGAATTTTGACATTTTTACTATGAGCCAAATGTCAAAATTGAGCCTGACTCATTCGTCGGATTCTGTTATCAGGGGGATTTTTACACCGGAAGCTGAGTTTTTAAACTAAAGCCCCAAAAGTTATCTGGGCTCAGCTAAGTTCGAATAATACCAAGAGGAGTTGAAGAAAAAGGTAACATTGATTTATTTTGTCAAACTTCATTTGATATTTAAGAAATATCGATACCCAAGGAAATCTAGGTAACAATAATAGCATGAAGGTCAACCTCACTAGTTTCAATATTAGGACTTGGAAAAAAACACAGCATTTAGGTATGCATACTTACTAGCCCCAAACTTGTTATTTCTTTAGTCCGATTCCCTAGGGGCTTGGAAAAAACAAAGCTCACATACAATTTGTTAAGCCCCAACCTCCATTTTTCCCAACAACAGCTTTCATGCTAATTTCTAAGCTCCTGTCTCTTATTTTCGTCGGATTTCTTTAATGCCTTTGTTAGCCCTATCAGTGTTATAGTTTTCATCAGATTACTTGCAGGTTTAGGAGAACGCTTCGTAAAGGTTTAGCCCCAAGCCTCAATTTTTCGTCTAATGCCTTTAGGGCTTGAAATAAATAGAGCAATTTGATTTTTTATATAATCGCCTTTTTTCATCCAATTCTCTTGGGGCCTCGAAAAAAGCACAGTTGCATATAATATGGTTCAGCCCAACAATTCGTTCAATTTCCCTAGGGCTTGGAAAAACACAGCTCACATGTAAATTTTGTAGCCACAATCTTAGTTTTGTTTGTCTAACTCTCTTCTGAATCAGCCGTGGGGGGGGCTTCAGCCCCTATAGCCCCCCCTCTGGATCCGCCACTGATTTCACTCCTTTTTGCAAAAATTTTATTTTGCCGGTGAAAATCAAGCCCTACCACTCTACAAATATTAATAGTTCTACGACAACCGAAAGTGCTTCATAAAAATAAAAGCAACTCTGAGGAAGTGGGTGGATGCCACGCCCCTTGAATGGAAAATCTCAATTTTTATTTTTCTCTTATTATGCTCTTCTAGCACACCATTCTACTTATTTTCATCGTTTTACAACAATCGGAAGTGCATTATATAATTGATTACAATTTTTAAAAAGTGGGTAGATGCCACGCCCCTTGAGGTGAAAATTATAAATTTCTGACTTTTACCTTTGTATGCACGTCAAACCCCACCGCTTTACCAATGTTCATCTTTCTAAAACAATCGGAAGTGCTCCATATAATTTATAAGAATTTTTAAGAAAGTGGGTGGATGCCACGCCCTCTGAAGAGAAAATTGCAGATTTTCGATTTTTGCCTTTGTATGAACTACAAGGTCTACCGTTGTGCGAAATTTCAAGTTTCTACGATGTCAGAAAGTGCTCCATAATTTTGATGATCTGTCAGTGAGTCAGTGTGTCAGTCAGTTACGGTTTTTGCGATTTTTGAAGTCTTATATCTCGGGAATTACTAATACTAAAGAGTTGAAATTTGGTGAGCCATCTGTGTTTGATCAGTTCATTAAGTACTGCGAATTTGAAATTTCTGACTCTTTTCGTACTGAAGTTAGAGTGGGGTTGAAAATCGCCTGAGTTTGTTTCTGTAAAAAGGGTGTAGTGTCCCAAACTTGGCTGGGCACTACCGTGCCCTTTGATATGAATAGCCTGCTGTTATATAAAATACCGAACAATTCTTAAGTTTTACTATCAAAACCATTTTGCTGTAAGCTTCGAATTCATGCGTTCATGTATCTAATGAGTACGAAAATGAGTACGAGTAATACTGTGATATTAGAATTATATCAATTAAAACTAGTTTTTATACAAATTATTTCTCAGTACTGTTTACATTCACTCTACTTTTTGCCATATTTTTTAACTGCCATTTTTTTTTTCTTTCGCACTATAGTAAAAATTACACCATATTAATCGCACTGTTCAACTGCATAGGTCTCGTTCGTGGTTTAGTTTTTGACTAATTCCCATATACTTTTCTGGTATCTGTTTCTAGAGCTTTCCGTAGGGGAAGTTTCCCTTAATTTTCCTGTCAAAGCTTTTATTTTTACATTTAGAACCAAAGCCTTAAATCTCACGAAAGCTCTCCATTGGTTGGTAAAAGGTGGTTAAATTTTAAAGGCCGATGTTGATTTTGAATAAGACACAAATTATTTATGAAATTACTGACATTTCTTTTTATTATGATAATATTGGTATGGTTCAATTATGTATGGAACAAAATATCAGCCAAATAGCCATCGCAACCTCGGTGGCACACCTCCATCCAATGGTCCAAATTTTCGATGACGCTGAGGCATATTTGAGGTTCTATGCCGTTAATATGCCAAATTATCTCATCCTTTAGCTCTTGAATTGTTGCTGGCTTATCGACATACACCTTTTCTTTCAAATAACCCCAAAGAAAGAAGTCCAACGGTGTCAAATCACATGATCTTGGCGGCCAATTGACATCGCCACCACGTGAGATAACACGGCCATTGAATTTGTCGCGCAAAAGAGCCATTCCTCGCGTTCCGTTGTTTATTCGCTATGTTATCTAGTTATCCCAAAAATTTCGAGATAACTTTAGTTGTTGTTGCGTCAACGGTCATCAGCTGTTTTTTAACATGGGATTACAACAACACAAAGCTATCCAGATAACTAAGAATGAACATCGGAGCGCGCCCATTGTTTCGTTAGCTGTGTGGCAAGTGGCACTGTCCTGTTGAAACCACATATCGTCCACATCCATAAAAAGTTCGTTATCATATCACGATAGCGAACACCATTCACAGTAACTGTGAATGACCGGCCGGATTTTGGAAAAAAATACGGCCCGATGATGCCACCAGCCCAAAAACCGCATCAAACAGTCACTCTTTGTTGGCGCATTGGTTTTTCGACAATCACTGTTGGATTATCATTCACCCAAATGCGGCAATTCTGCTTATTGACGAGTCCATCTGAGGTGAAAATATGCCTCATCACTGAAGATGATTTTCTTCGAAAATTGATCATCCTCTGCTGCCTGGCAAAAATCTCGCATGAAACCCTCATAGTGGGTGCCGGGCGGTAATGATCACCACAGTTAATCTTGTGCTTTTTGACAAGATTGGGGATCAGCTAAGGTCATTTTGAACTGCTGAGGTGTTCCTTTACTCCTCAATAGTTCAACCCTCAGTTTATCGATTTGACCATAGATGCGAGTCCCAAATTTTCAGTGGTGGTGTGAGCGATTTTCATAATCCGTGCCGAAGAAATGGAAGGCTGGGGGGTAAACCGGTCACTAACGAGCTCATTTGGATGCCGTGGCTGGGTCCGTCTTACTTTTGCTTTACCCCGGTATATCGGCTCTGCCGGGGCTGACCTCTTTTTTCCGACCTACTCGTGGGAACCAAATTTTTATTTTTATTTTTTACAATGGACGTTGATGATGTTTTAGACGATTTGCCATCCGCTGACACAGAGGATGAGCTCTTGGCCTCCAGCCAGGAAACCCTTAAGGGGAACTCTAGTAGTACCGGTAGTTCTGGTGCTATTGAGCAACCCAAACCTTCAGGAAGCACAGGCAGTACCAGCCATAGTACCCCTGTGCATCCGAAACCGATATGTACCATCCCGGCAACCTCGTGTAGCAATGCCAGCCATAGCAGCGCTGCACGCGGAAGCAAAAAGTCGGCGTTCGCTCTTCTCAAGGTGCAGTTCAAGAAGGCGTCTTTTATTCTAGGCAAGATTGCCAGGAATGAGGCAGCTGGAAAGGCCCATGAGAAGGACGGCGCTGATAAGATTAAATACCAGAAGATTGTTGAGGAATACAATAATCTTCTGAGTACCCAAGAAAAAGCCGTCAAGCGCAACAGATCTCGAGATGAGACAATCAAGCCTTCGAAAAAGAGCAAGCTAGACGGTCCAAACAAGAACGCTAAATCATCGTCCCCTAGAGCAGCGCAACCACGTACTCTCAGTGAGGTTGTCAGAGACGGCCTCCAAGTATCGGTTGTGGATGAGCTCTCCACAAACGGCAGAGATCTGCTTGCTGTGTGGAGCTCAATCGAGGCCAAGCTCTCTGAGATGGTGTTTCTATACACGTTGTCGGCTAACGAAGGTCCCTATCCCATGTTCGACTCTGGCGAGATGCTCAGGGGATATAGGGTAATCAAATGTGCAGACGAGTTTTCTAAGGATTTCCTTAGTTCATGCATTGCTAAGATTAGCAATGACTGGGATGGCTTGAAGCTCAAGTTAATCCTGGCTAAGGACATCCCTAGGCAACCGAAGGCTCGCATTTGGTTGCCCCTCATGGGTGTCAAACCAAGCGGACAGGAGCTGATCCGCGGTCTTCAGAGGCTAAATCCGCTGGTTCCTATGCATGACTGGGCTGTCATTAAGACAGAGGAACCGCAGAAGAACAGCGGATCTTATCTTCTGATGATCAGCGAAGAAAGCCGTGGGGCCCTCGAGAAGGCCGATTTTAAACTGAGGTTTGGCATTAGAAATGCAAAGATAAAGATTCTGCAGAGTCAGGGAGCAGACCCCGATGAAGTTGACGACAATGTTGAGATCGACAATGTCGTTGACGGAGTCGAGGTCCCTAGCGAGCCGCCGGGCCCTGACTGTGCAGAATCGAATACGAATTAAAAACGCGCTGCGAGTCATTCAGATTAATCTGAAGCACTCTAAATGTGCTTCAGATAATCTGAGAGTTTTCCTGAGGGAGGAAAACGTAGACGTCGGCGTTATTCAAGAGCCGTGGGTAAACGGCCTCAGAGTGAGGGGCCTCCAAGACAGCCAATACGATCTTTTTTACAAGCCTGTAACCCAAGACCAAGGTAAGCCTAGAACTTGTATTTTAGTTAAAAAACACTTAAAAGCTTTTTTGTGTCCTAACTATAGCACTTCCGATCTGACAGTTGTTAGGTTGGATGACAAAAATACAGACGGTCTACTGTTGGCATCTGCATACTCGGCGCATGACAGGCAGTCACCGCCAGATGAGTGGTGCACACTCACAAACGAAGCAGCGGCGAAAGGGACAAACCTCCTGATTGGATGCGACGCAAATGCACGGCATACTCTCTGGGGTAGTTCAGAGATAAATGAACGGGGTGAGTCCCTTTTTAATTTTATTATTGAAAACAATTTGACGATCTGTAACAGAGGTAGTACTCCTACTTTCGTCTTTCCGAGCTCGGATAACTACGAAGGGTGGGAGGATGTACTTGATGTTACCGTCGTAAACCATAAATTTAATTTAGCGGTGGAGAATTGGAGAGTGTCCCTGGTTAATTCCTTTTCGGACCACAGGTGGATTCTCTTCAATGTAAATTTTGAGTCTGAAACCCCTCCTCCCTATAGAAATCCGAAAAAAATTGACTGGAAGAAGTTCAGTCAAGTTGTTAATTCCAAACTGCGCAATATACCGAATCTGAGTCCAGAATCGGTAATAGATCTTGAGTCAAGGGTGAAAACTCTTGAAGCATCCATGAACACCGCTTTCAAGGTCTCTTGCCCAGTCAAATACAGCCGAAAAATCCTCCCCCCATGGTGGAATGAAGACTTGTCTAATCTTAGAAAAATGACAAGGACAATCTTCAATATCTGCCACAAACACAAGTATTACCAACCTTATAAAGATTGTCTGAGAGTCTATAAGCGTGCTCTCGCATCAGCCAAGCAACAGGGTTGGAGAGAGTACTGCCAATCTATCGAGAGCTTAAAAGAATCTGCCAGGCTTAGCAAGGTTCTATCCAAGGAGCACTGTAATCCGTCTTTTCTGAAAAAGCCGGATGGATCTTGGACAGTTTCTCCGACTGAGTCCCTGGAACTACTGATGGCGACGCACTTTCCGGGCTGCGTGGATAGCAACCCCGAAATGCATAGAACTCGTTTACCGTTAGTTTATGAAGAACATATGAATACGATAATAACAAGAGATAGTATTGCCTGGGCTATACATACTTTCTCTCCGTATAAGTCTCCAGGTCAGGACGGCATACTGCCAATAATGCTCCAGAAACAGCAAGATGTGGTAGTGCCCTGGCTGGAGATGATCTTCAAAGGATGTCTCTCCCTCAACCATGTTCCCGAGTCCTGGAGGCAGGTAAGGGTGGTTTTTATACCGAAGGTAGGTAGGCGGGGGCATGAATCCGCGAAGGATTTCAGACCGATTAGCCTGACCTCTTTCGTGCTCAAAACCTTAGAGCGCATTCTAGATAACCATATTAGAGACATTTTAGATGAATGCCCCCTCGCAAACTCTCAACACGCTTATTTGAAAGGTAAGTCTACGGAGACGGCCCTTCATGAGGTAGTGCGTACAATTGAGAATACTATCAACTATAAAGAATATACTCTGGCCACCTTCTTAGATGTAGAAGGGGCTTTCAATAACGTGCTTACTGAATCCATTCTTGAGTCACTCGTTGACTTTGGTGTAGAGGAATACATCAGAGAATGGATTATATCCATGCTCAGCGATAGAAGGATTCAAGCCAAGCTAGGTTATGCAAACTCAACAAAACATGTCTGTAGAGGAACACCCCAGGGTGGTGTTCTGTCACCCCTTCTATGGATTTTAGTCATGAACAAAATCCTCGTTAAGTTGGAAAGTTGTGGCGTGAAGGCGGTTGCTTATGCGGATGATTTGGTCATTCTGGTATCGGGAAAATTCCCTTCTGTGATAAGCGAAATCACGGAGGTAGCTCTGAGGAAGGTTAGCAACTGGGCTACGAGTTGTGGTCTAGGAGTTAACCAGAGAAAAACTGAATTAATGCTATTTACGACCAAAACTAAAATACAGCCCTTCACTCTACCCCGACTAAACGGTCAATCACTCTCGTTATCTTCCATTGCAAAATATCTAGGCGTTATCCTAGACCCTAAATTAAACTGGAAGCAAAATATTGAAGAACGGGTCAGGAAGGCCTGTATAGCTTTCTACGCCTGTAGCAAAACCTTTGGTAAAAAGTGGGGCCTTCAATCAAGGATGATCTTGTGGACGTACACAGCCGTGGTACGGCCGATTCTAACTTACGGTTCGATTGTCTGGTGGCCCGCACTTAACAAAGCATATAACATCGATAAACTTAAAAAGGTTCAAAGAACAGCTAGCGTTGGTACCACAGGGGCTCTTCGATCTTGTCCAACGGATGCCTTAAGCGTTCTTCTACACCTTTTACCACTTGATCTACACATTAAATATCTAGTATCTTGCAGTGCACTAAGACTAAAAGAAGCAGATTGCTGGGTTGCTAAACCTTATGGTCACAGCAATATTACCAATTTGATTCCCACTGAAATCTTTTCGACTCCCACTGACTACTGCGCCCCTTCAGGGAGCCTCAGTAGAGATTTTAAAGTTATTATCCCATCTAGAAAAGACTGGGATGATGACATCGTGACGAGAGATTTCGACACAACTATTTATACTGATGGCTCAAAGATGGAGTGCGGTGTTGGTTCAGGAATCTTCTCTGAGACTCTAAACATCACTAGGTCCTTTCGGTTACCCAATTTTTCAAGTGTATTCCAAGCGGAATTACTTGCAATTAGGGAAGCATGCAAGATACTTAAACTAGACCCAAACCAAAATCGTAATGCAGCCATCCTGACAGACAGTCAGGCAGCTATTAAATCCATTGTTTCGAGTACATCATCCTCTAAATTGGTCCAACAATGCCGTGATGAGCTCGCAAGCCTAAATATTGACCTCAAGGTCACTTTGATCTGGGTTCCTGGTCACATTGGCATTGAGGGAAATGAACGGGCAGATGAGCTTGCCAGGCAAGGATCAGCCCTTCACAGCTCACTTGCGGAAAGAGTCAATATTCCCCTTGGAGTTGTGAAAGGCAATATATTCTCAATTTTCCTAAGTGAATCCAATCGTAGGTGGAACAGTTTAACCAACTGCAAAATATCCAGGAAAATCTGGCCCGCCTATAATAAATCCCGAACAACCGATCTGATTTGTAGACCTAGGCAAGACATAGCCAGGGTCGTTGCAACTTGTACTGGGCACTGGCCTGTAGGAGAACATGCAGCGAGACTGGGTATTCCGCACAATACTCACTGTCGTAGCTGTGGAGACCATCAAGAAAAGGAAACAGTTCTTCATTTCCTTTGTAAATGTCCTGCTCTGGCCAGAATGAGAGCACAATCGTTTGGTTTGGCTTTTCTTGACGACCTAAACGAACTCTCCGAGGTAAAGATCAGGGATTTGATCTATTACCTCAACGCGACTAAATGGATCTAAGACGAAATTGGTTGCTTCTGCATCATGCTCCCGTGCGGACTCCCAAGACCGTGCGCCATCGGAATTCGGGTGTCTGCAGGGTTACGTGGTGCTCAATGACCTTAGGATCACACAGTTGGTCCGTCTGCGCTTCGATGACATTCTGCTACCTGCCTAGCTTTGGCATAATGTGGTTGGCCTCGGGGCGGGATGTGACCCAATTGCATGAGTGTCTTTTAACCCACCTCTTGTCGTTTTGTGCTCGCTCACAACACACCATATCCACACTTCATCCGTTATAATTCAAACCAGGGAGTACATCTGGTTTCGTGAGTGGTTGGTGACATCCGCTGGAAACCTCACGTAATGCGGAGTGAGCAGATGGAGGCCCACGGTGATGTTGCACCCAATCATGCAACATGATGATCCCCTCGGGGACCGTTTTTCGAGCTTTGAATAAAGCAACAAGCTACCTAGCCTGGTTTCTTTTTGTTGTAAAGCCCACAAACCCTTACTCTAATCCACTTTAATCCACAGGTCAAACGAGTTATGGTATCAAAACGGCGCACTCCAGCGCTAATTGGGTCACCGAGCGAGAGTATTGCTCGTGGCCGCCATTCCTACCTACCTACCTACCTACCTGCTGCCATTTCTTGCCACCATTCTGACCATTGACGACGCTTGAAATGGTCCATGGTTCAAATTGAGTTAGTCTGAAATTGAAAAATGTCAAATGAAATGCAGAAAAAAACTTGACGTTTCGGTGGTTTTCACATTCGACATCGGCCCTTAATATTTAAACACCCTTTATAATCCCGAAGATGGCGCTTTTTCATTCGAGAGTCCATATATAGTTCATTCAAGAGTCGTTACAATTAGTAAGGGTATGTGCACTGCGATCGTAAGCTCTATTGTGCCCGTTAGTTTGCTGTTGTGAGTCGTTATAGTTCAAATGTGATGTGAACTCATAACAGTATTAACAGTATAATTAAATGATTTTTTTGTGTGAGGCACCAGATAACAATCAGACCCTTAGGTCTTCGAAGGAAGGTATGACGATAACCACGTTTTGGGAATTTATATCAAAATTATGTTTTTTTTAACACAAGCCACTACTTGCTTTTTTAAAGAACAAGTAAAAATCAAGAGATCCAATTTAAAAATTTTCTTGTCCAGGCAAAAACTCAACAAATCAAGTATTGTTTTGTTTTCAAAATTAAACCTATTCAAGATACTTTCACCTTACCTTTTTACCTACAAATACTTTATTATTTATAATTTCAAGTGAGGTCTGTAAAATCACACACAAGGTACCCTCTTTGTGGCATTACTTGTGGCCTTTGTCCCTGTGACTATAACCTGCTGGTGAAATTTATTTAAGTAGGTGGGTTGTCCTTTCTCAAATCCATCCTTGGGTGTTCCTGCAAATTTCTTGCCTTATGCATATACGAGAGCTTAACTAAGCAACTTTAAAACTTTCATCATGGTCCTTCAAGAATGTTTTTTTGTTTTCGTAGTTGTTGTTGTTGTTGATATTGTTAGTTAGCTGCTCCTCTGTGCGAAAAGTTAATTAGACTAACTTTTCTGTGATATGCTCCATTAACTTACAGCTACTTTCAGTTGCAGGACTCTACTAAACTCAACCTAGTGCTAGTGCTAGTATATATATAGTACAACATAGCAATTGTGCGGCTCCTTGCATCAGTTGAAAAGCTTATACGATGGTGTTCCCGCTAATGTTGCAGTTACTTTACTCGAGAAATGTAATTTCATAATGAAATAAAGAACATAAGTGAATGACGTGGTTTTGTAAGGATTTTCACGTCACTTTCTGTACTTGATGGGGTTTCTGTGTGTTGAACACTCTTTTACAGTTTTCTTAATGGAGAAAGCACTCAAAAAATAATAAAAAAAAAAAAACTTAACTCCCAGCAAAGGAAGTGTCCCCTTTGTACGAAAAATTCACTTTGGCAAACTGAAAAGACTTTATGTGCAACAACAAACGAAAACGTTATAAATATTTACATTATTACACGTGTGACTAATTGTGCGAACATTGAAATACTTATAGAAAATAAACAGTTCCCTATAATGAATATAGTTTGGAGATTAAGTGGCAGTGATGAATAATATTTTAATGAACTGTATGATAAACAACACGTATCAAAGGGAATTTAAAAGTTCTAAATTCATGAAGATAAAGAAAAAGACAAAATACACGAATCGAAGTTCAATACAAAACTTTTAGCATTTTTTGGTTAAGTCAGCGTTAGTGCAGGCAGCAGGCGGTTGATAGTGATTAATAAATACAAAATGAATAATGACACAGCTTTGTTAATATTTTGATATCTTTCTTCGAACTTAAATACTAGTATTTCACATATGTATGCAAAGTTTCTTTTCCAAAAATTACTGTTTTTTTTACAAAACATTTTACGTTTGGCCTTAAGTCACAAACAAATTTGGTTTTATGTCACTTTGTAAAAGCGACATAAGGCCAACTCTTAAAACTTGGCATTAAGTCGCTTTTGGAAAGTGACTTAAGGCCAAACTTTTAAATTTGGCCTTATGTCACTTGGCCTTATGTCACGGCACCGAACAATTTATTGCTGATGTGCAACAACACATTTTAAACGTTGATTGTTCATTTACACATGGTAAGGAAAAGTGAGAAAGTCAGAAACTACAGTGAACAATTGACCGGGAAACTCTCTCTCAACCAGTGGAATCAGTATCGCGACATCAGTAAGGAGACAGCCGAGACCATCAAAGGCTATCAACCTCCCAGAAAAAAGAACCCGTAGTATGATGATGAATTTGCGGTATTGAAGCATGAAACGGAAAGTGCACGAATGCAAATGCTGCATCGGAAAACAAGAGCAGCAAGAGAGGAGTACCGCGAAAGGAGAAGGAAAGAGAAAAAACCCTGCGCAAAAAGAATAGAGTATCCGCAGCCTCTCAGCTCAAGTATCTCGAAGAGTCTAGCAGTGCCACCAACACACGCCGGTTCTACAAAACAGCAAAGCAACTCGCATCTGGTTATAGGACTGGCACGGAAACTCTTCGAAACAGCGAAGAGAACCTAGTCACCAAAGGCCAGGCAGATCAACGATAGACCAAATCTTAACATTGAGGCAAATCCTGGAAAACACCAACGAATTTCAAGTCGAGACCCACCATCTACTCATCGACTTCGAAGCTGCATATGATTGCATAAGTCACCAAAAGTTTCTATTGGTCATTTCGGAACTCGGGATCCCGAAAAAACTGATCCAGCTATGCCGCATGACGTTACAAAATACGCGGTGCAACGTGCAAATGGGTAACAGCTCATCCGAGTTATTCCAGACATGTACAGGATTCAGACAAGGAGATGCGCTATCATGTGATTTCTTCAACCTAGTCCTGGAGTAAATAGTGCGCAATAGTGGTGTTAACATGGAAGGCACTATCTTCAAGAGGTCTTCTCAACTGCTTGGCTATGCGGACGACATCGACATCATCGGCCGCTCCAAGAGAGCTGAACTTGAAGCATTCACAGGTATTGATTATTAGGTGAAACGCGTTGGTTTGAAAGTGAATGATGACAAAACAAAGTATATGCTATCAACAAACAAAGCCTCATCTGTCCATCGCCTAGGACAAAAAGTCACTGTTAGTAGCAGTAATTTCGAGATAGTCAAGGAGTTCACCTACCTCGGGACAGACATCAATTCCAAGAACGATACCTTAGTGGAAATCCGACGAAGAATTACCCTAGCGAACCGCTGCTACTTTGGTTTGGCCAAACAAATGGTTTCAAAACTCGTTACTCGAAAGACAAAGTGCACGCCATACAGAACGCTAATTTTACCAGTTCTACTATACGCTCTACCGGTGCCGAGTGCTGGACGATAAGTGAAAGAGGGGGATTGATATTGGGCACTTTCAAGAGAAAAATTCTTCGGCGGATATTTGGTCCTATATGCGAAGAGGGCGATTGGAGGAGAAGATTCAATCGTGAATTTTACGAGCTGTACCAAGTTGTGGATGTAGTCCAAATAGCCAAAACACATCGATTACACTGGCTCGGGTTGGCTACGAAATCTCGCAAATCAAAATCTCAGAATCGAAATCTCGCAATTACAAAATCTCGCTTTTCATAATCCCGCAATTACAAAATCTCGCTTTTCATAATCTCGCAATAACGAAATCCCGCAAACTAAAATCTCGCATATCAAAATCTCGCAAAATTGAATTGCATTGCAACAAATACATTTTTTAAATCAAAATCTCGCGCGAGATTTCAATTTGCGAGATTTTGATTTAAAAAATGTATTTGTTGCAATGCAATTCAATTTTGCGACATATCCTACCTACTGCAAAATATATAATCCAGTGTCTGAGTACTTTTAGACCACGCTATTATTATTAATTTGAACTGTTGATTTTTCAATATTATTGTTGTTAAAAGAACAAGAAAGAGAGAGAACATGGAGATGGTATATCCAGTTGTAAAGTGTCATGTGTAAATTGCAGTAATCGTATTTGACCTTGAACTAGAAGATACTAAACGCGTAAAAGACCACCAAAATGGTTATTAACAGTAATAAAGGATGTACAAATTTTTTGTTGTCGGGTATAGTTATTAGTTGGAAAGAAAAATTATGCAAAGTGCTCTTGGGCAGGTATGTTCGATTCGATTCGATTCGATGAATTCGATGATTCGTTGCTGTGAAATTTTAAGTTGCGAGATTTTGATTTGCGAGATTTTAAATTGCGAGATTTTGGTTGAAATTTGCGAGATTTTTAGGTTCGAGATGTAAATGCGAGATTGTAAAAAGCGAGATTTTGTAATTGCGAGATTATGAAAAACAAGATTTTTAACTTGCGAGATTTCGTTATTCGAGATTTTTAAAAAAATGCGGGATTTCGTTATTCGAGATTTTGGTTTGCGGGATATCGTAGCGCTCCCCACTGGCTCGGCCACATCAAGCGAATGGACAACAACGCTCCAGCCATGAAAATCTTCGAATCCCAGCCCCCAGGTTCAAGACGACCAGGAAGACCGAACTTCAGCTATAGGGACCAGGCGGTCACAGGCGCAACAGCGCTGGGTCTCGACGACTGGAGGGAGTGTGCGAGGGATCGCAACCGATGGAAGACCGCAATATCTCAGGCAGAGACCCTTCATGTATCAGGAGCCGGATAAGTAAGTAAAGTAAGCAAGGAAAAGTGATATTGGTATTGGTGAGGATTATTTCACTGTCTTGACACACAACATGCATATATTATTGTATTTATTCAACATAGTAAAATCATCGTAAATGTCACAAACGTCGTTTTACTTTCCGAAGTTTACGATCTTTTTACTATTACTACGTTTCGTGCAACATATGTTGTATGTATGTATCATTGAATAACTACAAATAGAAGGGACACCGGGCAAAACGTCCACTAGGTGGCCTGGTTTGGCAGGCTGTCGCTGCAATCGCTCTATCAAATACAACACCCCTTTAATAAATTTGTTCCTTAAAAGTTTGTTCCTTTTGGGAAATTTCCTTAATTGCCGAAGAAGAAAGGGAAGAAATGTTTTTTTTTTTTCACAGAGCATGAAAATGAACAACAACAACGAATTGAACAGCCGTTTTAGTTTTGCTTTTGAGGTATTTTTTTCAATGCCATTCGAGGACTCAAGGTTAATGAAAATATGGGGTAGAGATAAAAATTATATTTTCTTTTCTGGGTTGTGTGTGTGTTGTGTTGTCCAGTAAATGAAATTTGTTGTTAGTGTTTTGTTGCAATTTGGGATGTTAACGATGATGGCTTTGTTTTGTTTTTTATATCTTGAGATCCATAGGCAAGGAATAATTTTTTTTTTTTTTAATTTGAAAACATTAGTCTCAAGTGGTACATACACACAACACAAGTGAGCACTCTTTGATTTTTGGTGTGGTGGGTCGATCGGTGGTATATGTGTGGCGGAGTGTGTGCACATTATGTGCTGTGAATGGGTCGTTTTATAGGTATATGCAGGAAGGTACCTGTTCCATCTTCTTTTAAACTTTTCGTCGATTTTTGCGGATCCTTATCAATTAATATAGATTATCAAGTAGGTACTCATTATTACATAGGTACCTGCCATTTGTCACATAAAAATAATTAAATAATGGTTTATAATTTGTTCTCATTTATTGTTTTTTCAACGATTTTGGTATAAATGTAGGTACATACATACATTGTTATTTTTAAGATTAGAAAAATAAAAATTATAAGTATTATTATGTACTTAATAAATCAAAAAAGAAACTAAAGCAACCAGTGATAGTAAAGGAATCTATAACACGACTATTAAGCCTGAAACTATGCGGGACTATACCAGAACGTATAATACTCGTAAGTGCGAAAACTTTAAACGGATGACTACGATTCACCAAACTATGAAAATGGAGGGCACTATATTGTAGCTTGGCTTTAAGTTGGCAACCCTAGGAGGAAAAGTGCCAAACAACATATATATAAAAATGGAGTTGGATGATTCCTATTGGTAGATACATTAATAAAGAAGGCCTATGAATAAAATATTAATGATGGAGTCGTGGGGATAAATTTATACAAAAACGGGGTCGGAGTTAGGCACAATTAGGATCTAGGAAAATTAAAATGCCGGTGATGGTTGGTATTGGTTGAACAAACGTATTGATTAGGTAGGTAAATAGGTTAATATGGTGGACAAGGCCGCAAAGGGGAACATTTTACGAACACAGGGTCGGAGTTAGACATAAAGAGGAATACCAGGAAATTTAAAGTGCCGGGTGATGATTGTTATTGGTAAGGCAAGAGCATTGTTTAGGATGGTAAATAGGTAAATATCATTGACAGGGCCGCAAGGGGGTACATTTATACGAACACGGGGTCGCAGTTAGACATAAAGAGGAATATCAGGAAATTTAAAGTGCCGGGTGATGATTGTTATTGGTAAGGCAAGAGCATTGTTTAGGATGGTAAATAGGTAAATATCATTGACAGGGCCGTAAGGGGGTACATTTATACCAACACGGGGTCGGAGTTAGACATAAAGAGGAATATCAGGAAATTTAAAGTGCCGGGTGATGATTGTTATTGGTAAGGCAAGACCATTGTTTAGGATGGAAAATAGGTAAATATCATTGACAGGGCCGCAAGGGGGTACATTTATACGAACACGGAGTCGGAGTTATATATTGTTTTGGATGTACATAAATAGGTAAATATGGTTGACAGGGAGGCAAAGGAGTATGAATATCTCAGGGTACGGAAATGCTCCTGGGGATCAATATATTGCAACTTCGTTGTTTCTTGAATGATTTCGATGAAATTAACACAGGTGATAGCGAATACAGATTTTTAAAAGAAAAAAATATTTTCAAAACAGGGTGTTTCAAAAATGTGTCAATATATTGAAACTTCGTTGTTACTTGGTTGATTTGACTGAAACTGACATAGGTGATAGCTGATACATAACTAAAAAGGAAAAAATATTTTCAACAGGGTGTTTCAAAAAAAAGTCAACTTCGTTGTTCCTTGAGCGATTTCAATGAAATTTAAACAGGTGATAGCTGGTACAGATTTTAAAAAGAAAAAAATATTTTCAAAACAGGGTGTTTCAAAAATGTGTCAACCCAACTAACATTTCAGCTTCGGTTCGGCCTAACTGAATAGGCTTTCTGATTTCCTTAAGACATTTGTAAAATTTCGTTAAGCATAAAAAGGAGAATATTATAGAACTTCTAAAATGATTTCGGAAAATCTTCTTGGAGGCCCCGTACGCAGATCTCTTAAAAGCTTCAAATTCTATACGATCCATAAGAAGTTTTAACGAGCGCTATTCGAAATCTTAATGAAATTATGGTTTTGACAAATAGCTTCAGAAATGTTTCTATAAAAGTAAACACGCAAGTGTAATAGAAAGTCTTATAATAGCTATTAGAAGCCGACAATACAGCTCTTACAGAGGTTGTAGGAAAATGGGGGAAAAAACATAATTCTTTTTTACTTTCAATTTCTTTTGAGTGATTTTTAGCGCATTTAATGTTTGTTAAACCTGAAACTATTATTTGTTTTCAATTATTTGTAAATTAATGAATTGGAAATAATTATAAAACACAAAGATTTTTCTTACCCGTCTAGGAATCGAACACGGAACTCCTGCGTAAGAGTCCATCACTCTACCCACTCAGCCATCTTAGATATAAAATGGAAGATGCAAAAACTTAATCAGTATTTTCCAGTCCTACATGCTGGCTCCACTAGACATGAACGATGTCCAACATCCAAACCACAATCCAATCAGCAAACTGATTTGTATGGATATGTCACTGCACGGACATGGATTTTTGAGACTTCATTGTTTTTTTTTAAACATGTTCATAATCCAACCATGGCTCATGCCCAGTGGAGCCACCATGTTAATAAAAAATTTGTATTCACACAAAGAAACAAGATGTACAAGATTTTTTTTTTCAAATCGATTGTTTATTATTGAAAGTGGTTGTTTTTAAATTCAATCGCCCATTGCCTGAGATTAAGTCTAAGCTTTTGATTTTTTCATCTTCGTCATCGCTTTCTTGAAAACATTAATCATTAAACTCGTGTGTGTTATCCCTCATAAAAGTTTCGCCTCTCATGCTGGTAGTGGGGTTCATATCTAAGTACAGAATGAATATTTATATTTAAAAGAAAATTATAAACAGAGAAACAATGAAACACACTTAAATCTTCTGGCTCTGGAGATATTTGTTTTATCGATGAAAGACTTATTAAATCTGAACTTTCTTGCCGTCACGTCGTTGTCTTTCATTTGCATTCTTTTGAAGATCTAAGTTACGAACTCTCTGGAGTATTAAGAAACGTCTCACCGGAAGAGAGAAAATTTATCAATGACTCCATTAAAATGACTTTGACAGATTTGAGTCTCTTTAGCATAGACTGACATTTTCTATTATGGTTCGCTAATAAAGTCTAAGAAGTCTCTGCGAAGTATTCGATAAGGCTTCCAGCAAATTGTAACCGAAACCTTTTAAAGACAAAGTGACAGGAGCTTCAATTAAATTACTCTATACAATCTTTATAAAGTGACAGCTTCATGTTTCTTCGTTAATGTTATTAACAGAGGTCTATCCGAAACAAAGACGCTAGTCTCGTTTAATTTTCTATATCAAGCTTTCAAACGACTTTAAAGAAGCAGTTATTGAAGTCATGACTTCTATTAGAAATTTATTTTTGATGAAAGCTTTATAGAAGCTTTATACATATCCAGACTTGCAGCATATCGATATTTCTAAGCTAATAGAAACTGAAATGTTAGTTGGGAATATATTGAAACTTCGTTGTTCCTTGGTCGATTTGACTGAAACTGACATAGGTGATAGCTGATACATAATTATTAAAGAAAAATAATAAAATAATACTTTTTTTTCGAAAAACAAACATGTTGAAAACAAAAAGCAAAAAATTTTTTAACAATATATAGGGTCGGTCTTAAAATATTGAAGCTCATGAATCTTGAGTCAGTTAATCTTCTCTAGAGATCGTTCTATTTGAAATTTCCAATTTCAAAATGGAGAAGAAGTGCTTTTTGGGAATTTTTATGGCACTGAATGTTTTTTTGTCTCGCTGAGCGTATGAAACTCTAACTTTATGGCTAATAGAGGGTGATTATCACACGGTTAAAAATATTTAGGTACTTTTTAATATTTGCTGGGTTACATGACAACACCAAAAATTTATTAAAATTTAATACTTGACAAATATTAAAATTTGGAAGTTAATACAAAATATATTAAAACTTAATTATATCAGATATTACAAAGGAATACGAAATCTGTATATATTTTAATACAAAAGTATTATAATATAATACTTTATTTCTTGAAATTTGATTTGTAGATCCTTTTCATGAAAATTAAAATATATTACAAAAATAATAGTAATGAAAGACTTTTTTCCAAGAGTATTTATCTTCTAAGTCAATTAATGATGGCATTACTATATTTATTTTTTCACATAATGAGAACTAAAATCTTAATGCGATTGAAATTTTATCAACTTATTTGTATATTTTACCTCGAAATATTTCAACGCGCCTTCAAAATAATGTATATTTAAATTGTTTATTTTAAATTACTAAGCCGAAAAAGGGTTGCCACTTTTGTTTTATTGCTGTTTTAATACAATCTGTATTGAATTTTAATACTTTGGTATAAAAAACTTATGCTTCATATTCATATTTAAATACGGCTGATGCTTGCTTGTAATGGCTTCCTGTTGTAATACAAATTGTATTAGATTTTAATACTGTTGTATTGCAAGTATATGGATCTAGCAATTTTAATACAATTTGTATTAAATTTTAATACTTTTTGTATTAAAAATAAACGCGTCCCGAATATTTTAATACAATTTGGTATTACAAATAACAATTTTAATACTAATCTATTAGAATGTAATACAAAGTTATTAGAAAATTTCTTTAATATTTACGGAATATTAAAAAGTAATTTTTTCTTTATTGAATACGGCTGTAATACAAAGGTTGTATTAAAAAATACCCCAGAATGTTTAACCGTGTAAGAAAAAAATTGTATAAGGGGAAAGTTGTATCTCCCCTCCTTGAGGCAGGAGGGGGGGGGGGGGGCAGTTTCTCAAACATTGAATTTCAATGCAAAAAAACATTAAAACTCAACGAAAACACATCTAATTATGTGCTATAGTTTTTTTGAAAGCTAATACTCCACTCTTATAATTGATTTTTAAAAATCAAGTTGTTTTAACGAATAGTTTTTGAAGAATTAAATTTAAAAGTCAAAATTAAAAACAAAAATTGTGATTTTTTTTTAATTAGGTAAGTGCATTTTGTGGGCTCAATATTCAATTTCAATTTTCCAAATGGAAAAATATTTCTTAGTTTTTGATAAATTAAGAAAAAACAAAAGGTACTTTTAGCAAAACAGCCCGAAAAAAGGGTTAAATTATGGATAGTTCATGAATAAATTCATTTTCGGGCTTTTTTGGTGAAAAGCACCTTTTGTTTTTTCTTAATTTCTCAAAAACTAAGAAATATTTTTCCATTTGGAAAATTGAAATTGAATATTGAGTTTGTTTTTCGAAAAAAATAAGTATTATTTTATTATTTTTCTTTAATAATTATGTATCAGTTTCAGTCAAATCGACCAAGGAACAACGAAGTTTCAATATATTGACACATTTTTGAAACACCCTGTTTTGAAAATATTTTTTTCTTTTTAAAATCTGTACCAGCTATCACCTGTTTAAATTTCATTGAAATTGCTCAAGGAACAACGAAGTTGACTTTTTTTTGAAACACCCTGTTGAAAATATTTTTTCCTTTTTAGTTATGTATCAGCTATCACCTGTGTCAGTTTCAGTCAAATCAACCAAGGAACAACGAAGTTTCAATATATTGACACATTTTTGAAACACCCTGTTTTGAAAATATTTTTTTCTTTTAAAAATCTGTATTCGCTATTACCTGTGTTAATTTCATCGAAATCACTCAAGAAACAACGAAGTTGCAATATATTGATCCCCAGGAGCATTTCCGTACCCTGAGATATTCATACTCCTTTGCCTCCCTGTCAACCATATTTACCTATTTATGTACATCCAAAACAATATATAACTCCGACTCCGTGTTCGTATAAATGTACCCCCTTGCGGCCCTGTCAATGATATTTACCTATTTTCCATCCTAAACAATGGTCTTGCCTTAC
This sequence comes from Dasysyrphus tricinctus, assembly GCA_963921185.1. Taxonomy (NCBI): domain Eukaryota; kingdom Metazoa; phylum Arthropoda; class Insecta; order Diptera; family Syrphidae; genus Dasysyrphus; species Dasysyrphus tricinctus. The sequence continues at coordinate 64,191,213 of OY992530.1, forward strand.
CAATAACAATCATCACCCGGCACTTTAAATTTCCTGATATTCCTCTTTATGTCTAACTCCGACCCCGTGTTCGTATAAATGTACCCCCTTGCGGCCCTGTCAATGATATTTACCTATTTACCATCCTAAACAATGCTCTTGCCTTACCAATAACAATCATCACCCGGCACTTTAAATTTCCTGATATTCCTCTTTATGTCTAACTGCGACCCCGTGTTCGTATAAATGTACCCCCTTGCGGCCCTGTCAATGATATTTACCTATTTACCATCCTAAACAATGCTCTTGCCTTACCAATAACAATCATCACCCGGCACTTTAAATTTCCTGGTATTCCTCTTTATGTCTAACTCCGACCCTGTGTTCGTAAAATGTTCCCCTTTGCGGCCTTGTCCACCATATTAACCTATTTACCTACCTAATCAATACGTTTGTTCAACCAATACCAACCATCACCGGCATTTTAATTTTCCTAGATCCTAATTGTGCCTAACTCCGACCCCGTTTTTGTATAAATTTATCCCCACGACTCCATCATTAATATTTTATTCATAGGCCTTCTTTATTAATGTATCTACCAATAGGAATCATCCAACTCCATTTTTATATATATGTTGTTTGGCACTTTTCCTCCTAGGGTTGCCAACTTAAAGCCAAGCTACAACATAGTGCCCTCCATTTTCATAGTTTGGTGAATCGTAGTCATCCGTTTAAAGTTTTCGCACTTACGAGTATTATACGTTCTGGTATAGTCCCGCATAGTTTCGGTTTTTGTATTTGCGTCAGTCTCCCATAGTAAAGATGTAGTTTTTTTTAATTAAAGTTTTGTTTTTACTGTACCCAAATGAAAAATGTTTGAAATTTAAAACTAAAACCGTGAAACAGGGTGTAGAACACATTTGAAGGTATGTAGGTATGTAACTCCCTTTTTTTATAGTAACTAAGCGATAAAAATCTTATGTTTTTCTTTTAAATAGAAGGATACACTTTAAGTGGACTTTTGAGAGGTAGATATTCTGATTTGAATTTGGCCATAATTTAATTTAAATTAAAAAATCGCATGTATGTACACTAGTTAAGAAAAATTCTAGGAACAAGATTTTGAATTTTTTTTGTCAGTGGTTTTGTTGTATGTGTGAGATGAGACAGAAAGCTTTTTTTTAATTTTTAAAGGTTGTAATTTTCTCGGAACTTTTATAAGTCAATCAAATCTATCGGTTATGACTTTATTCATCTATAAGTTACTAACCTTTTTGTTGTTGCCGTTGTTGTAAAATTTTGTTCTGCCTGCGATATCTGACTTTTAATCGAAAAACTTTGTTTTGATCACCAAAATCACACCTAATAATAAAAAAAAAACGACTTTTTGTGATCCCTTCGTAGGTACATATATGTATATCTGTTGCTTCTTTGCAAATATTAATTGCATGGTAAATATTAGTATGCAAATTTGTAGATTAACATATTCTTAACATTGCTGAACATTTTTATATTGAAAAAAATTAAAAAAAAAACTTTAAGTCTTTTTTCTTGTCCAAGTAGTGCGTGACCAATACAAAATTGTAAATAGTTGAAAAGAATTCGTTATTTTTGTTTTCATTTCGATGGTGATTACACAAATGTTTAGTAAAAACACAATTTGTTATTTTCAAAAATGTTAAGAATATGTTAGTCTTCAAATCTGCATACTTATATTAACCATGCAATAAATATTTGGAAGGAAGCAAAAGATATACATACCTACGAAGAGATCACAAAAAGCCGTTTGAACTTTTTTCTAAAATAACGGTGAAAAGCCACAAAAACAAATAGTTTCAACAAAGTCTAAAATGATCATTATAAGTTGGGATATTGGTGATAAAAAAATATTAATCAATGAAGCTTGAAGATCACATATCTCAGGTAAAACTAAATATTACAACAAAAACAAGGTGACTTAAAGCTGAATACACAAGTCACCTAACTAAAGTTCCGAACAAAAAGTTCGGAGATTTTCTCACTTTGACAACCTTCAAAAATAAAAAAAATGCTTCGTGTTTCATCTTATACCACAACTTAGTACCATGAATACAAAACTAAAAACAAACATTTTGTTTTCCTTAAATTTGTTTGAATGGTTGAAGTTTGACGTCTGAGTCCGAACATTAGAATTGTATTTATTTAATTAATTAAAAACAAAAAGTAGTTTTTAAATTATTTTATAGATTTAAAAGTTTAGTCTACACATAATAAAAAATAAAGAATACTTTTTGAAAGTGAGCGGTAGTTTGTTGTTAAGCTTAATTCAAACAACAAATACAAGAAATTATTTAAATCTTAGTATAGATAATATACAGGGTGTCCCGGACCTGAGTGGAAGTATTTTAGGATGTGGTTTTTGGGGTTATTCTAAGAAAAAAAATGTTTGGGGGGAAAGTTGTATCTCCCCTCCCTGAGGCAGGCAAAAAAAACATTAAAAGTCAACGAAAACACTTCTAATAATGTGCTATAGTTTTTTTTTTAAAGATAATACTCCATTCTTGCATTTGGATTTCAAATCAAGTTGTTTAAGCGAATAGGTTTCGAAAAATTAAATTTCAAAGTCAAAATTAAAAAAAAAAAGTGATTTTTTTTCTTAAGTCGATATTTTTCAAAATTTTACGTAATAAAGTGCTTTTTTGTGTTCAATATTCAATGCCCTCATTATTTATTTAGTCCATTACCGAAAACCAAATGCAAAAATCTTTCTTAGTTTTTGAGAAATCAAGAAAAAACAAAAGGTACTTTTACCAAAAAACCCGAAAAAATAAATTCATTCATGAATTATCCATAATTTAACCCTTTTTCGGCCTTTTTTGGTAAAAATACCTTTTGTTTTTTCTTAATTTCTCATAAACTAAGAAAGATAATTACATTAAGTTTTCGGTAATGGACTAAAAAATAATGAGGACATTGAATATTGAACACAAACTTAAGTACGTAAAATTTTGAAAAATATCGAGTTAAGTTAAAAAAATCACATTTTTTTTTAAATTTTGACTTGGAAATTTAATTTCTCAAAAACTATTTGCTTAAACAACTTGATTTAAAAACCAAATGCTAGAATGAAGTATTATCTTTCACATTATTAGATGTGTTTTCGTTGATTTTGAATTTTTTTTTTGCATTTGAAGTCCCTGCCTCAGGGAGGAGAGATACAACTTGCCCCCCCCCCCCCCATACAATTTTTAGAATAACCCCAAGAACCACACCCTAAAATAAATCCACTCAGGTCCGGGACACCCTGTATATTACAGAAAAGAAGAGGTCCACAAATTCGAATAGCTGTACTTCAAATATGTCTCAATATATCTAGTTTCTTTGCACTTTAGCCTGGCATTTATAATTTTAATTTTAGCTCTTATTAATACCTTTAAAGTATGATTTAATAAAATTTGTTTATGATCAGTGGATGTACAGGGGTAATAAACTTGGGCATCGCATATATTTAAAAAAGATTGTAGAACAGTTTGTTGGAAACAAAGCTGATCAAAATTTTCTTTGAAACATTTTACAATAATATCTATGAGCTTGACAAATGATTTTGAAGGAATTATCAAGCCTCCATTTGTGGTCTTTTCATATTGTCGAGCTTTGACTATGTTGAATTTACATATTTCTCAACCGGTTTTTTTGAGGACAGACTTTGCGATGTATCCAGCAAAATATGTTGTAGACATTTCTGAAATATTTGACGGTGTATTTTGTTCAACTTCATTGTCTAAGGATGCCTCGTCATCTGAATCGTCAAACTCACAAATATTGCTTTCTTCACATTTCACATGTTAAGTTGCATTTATAATGAAAAATTTTGAAAAAAAAAATCTTTAATGATATCTTTTAAATGATATTTATATGTGCCTGCATAATATGTAGATTTTTTCTTAAGAAATACTCACGTTTTCCTTTTTTTTTCATTTAAATGATTGATTTATAATATCGTTTTATTAAAAAAAACAGACCTTTTATTTGTAGGCACAAATTTGCTTGGATGATTAGATTATCTATGTAGGAAAAAGTTTGGCTCTTTTAATTTTAATTGGATGTCAGGATAATAACTGTAAATAAGTTTAATTTTTAACACCACTGGGAGTGAGAAATTAAAGCTCACCTGCTGATAATGGAATAAAATTAAAATTAAATAAAAGAGAAACCGTTTTGTATCTTTTTGTTGCTGTATGGCGGTGAGACGGACACCAAACACCATTATATTCAAAATGCACCTATGTGTACCTACATGTGCGTTCATTCACAAAAGAAAATCAAAGCACAAATTGAAGAAAAAAAATATGTATCCTTTCTTCGCTGTATCTACATATCTACTCGTATGTATCTATATCTCTAAGAAAAATACAAAAGGATTTATTTGAGACTCACTTAGCCAAAAAGAAAACCAATTATTGTGTGAAAAGGAAATTATAGCTTCATGGGCGGCCACTGGATTCGATTGGTGCGACTGTCGTTTGAGCAATGCTCGGTGTCCCCTTCTATTTGTAATTATTCAATGGTATGTATGTATGCATATGTAGTCAATTTAAGTTGAATACCCTCATTATTTTTAAAACTTTACTGTTCTTGGAAGGCCGTTTGCAATTTTGACATCAAAATAATAACCATTTATGAATTAAATGATTTGACTTAGGGGATTAACATTCTCAAATATGTTTGACAAACATGGCTTAATGACTGTTTGATGGTTTGAAGCCATTTGCCTTCACATTTGTCAAACATGCCGTCAAACATCATTTCTCGCTAGAACTTCAACCATGACGGTCATAGTAACATGTTAAAAATTCAACTTACATATATATCATAATAAACTAATAGAACTTCACCATTCATCATATTTGTAATTGATACGCTGAACGCAGTCAATATATTACCAACTTAAATATATAAAATAAATTATACCAATCCTAACCTTAATTTCTTACTAGTGTCAATCTTTGCTTAATAAACTTCTTCTTAAATAAAACGTGATCGGGTGAGGTTATCTCATCATATCTTTTCATTTCATAAAGTACTTAAACTTTCAGAGACTCATCTTTCATAACTAACGTTTTGGATGAAATTGAAGAAATTGACTCAATTGCATTTTCCAAGTCCCCGAAAAACTTCTTTGAATTTAAGAAAAATATCCCCCAGAGTTTGCAGTTGCCATTTTTATAATCATCTCTCATAGTCTAGGATCCCGCGTCCCGCCATAGGACAAGCTACCCTCATAAAGGTACCAGATGAGCGATAAACAGTTTTATAGGTAGTGTCTTAAAAAACAATTTGCGCATGGGTTGCCTGTTGAAAAGTGGCCAAGGCATTGGGTTGCCAAGCAATTATTTCCAAAGGCTGAATTATTTCTGAAACCTCTATTTGCAATTCTCGACTTTCAAATGTACATATCTCGATTTGATTTGCAAATTTTTAAAATTTTTCTTACACATGTGATGATTTTCTTGTATTTTAAAAATCTACCGATCATAAAAGAAATTTCTATTATTTTTCGTTTGGAAAATAGATTTTAGATTTTTCTCTTTGTTTATTCTCATTTACCCTACAAAAATTTTGAATTTCAAAAAATCACGTAGTTTATAATTTTTAAATAGAATTTTTTTTATATGGCATTTTTTGTATATTAGGCTTACCATCTAAGCTGGGGCAGATAATTGAAAAACCCCAAAAATTGAGAATAATTGATTGACAACCCTATGCCTTGACCACTTTTCGACAGGCAACCCATGCGCAAATCGTTTTTTCATCATCTGGTACCTTTATGAGGGTAGGACGACCTACGGCAGGATCTTCTACTAGTTATCACGATGTAAAAAGCTTGAGAGTTTTTTTAAATGAAATTTCCTTGTGGATTGACAAGAATGTGTTCATATTCTCAAATATGTTTGTCAAGCCAGCAAAATATCAAAATATTTTGATATCCATCCAACATGTTTGACAATAGGAACATTTGATGAATTCGTTCACATTTTCAAATTCGAGTCAATCAAACCATGTTTGTCAAACATATTTGAAATTATAAATAGAATTGTGAAATAATTTGTTTTGCATTAAAAATTTCAAATGGATCTGTTGCATTTTCCACGTTGCGCATTTACCATACATTTCAAAGTTCAATTCTGGATGTGTAAACAATTTATCGAAACCATTGTTCTGGAATTTTGATGATTCCCTTTAGATATGAATTAAAACTAATTTATTCAAGAAAAATGTAAACAATTCACCGTCTTCATTGACGAAAATATGTTTAACAAGAGTATCTTCTTACTTGAACAGAACTTAAGGACCGAGTTGACGGAAGACAACTCTGTGGTATCAACATAAAACCCGAGATATTTCTTTTTTAAAGAGCAATTTTCAAATCTAACGGTACAGTTTTTAAGATGGATTTTTCATCAGTAAAATTTATATTAACATAAGAGACAATTACACTAGAATGAAATACCCACATTCAAAAAGAACATTTTTCAAAACTTTAAGTTAATCACATCAATCTGGGATAAATATGAAAAATCAATTTATTTCTAAACATTGTTTTTGTCCTCTAGTAACTACATATATAATGTAGATACTAGAAAACTACATGCTTAGGATTGGATTTGCATAAATCGTCACTTGAATAAAAATCAATGAATACAAATACCTAAAGTCCTTTTCATCTTTCATTTAAAAGGAAAACTAGCCCCAATTATAATGTGTTTGTATATATTCTATAAGCCTTAACTTTCATTCGATTCAAAAATAATCATAGATTTTATAAAAGAATCTACATAAAATAAAATAAACCTCATAAACAGAGTAGGCATATTATCTTCCTCTCAGTATCCTTTGTATAACATTATAAGTGAATATACATAATATATAAATACATATATGCAAAATATCCTCCTCTTATATCAGTGGTCAACGTTTTGGTTTTACGTGTATAAGTATCTTTCGTATTCCCAACAAAATGACCACAATAATGCCTCAGAATATTTATCATCATTTTCTTACCTTATATCCCATATAAGAAAACGTAAGGAGTTCCAAGGAAAAGATAGAAAAAATAAATAAATTAATTGGCTTTGATATGAAGGCCTTCGGATATTCTATCCTCAACATCCATCATCATCATCAACAACAATAACAACAACTTCATCATTATCATCATCAACATCATCATCATCATCATCATCATCATCATCATCATCATCATCATCATCATTATGATCGTCTTCATCGAGTAGACCGCAAAAGTGAAAGGCTTCTTGGTCTTTTAATAATATCCTGACACCCCTTTCTCTCCCTGGTCTTATGGTCTCTTCTTTTTTTGGTTGCGGTGTGGTCATCTGATGGAATAACCACAAAACTCTTCCTTCTCCGGCTTAATCCCCATCCGGGTAGTCCAGGCCGAGATAGAAAAAGACAAGCACACACATATTCCCTATATTATCCTTGTTCTGATTGGAGTTGCAGTCGAGCAAGGATCTATATCCGGTGAAACGATACGAAGACGAAGCAAAAGAACGAGATAAAGGAAATTTGAAGACAATATGTGTGCTGTGGTATACTTTAAGTCTGAGATGTCGGCAAAATGAGTTGCCACAATGCTTTTTAATATAATGAAACTTTTTAACTTAATGGAATATTGGGATCCTAGTGAATCTGAACTTTATATTCTAAGAATTTTGCTTTATCTTTAGAGGGTAAGTATTGGTTTCGTGTCGGAAAAGAAATGCAAACTTTTAAGGAAATCTGACATTAAGATGATGTACAGTCCGTAACATTTGGATAGCCTCACTTATATTTTTATTAAAATCAACTGTTTTTGTCACTTTTTTCTATGGAAGCATACGGAATTTACTATTGAGTAACAAGATGAGATAGCCTTCCTGAGATTAAGTTAATTTTTAACTAATTTCTTAAAGCTGGTGGAGTTTTTTAAGCTAATTTGGTTTGCTGTTACTTATGTTAATTAAGGTTTTTTATGGTTTTCGTCGTAGTATTTGTTGGTATGTGACCCCGTACGTCTGTGAGTCTACCTGTATGCCTGTGCGTCTGTACGTTTATGCGTCCACTGTTCATTGAGCTAGATTCCAAACAGTGGAACGATTTGCTTCCATCTTATGCTGTGTTCCCACCGAATCGAAATCCGAGATTTCGGTTGAAAACTTTTGATACTTTAAATTGATGGAAGAAGATTTTATGGACATTTTAACGAAATCAAAACGAATAGATCCCCGCTTCCAGCTGCAGGCTGAAAGAAGTCAAGTCTGGTCCCGGCTGGCAGACAACGTCTGCTAAGCACTCAGAGGGATTGCAAAGCAGAAAAGTCGTTTAGGATTCGATCTCCGCTTTCAGCGGCAAGCTGAAAGAAAGTCTAATCTTTACCGGGCCTACAGATAACGTCTACCATATACTCAGAAGGAGTACAGATTACAAAAGTCAATGGGAATCGTTCCCCGCCTAAGGCCAAAGGAAATACAATCGCGGTAAAATGTGTGTTAACATAAATTGAAGAGAAATGAATTTGCTACAAGTTTGTACCAAAGTTTTTTTTCTAAGACTAATAGTATTTAAGTTGAACCGGAAAACTTTTTAGAACTCCTTTTCCAATATGGTGGTACGATGGTGGGGCTTTTAAATCCTAGAATCAAGTCTTATACTTGTACTGAACTCCCTTACACATCAAAAGAGAAAATATTTGTCCAACCCAAATTGGGGGGTTATTGTAACATTTTTATAGACATTTTGCGAAAATGTTTAAAGTTAGATGATTGACAAATTTTCTTGATTATTTTGTTAATACACAAGCATGTGTTATAACATTTTGGAAAGTTCATTAAATAGACATTATTTTTAAGTAACTGGCCATTCATGTTCTCATACAATTTTAATTTATAAGAGGTGGTCAAACTTTTTTCAAAATAAATGTTTGTACCTACTGAAAAAAATATTTAAAAAAAATTATAATAAAAAAATGCAATAACTACTATTAAATCTTACCACCTATCTATTACAACAGTTATTCTAGAATATTACAAAAATAAAAAAATAGTAAAATGGTCGTAGCGTTCACGTATTTGAGGAAAGTAGTACTTGTTTACAACTTTTGGAAAAAACATTATAACATAGTAACCACTGGGAAAATATTTTTTTATATTTTTTTCTGGAAATGTCTTAAGGCCTGCTATAGCCAGTTGCAAGGCTATCCATTATTTACAGGACACCCTGTATATGTATCAAGGGGAATCTACTATTCCACGAAGGACCTTGCTTTGGAAGTTTGTTCTGGATATAGATAGGTCAGAATTTTTTCCTATTAACCAGTACATTTGTCTGTACTTTTAGGCATTTTTTCATTAGCTGAGGCCTTAAGGCTTGTTTTTTTTTGTAAAAAGCATCTTTTTTTTATTTTAAAAAATGTTTACATATAAAAATGCTATGATCTGCAATTCAAACAAACATACATATCCTTGTTTCAAAACTTAATGTATGATTTCAAGGACCAAAACGATCTAATGGACTAAGCCTATGTATGTTTTGTATTCAACACTATGCACCTTTGTAGTCGGGTTTTTCAATAAGAGCGCTACAAAAGTTTTTTTAAATAAAACAAAAACGGTTTTGGATATCAATGAAATTCTTTATTCCTGTGAAAGTACGTTCGATGCCAGTATGTATGCAATTCGATTTCTTTTGCATGGCCACTACGGATACGCTTGTAGAAGTTCAGAAGCTGAACCCAATTTTCGACGGTTTTCAAGCATAAGTCGGCCGATACTGCTGCAATTTCATGTTCTATATTCGTACGAAGTTTATCAATCGTCGCTGGCTTGTTGGCATAGACCATATAGCATAGACTTGACGCAATCCCACAGGAAATAGTCTAACGGCGTCAAATCGCACGACCGAGGCGGCCAAGCGACTCGTTCTCCAAACTTGGTTTCCAATAAATTGATTGTGACATTCGCTGTGTGGCTTGTGGTGCCGTCCTGTTGGAACCACATGTCCTCCAAGTCCATATCATCCAATTGGGGCCAAAAATATTCGGTTATCATTGAACGGTAGCGATCCCCATTCACAGTAACGTGCCGGTCTTGATCATCACGGAAGATGTACGGCCCAATGACGCCGCGTGCCGGCCCATAAACCACACCAAACCGTAATTTTTTCGGGATGCAATGATGACTCATGGAGTACGTGTGGATTGCTGCCTGACCAATACCGCATATTTTGTTTATTGACGAAGCCATTCAGCCAGAAATGAGCCTCATATCCAAAGATGATAGCGCTCTTAACGTTGAGGCCACTGACTCCGAATTTCGGTAGTAAATTTTAATAATTTCAATTCGTTGTTGGCTTGTATATATTTTTTTTTAATGGCAAACCTTACTGAAGAGAAATGTTAAAAGAGCAGCAAGAAATATGGCGTCGTTTGCTGTTCCTGTCGCTCTACTTTTGTAGCGTCCCTGTTGAAAAACCCTTTACTTATGAAATTAAAATTACATGAATTTTGTTCCTTTTAAGAATTTTTTCTATGATTTGATAATTTAATTGTATTTTTTTATATTTGTATTTAATTTTTTATTTATTGTTTCACTTTACCTAAAAATTAATTTATCGAAAAAAGGCTTCATTTTATTGAAAAAGGCATCTTTTTATTTCAAGTGAGGCATTTTTTTTGTCAAAATTGGTTGGCAACGCTGGTTGGAACCCGCCAAATTTGTATGAGATGCGTCTTCTTGGTAACTTTATATTCTTTAGTATAAGACAGTATTGAAGTAAGGAACTGCTATACCATTTATAAAAATTGAAGCCGCTGGCAAATTTTGTGGGTGAACGCATAACAAAAATCTGAGTATGAGGGGACGAGAGATTGAAAATAGCGGTTTTCCCATTTGTTGTGTCATGAGTCAGACCAGTTCAATTCATTTATTAAAAATGTGGAATGAAGCACGGTCATTTTTACTTTGCCCACAAACTTTCTTTTTCATGATCTGATTAATAGAATTCAAGATATGCCCTTTAGAAGCGAACCTTATTGGCCTTATTTTGGAGACTTTTTTTTTGTCGATTTTTAATTTTTTCAAATCTCCAAATTTCTCTCGATATGGTGCGCCTAAAATGGTTATGTCTTGAGTATTATCAATTGGATCATTAAAAATAAAGTCTTTGGACTTAGGGAAAATGACAGAGCATCATTTCCCATTAAAAAAAAATGAAATGAAGTGATTGTACCCTCGCTTGACACAACAAATGGAAAACCCGCTATTTTCAATCCCTCGTCCCCTCTTCGGGCGCCAAAAAAATCCTGCCAGACTTTTGTATTCGATATCAAGATGCATGCACCTACAAACCCTCATACTCAGATTTTGGTAATGCTTTCACACACAAAATTTGCTGCCAGCTCTTAGTCTATATGTTTTAGTTAAGTTTATATGCGTCGATTTTGTTTAAATTTGATATCCAATTTTTGCGTGTAGTACCTCGTGGCTTGATGGTTAGTGCGTAGGACTGTCATGCCGAAGGTGTGGGTTCGATTCCCAGCCGTGCCACCTAAAAACAGAAATGTTTTATTCGAAATACTGCCTCTTGCGAGGAACTGACAAATCCTCTAAGAGTATACTTGTCATGAAAAAGTGCTTCTCATTAAGCCGTTCGGAATCGGCAAAAAACTGTAGTTCCCCTCCATTCCTGCCAACAAACACGCACACAGGAATGGTTGTGAGTTGTAAGTCACTAAGCCAGTGACGTTTATTCGAAGGTGCGCAGGTGTTCTCCGCACACCCTACCAAAATCTTAACATATGCACTTGTCTTTCTTTTATAGTATTTTATTATCTGCATCAATATCCCAAACAAAAGTATGGACACACACAATTCAAAATAAAATCATTCCACCCAGTAAAAGTAAACAAAATCAAACACCATGTATGCAAGGTGTTCTCAAAATCCAGCGCACCAAGGCAAAGCAAATTCACACACAAAAAAATCTAAAACAAAACCATCACGAAGTTTTTTCTCCTATACCTACATATATACGACCTACCCATCCATATTAATCTTGGTGTTCTGTTCAACTTCATCAGGCGCACATTCGTTCTTTGTTCGGCAACTCGACGCAAACTCATTTCCCCTCAAAGAAACGAAAAATTCACCCATCATGGTGTTCTCTTAACTTAAGCGCACCGAGGAAAAGCAAATCCACATACAAACATTAAAAAAAATCAACACAAAGTTCATTCCTCCTTATAGAAATTTAGATAGTAAGGTGTTCAACTTCATCGTCGAGCGCACCACGGTCCCTCACTGGCTGAACAGAATAGAGTGCTGCAACTGGAATAGCTGTCAAAAAGTGTCGTACGTGATTTTTTTTACGCGCCCACAATGCAGCTGTACAGCTTTCTGACATTTTAGTATCGAAAATAAAAATGAAAACAAAAATAAAAATTAATAATGATGAAAAAGAAGCTAAAATTGCTTTACGTCTTTATGAGACATTGAAAAGAGTTTAAAAATTACTTTAACCCACATGTAAACACTCTGTTTTGCTCACAATTTCGAAACGTCAAAAAAGCTGCAAGCAATAGTTAAAAGTTGGCCAACTTGTCCAGTTGCGTCTGCAGTTGAGTCGTGTTCTGTTCGCATCATTGAATTTGTGGGTATTCAACATTTTGACAGCTATTCCAGTTGCAGCTCCAGTTGCAGCTCCATCTCCATTCTGTTCAGCCAGTCATTCTGCACTTCGCTATGTAGAGAATTCTGTATCTGTTTCATTTTCGTTGCTGTGCGCCAGTGGTGATGGATGATGATATTGACATTACAGTGCTGGGGGATCATGACAAAAATTCCTTTGCTTGGGAATTTTTACAAAAATTAGAAAAAAGGAAGTCTACTGATTTTTCGAATTATAATTTTGTATTAATAAAAAAGTTGAAAACACATTTTTTTAGAATTATAAAAAAAAGCGAAATAGCAAATAAAGTGGAAAATATCATAATTGCTTTAAAAATATATTGAAATTTATTTAGACTTTTAACACTTTTGATTTTTTTTTTCAATATGAATGCACAGATAAATGCATTAAGTTTTCTTTTTTCAATAAATTAAAGTAGCCAACATTTTTGAAAATTAACAGGCATAATATTGATGTGATTAAATTTAACACATAGATTAAATTTTAGAATGATTTATTGGTCCAAAATGTTAAGAATTATGTTAAACAAAATACTACTGACAAAACAGTTATTAAAGAGGTTTAGAATAGCTTCAAAAATTATGTTATTTTTTTGATTTTATTTAATGAAAAAAGTCCTCCTCCTCTAAAAGTTTAATTACAGTTCCAAGGGGTTTCATTTTCTTACAAAACAAACTATAAGTTGAAGCATTCATTGGCTTCGTGGTTACCTATTCTCATTGGCACTGTTTCTCTGTTGTACTTAAGCTGACCTTGATTACTTTTTTCAATAAACTAATAGTGAGAAAGTCTTGTAACCACTTAGAATTGTTGTTTCAAGTATCTCCTTGTTTTTCGCAGCGAATATAAGTGTCCAAAAACAGGCTCGCTTTGAAACGCTGGTACTGTGTGCAAAGCTTAAAAAAATATGTTTTCATTACAAAATAAGTTAGCGCACACCTAACTGAAATCACCACGGCACGTCCCTGCACTAAGCCCTGGTTCTCCATGAGCTGTTGCGCCACCCAATTTATTTATTTTCATCCAATTTTTGCGTTGATGTCCACTGGAATATCCCTTCCCAACGAACAATTTAACTTGTATTAGGTCCGATTTTTTAAATCTGATAAGCTAAAGCTCACATAGAACTAATATAAGGCTTTCTTATACAATTCAACCATTTTCCAATATTTATTTTTGTTTATAGCCTGTTTATTGCCTTTTAAAATTAAATTAGCAAGTTATAAATAAGGCTTGTATACTTAAGTATAAAAGCCTTGTTTAAGGCCTGTCCAAGTTGTTTTACTGAAAGTAAACAAAATAAATTCATATACGGCTTTCTTAAATAAGCTTGCTGCACAGCACACAGCATCAAGATTTAACATTTCTCTGGAGTTGAAAATATTCTGCAGCGGGTGTAACAAATATTCTAAAGTGTTCGTCATTAAATTGAAAAGATTAAAAACAAATATTGTATTAAAAAACCTAATTCGTCAAAAAATAGTGAATAATTAATAAGAAGTTATCAAAACATCAATGAACTTCGATTTCAAGTGTCCAAAGTCGATTAACACTATGAAGCGCGCGCTCGCCGATGTGTTCCTCGATTGATGTGTTTCTTGATAGAATTTGTGTTTTTTTTTTCTAAACTTTAATGAATGCATAACTAATTTTGTTTATTTTTGCAACTTTTCTCGTAAATATATTTGTTTTTAATCTTAAAAAACAATGCGAAAAAATAAATGCACTTTTGAATGTTTGATATGAATTTGTATGCGCATAAGTGTGTTTGCTTTTTGCCTCAAATCTACTGACAAATGGCGCACACAATCCCACATACAAAAAAATTTAGTTCTTACAAATTCCATCGAACCAAAAATCGTTCTGAAATGATTTTAAGGAATACGGCATTAAATCATTTTAAAATAAAATAAAAATTTTAAAGCAAACTTATTGAAATTATTGCCTTTTTTGGTGAGCTATATAGTTTTGTTTGTATAACAGCTGTATCCCTCCGTGAGGAAATTAATAGTTTTTATAAAATGTTAGTAGCAAACTTAATCAAATGATTGTCTTCTTTGGTGAGCTATTTCGTTTGGCTTATGACAGCTGTGTTGCTGTGTACCTCCTTGAGGAAATGTATAGTTTTTATAGAACGTTTGTGACAAACTTAATGAAATTATTGTCTCATTTCGTGAGCTATTTCGTATGGGTTGTGACAGCTGTGCACATCTATGACGAAATATATAATTTTTATAAAATGTTAGTAGCAAACTAATTGAAATGATTACCTTCTTCAGTAAGCTACCCTACCAGCGGACACAAAACATACACCAACGAGTCGCACGTACTTGCTGTTGTAATTAAGTTTTTTCCTTAAGCCTGGTTTATACATCCATGCGAAGTGTAGTTTTAATGGAAAAAAATATTTTTTTTCCTTGGCGTGAAAAACTGTCAAAAACTAAATGCAATTATTCTGGCGACAAGGAGGAAGAAATTTGTTTCGAAACAAATGCAACTCAATGGGGTTTTTGTAACCAAATATTATGACGGAAACTATTTTTTTGAAAACCTTTTGGTTCATTAATTATTGATGTTTCATTTCAAATTTGATTTCACTTCGCTTTGAAGTATAAACTAGGCTTTAACGAGAAAATTTATTTTAAAAATTGTGATTTGATAGAAATAGAAGTATAAAGTGTGATCTTTTAAAAATAATTCACTCATCTTACACTCAAATGGTTATGTAGCTTCACATAATAATAGAGAAATAATTGTTTAAGATTTATACCTGCATACATAATATATAAACTCGTATGTTCTTGTATATTTCTTCTTTCAAACCCTTCAAGAATTAATTGATTCACACTTTTTAAGCTTAAAAAAAGTAAAAAATATCAAGAAAATCTTATTAGCCCAGTAACCTTGTAGTTTCATAGTACTGAGACCTTGCGTCAGGTCCGTTAGTTCTGGTTTTTTGCTGAGTTATTTATGATGTTAGCCTAGTATTAAATCTGAATTTTTGACCTCGAGCGCCGAACGCAACATTGGTAAATAATCCAAAAAACCGCGATTTTTTCGCGGTTTTTTCACATATTGGCTATTTTAACCATTACGCCTTAACTTCCGAATAAAACATTGCTCTACGATTTCAACCTTACTAAATTTGCTTCAGTTTGAGTCCAAAGCTGGTTCTGTAGACATAACGGTTTCCAAGGGACGGCATTTCAAAATATAGCAATACAAAATTTAAAACAACAAGTAGTATATAATTGGGCCATAAGAAGAAAACAATAGTACCGGATGGGGGGTATATATCCCCCCGTTTAGGCGGGAGGGGCAATTTTAAGAAAAAATTACTTCAAATAGAAAAATAACCATAAAAATACAATGGTAATATTTGGACGAAAATCCATTCCTCATCTCAAAGCCAGAAATCCATTCTTTAATTTTTTTTAAATAAAGTTTTTTTAGTTGATAGTTTTTGAAAAATTTACTTTCAAACTCAAAATTTTGAGAAAAAGACGATTTTTTTTGTTAATCTATTTTCTTTTTTATTTTATGGTATTAAGTACTATTTTTGATTTTGATTTTCAATGCCCTTATTAATTCTTAGTTAAAAACTGAAAACCAAATGCTAAAATGACTTCTAGTTTTTGAGAAAACTGAAATTAACATGATCAACGTGTTTTCAGTCTAGTATCCTTTTTCTTCGGGGTGGGAGGGCTCTGCCTCAGATGCGGTAGTTCTGATTTTTAGATGAGTTGTTTATGATGTTGGCCTTAGCAATAATCCAAGTTTTCTACCTCGAGCGCCGAACGCAACTTTGTAAAATACGCAAAAAACCGAGAAATTTTCGCGGTTTTTTCAGTTATTGGCTATTTTAACCTTTAAGGCCTGGTTTTCTATTATAACTTTGCTCTACTATTTCAAAATAATTAAATGGGCTTCAATTTGAGCTAAAAATCAATTCAAATTGTGAATTTTTTCATCAACTTTTGAATTTAGAATGCTGCAAATCGAATTGAAGGGGGCTTATTCACCCCTTGTGTGAAATCGTTTGCCCTTTTCAATGATTTTTGTAAACTGTATAGCGTGTCATGTTGGCTTTATTTTAAGATCTTAATCATGAAGATCGGATGAGTAGAAACGGAGTTATGATTTTTTAAAGTCAACCATATAAGACTCGAACTAAAACATTCGCTTCAGATAACTCACTGGTGGGTACTGAACTGAGTACTGTTTTAGTTCGAGTTTTATATGGTTGACTTTAAAAAATCATAACTCCGTTTCTACTCATCCGATCTTCGGAAGTTAAGGCGTAATGGCTAAAATAGCCAATAAGTGAAAAAACCGCGAAAAATTCGCTTTTTTTTTGGATTTTTACCAATGTTGCGTTCGGCGCTCGAGGTCGAAAAATCAGATTTAATACTAGGCCAACATCATAAACAACTCAGCAAAAAATCAGAACTACCGGACCTGACGCAAGGTCTAATGTATATAGTTACTGGACTATATCATATCAGTATGATTTTGACTAGATGACTCATCTACAAATATATACATAGTTGTAGATGTGCTCTGTCATCGTATTATTAGGATTAAAATCTGAAGTGAATTTTTTTAAAATCCAAAACGTGACCTTAACTACCTGTATATTGCTGGTAAGATTGTACAGGCACAGTATCAACTCATTAGAATTTTAACATGCACCTTCTGAAGAGAATAAAAAAGGTAAGAATGTCGAATATTAAGGCTAACTTGGTTTGTTTTGCTAATAAAAAAAATATTTTTTTGTTATGTTTAGATCCCATTTTAAAACAGGATGTTTTTTTTTGGATTTTATACGAATTCTTACAGTGTAATGCCAATTTATGCTACTTTGAGCATTCTTGGGTATAAAAACCATAATAATTATGGACACAAAAATATTCATGTAAGTTGAACTGAACTAAATACAAATTGCGTATGACAAAGCCCTCACTATGTCACTGATGAGTTCAAGTGAGTAAGCCGAAAGAAAAGCCAATTTGTAGGACTAAAGGCCATAAAAAGCTATTTTGAATTATTCAACAATATTTGTCTCTAATATCTCGAAGGTAAACTAATCTTTGGTCTTCACTTGATTGCATATTGAACACCTGAAAATGTTTTCGAAGATCGAGAAATCGGCGATTTTTAAATAAAAATATAACATTTGGCATCTAGCTTCCGAGGGCACCAATAGGAAGTCACTAGTGTGCACCCAGCCTCTTTTTGTTTTTATTTTGCACCAATTCATATTTTTTCCATAACCTCAGACGGCGTTCTCTTTTCTTATCTAAATTTTAAGGGTTGGGTACGATTTAACTACTTTTAAAATATCGACTCCATAAGATCGACATTTATAATCTCGACAAAAAAATGTCGACTGGTTAAAAGACCAACAGATCAAAATATAGACACAAATTTTACAGACTTTTTAAAATGTCGATTTTCAAAATGTCGATTTTCAAAAATGTCGACTGTGGTCGAGATTTTATGAATCGAGATTTCAACAGTCGACATTTTAAAAGTCTGCATTTTGAAAGTCGACATTTTGATCAGCGCGCGCTTGTAAATATCATAGAGCGGGAGGCGGCAATACAAAATCCCCACCCATCGAGGTAAAGAAAAATTTGGTTATATTGCATTAGGTTGCCACTAGGTGATATAGAAAAACTTGGTCGTCCACCCTGTATCCTGGTCAGACCGGCTGGCCGACCAAAAGAAGTGGTCATATTTTAGGGGTGCTACCACCCATCGAGGTAAAGAAAATTTTACTTACATAGCGTTTTGTCTTTGTTAGGTGATATAAAAAAGCTTGGTCGTCCAGCCCATACCCTGGTCAGATCGGCTGGCCGACCAAAAGAAGTGGTCACTTTTTAGGGGTGCTACCACCCATCGATTAAAGGATGAAACCTACATCAAATTAAAGGGGCAACTTTCACCTATCAGAATTTCAAGGTCGTCCGGGGCATAGCTTGGTCACTTTCTCTGGCCGACCAGATTTATGCATTTATCTAAGATTATGCGATACTCACTTGTACACATTAATTATATACTGAATGTCCAAACCTAATGCTTCAAACTTTAATTGGTGAAAGACCAGGCCATGACCTGTCAGAATTCCATAACTTGTCCATACTAAATCCTAACCAGTTGGTAGAAATACCTAAATAAACTGCAATTATGATCAAAGCTAATTTTTAACTTATATTTTTGGAGTTGAATGATAAACAAAAATTCCATTACGTAATATTTGCTAGGTCTTTTAAAAACTTGCCCTATTTTTTCAGTTTCTTAAAAGATATAAAACTTACCACAAGCAGTCTTGAGTCGAAAGTTATAGCCATTTTAATTTAAAAAGAAAGAGTTCTGAAACACCAAATTTTCACATAGCATCATGAAAGGAGAATGAGCGAATTGGCCCATATGCTCAACACAATTGTCATTACATTTTTGAAAAGGTTATTGTTAGGACATCATTTCATTATATGGCCGTTAAGCTCTAAACCATGGGGTTCGCGAGATATTCGACATCAAAGCACGACAAAGAAAAATAATGCAACGCCGCATTTGGACTTTGTCTTCCTGTTCAACATCAACGTGTTGTGCATCGTTGGAAAGGTTATAGCATGTACTTTATTTTTGTAGGTAACCGTTAAACTGTAGACCATGGGGTTCAAGAGATATTTGGCATTCAAAAAGTCGAATAAAATAATAATGCAATTCTACATTGGCACTGGACTGCCAACTCAACAGGAATGTGTCATACTTCATTGAAAAGGTTATTGCAAGTACTTAATTATCTTTCAAGAATGTTAAGGTGAAAGTGGTGTCGTTCGAGAGATATTTGACAAAAACGCAATATTTAAAAAAAAATGCAGTTCTGCATTGGAAGCCGGTCTCCCAAGTCAACAGTAATGTGTGCTATATTTTTGAAGAGGTTATTGCATGTACTTCATTTTGTTATATAGCCGTTAAAATGTAAACCAAGGGGTTCGAGAGATATTTGGCATCAAAGGAGGCGAACAGAAAAATAATGCAGCTCTGCATTGGGGGCTGGTCTACTAACTACATCATTTTATTATGTGGCCGTTAAGCTCTAAACCATGGGGTTCGCGAGATATTAGGCTTCAAAGCACCGAAAAGAACAATAATGCAACTCCGCATTTGGACATTGTCCAACAACAATAAACTGGTATAATTCCGTATTGTTATTGTATTTAACATGCTACTTCTTTCTAAGCGAAGATAAAAATGCACTAAAAAACAGGGCTATTGTCATTAAGCTGTAGATCATGGGGCTCAAAAGATATTAGGCAAACAAGATTTATAGAACAATAATGCAATTCCGCATTTGGAGCTGGTCTACCAAGTCCAGAGTAATGTGTCGTTCATCGTTGAAAAGCTTATTGCATGTACTTCATTTTGTTATATAGCCGTTAAAATGTAAACCAAGGGGTTCGAGAGATATTTGGCATCAAAGGAGGCGAACAGAAAATAATGCAGCTCTGCATTGGGTGCTGCACTACCTACTCAACACGAATGTGTCATACATGGTTGAAAAGGTTAAAGCTTATTTAGCTAAATACCTTTCGAAACCCATGGTTAAGATCTTAATATCCTATAATAAAATGAAGATATTATAATAACCTTTTCAAACATGTATGACACATTCGTGTTGAGTAGGTAGTGCAGCACCCAATGCAGAATTGCATTATTTTTCTATTTGCCTTTTTTTGTATGCCAAATATCTACAGCTTAACGACAATATAACAAAATGAAGTACATGCAATAACTTCTTCAAAAATATAGCACACATTACTGTTGACTTGGGAGACCGGCTTCCAATGCAGAACTGCATTTTTTTTTTAAATATTGCGTTTTTGTCAAATATCTCTCGAACGACACCACTTTCACCTTAACATTCTTGAAAGATAATTAAGTACTTGCAATAACCTTTTCAATGAAGTATGACACATTCCTGTTGAGTTGGCAGTCCAGTGCCAATGTAGAATTGCATTATTATTTTATTCGACTTTTTGAATGCCAAATATCTCTTGAACCCCATGGTCTACAGTTTAACGGTTACCTACAAAAATAAAGTACATGCTATAACCTTTCCAACGATGCACAACACGTTGATGTTGAACAGGAAGACAAAGTCCAAATGCGGCGTTGCATTATTTTTCTTTGTCGTGCTTTGATGTCGAATATCTCGCGAACCCCATGGTTTAGAGCTTAACGGCCATATAATGAAATGATGTCCTAACAATAACCTTTTCAAAAATGTAATGACAATTGTGTTGAGCATATGGGCCAATTCGCTCATTCTCCTTTCATGATGCTATGTGAAAATTTGGTGTTTCAGAACTCTTTCTTATTAAATTAAAATGGCTATAACTTTCGACTCAAGACTGCTTGTGGTAAGTTTTATATCTTTTAAGAAACTGAAAAAATAGGGCAAGTTTTTAAAAGACCTAGCAAATATTACGTAATGGAATTTTTGTTTATCATTCAACTCCAAAAATATAAGTTAAAAATTAGCTTTGATCATAATTGCAGTTTATTTAGGTATTTCTACCAACTGGTTAGGATTTAGTATGGACAAGTTATGGAATTCTGACAGGTCATGGCCTGGTCTTTCACCAATTAAAGTTTGAAGCATTAGGTTTGGACATTCAGTATATAATTAATGTGTACAAGTGAGTATCGCATAATCTTAGATAAATGCATAAATCTGGTCGGCCAGAGAAAGTGACCAAGCTATGCCCCGGACGACCTTGAAATTCTGATAGGTGAAAGTTGCCCCTTTAATTTGATGTAGGTTTCATCCTTTAATCGATGGGTGGTAGCACCCCTAAAAAGTGACCACTTCTTTTGGTCGGCCAGCCGATCTGACCAGGGTATGGGCTGGACGACCAAGCTTTTTTATATCACCTAACAAAGACAAAACGCTATGTAAGTAAAATTTTCTTTACCTCGATGGGTGGTAGCACCCCTAAAATTTGACCACTTCTTTTGGTCGGCCAGCCGGTCTGACCAGGATACAGGGTGGACGACCAAGTTTTTCTATTTCACCTAGTGGCAACCTAATGCAATATAACCAAATTTTTCTTTACCTCGATGGGTGGGAATTTTGTATTGCCGCCTCCCGGTCTATCATTAGAAGAATCAAATATACATAAGAACTCGTGTCTTAAACATAGTTTAAAATTGTCTACAGCATCAAATTACTGTTAAGTTCCTATTACAAAGTCAGACAAAAGTTTATAATTCTTGAGTTTATGGTTACTCTGTGCAAACATTAAAAGGGGAGAGTTGTTCTTAAAGGTACGTTCAAATGACCGACAAAAAAAAATAGACAAGTCAAAATGTCGACTGGTTAAAATGTGGATTAATTCAGACTTTTTTGTATGGGAAAAATACCGACAAGTCAAAAAAGTCGATATTTTTCTCGACTTCTTTCAGTCCATTCGACTTTTTGTCAAGTCAAGGTTTAAAAATTTCGAGATTTTAGTTCGTCGGTGAAAACAAAGTCGGTATTTTAACTTGCAGAAAAGTTGATAAAATCGACATTTTAACCAGTAACCCCAATTTAAAGAACGCGTTCATTCGTGAAATGTAACTTCAATTTTTGAAGTTCTAAGACTCTTATATTGTATTATGTTGCTTGCACTAGTTAATTAATTAATTAATTAAAAACTAGTTCCTATACAACGCATTACTTCACAGCATTGTCTTGCCCAGTGTCGTTCCTAGCCCTAGGGCATGCTCAGAGAAGCCGCCGTTTTTGATAAATTTTTTAATACTGAATTAGTAAAAAAATCAACTAATAAATCGTAGACTCAGTGCTTCGTCAGTCGTTACTTCCATTATATTAATACTGACTATCCAAGCCACTACCTACACATTTCACTTGGTTGCGTACGAATGACCGGCAAAAAAATGTCTGCTTAACCAGTGGAAATGTAGGTTAATATCGACTTTCTTGCAAGTTATAATACCTACTGTTTGATAAAATTTCGACATTTTGAAATCTCGACGCGACCAAAGGTCGACTTTTCGACTTTGCAAAACTACAAAAAACTGTCGATATAAATCTACATTTTAGCCAGTCAATTTTTCAACAACTTATTCTATCAGTCATTCTAAAGTTAGCTTTAAGAACAACGCTGTGCTTGAATTGTTTGCATGGAATGGGCACAAACTAGTATCATAACTTCTTGTTCGATTTCTTGACAGGAACTTAAGAGCATTATTTCTTATTCTATGGAAAATTTAGACTCTGTTTAGGACACATAGCCTTGTTCAACTTCAAAGAATCGCTTAGATTTATTGCTGAAAATGTAAAGCAAGTTAAACGCCCTTGTTATCATCTTTCCCTAATTTATGATCTTACCAAAATGTATATTTTCAAATTTTCGACTTTTTAAATATGTTGACTATTGAAATCTCGATTCATAAAATGTCGATCACTGTCGAATTTTTGGTGAAATTTTGTCTACTTTTGGATCAGTTGGTTTTTAAACCAGTAGAGTTTTATTCTCATTGAGATTATAAAAATCGACCTTATGGAGTCATATCTTTCCCACTCCATTTCTAATCCATTTCAGTAGAAAAGCAATAATAACTTTCAGTTAACATTTGGTAGTTTAAGTTCATCAAGTGGCCCCTTCACGACATGGCGACACTTTTCACGAAAAGGCGCCTGTGGCAACTTCCCCACTGCCCACCACTAGACGCGGCCCTGGTCTTGTCTTCTACGTCAGGGTGATAAAACATATACAAACGTTTGGCAACGATGGCTGAAAGTCGTAATTGGGCACGTTCCGCTGGCTATTCTCAGTTATCCGGATAGCTTTGTGTTGTTGTAATCCCTTGTTAAAAAACAGCTGATAACAGCTGACGCAACAACAACTCAAGTTATCTCAAAATTTTTGGGATAGCTAGATAGCATAGCGAATAAACATTGGAACGCGAGGATTGTCTCTTTCAAAATGCAGTTTAAGTTTACCCAGCTGATTTATACAGTCAGCTGTCTGTCTTCTCTTAAATGTTTGCTGCGAATCGCCTTAAAGTTAAGTTATAATTAGGTAATTATTGAAAAACAAAAATCTAAAATTATGAAAACTTAACTAAAGTGAGCTGCTAATTTGTTTCCCAATCATAAATCTTGACTTTTTCCAACAATGGAATTCCAAACTAATGTAAAGATAGACCATAGAAGTCCTTAATTGATTTGCAGTGTTTGGTGAAACGTTTCATTTGAAAAATGGTTTGCTTAAATCTATCTGATGGCAATCCTGGTCAAGATTCCAGATGGGCTCATGTCCAAAAGGACCAGTCGTGTGTGATAGTGTAACAGAAGAAAAACAGTTTAAATCATGTACACACATAATATTGGCCTTTGATACGGATCCATATCCGGATTATTCTTACCATCCCTTTGGTATTAAAGTCAACGAAGCAAAAGATAAAATCTGTTTATAAAATAAACAAAATGATTTAGGAGGCCAGAGCAATAGAAAAGCGGAAGACGGTTCCTTTATCTTACAAAAGAAAAAAAAATAAATAATATTAAAAAAAATTCCAGGGACGATGACGATGACGAGAGAATATGATACCGTTCAGAAGGAAAATCTTCTTTCGTGTGTCTGTCCATCCATCGGCCAATAAAGGAGTTAAGTTGATGGGTTTACTAAATTTGTGAGTCTGTGTGTGTGTGTGTGTCTGCCTAGGGTTGTGTTTGTAACGGTTGAAGCACAAAATGAAATAATGCTTCAGAAGATTACTTTTAATTCGAACATAAAAAGCGGAAATAATATCGTGTACATAAAGTATCTACAGATACTCAGCCAGCCGAAGACCGAGTCGACGAAACCCACTTCTGAAACTTACTTATCTTTTTGCCGGTAAGAGTATAAGAGCTGAGAAAATAGATCATCATCATCGCTATGCTCATGGTGCTGGTAGCCGTTTAATACTCGTGCGGTTTGAAGGCCAAACGTTAGACGGGCCAAATAAAGAAAAACCAACTTTCGTTTCCACTTAACTCAACTAAACTCAAAAACAACGACGGGCAACGCAAGAGATGGGCATTAGAGTATGAAGTTCTGGGTATCTGGTTAGCGAATCTGGCACACTCAAAGAAAGTTAATTAGGAAACTAAAGCAAAGATATTATCCTTAGTATCCTGTTGCTCCTTTGTTTGCTCCCTCGTATTCCTTTTTATATATAGTAAATTCGTTTTATTTATTTTTGTTTTCTTCTTTATTTCCTCTCCAATATGGTAATAGCTATGGCCTTCAGAAAATACTTTTTGCTATAAAATAAAGTTCTATTTGGATTAGTTGGTTTGTTTGAAAGCGATTTTCTTTGCGATAGATAACAACAACAAACAAAAATCACAAACGAAAAAAAAACTGAGAGATGAACTTTAATTTGTAATTGCTTTTGCTGATTTCCGGGGGCAGTTATCCCTGACTTTGGCAAAAACTGATAAATAGCTAAATGATGTTCGTCTGTATAATTCTCTTTTAAAATGGAAGCAAACTTAAATGCTGGCTAAAAGCAAATAGAAATCAATCATTTAAATTGAAAATTATTTTTTTTTAATCATCAAAGAAGATTAAATTATTTAAAAAATGATAAAAAGATGATTTTTAGAACACAATAAAAATATGTTTAGCATACTCTTAGGCCGATCTGTAATATTGCGATGATTTTTTTAAATTATGAGTGTAGAGAAACAAGGTATTTTTGTGCTGGCGGCCTCCAAACATTGATACTTATTCCCCCTATTAGTTTTCTCATCATTCAGCCTGTATTTTAATTAAATTTAGTATTTTGAGTAGAAGCTCTTTTGTTAATGTACCTACAATCGATAGTAGATTAATATTTTATGATTAATTTTATGACAAAAAATAAATAAAAATGCCAAAAAACAAAAAAAGTTTTATTAAGTCTGATTTTTCCTTAATTTTCAGTAATTTAAAAGAAGTGTTCAAAGTGACACAGAATGGTAATTTCAATGTTAGGTATAATGAAATACAATTAAATAACTTTAAATATTATTGAATGTTTGGACTGAGGGAAAGTTTATACAATAATTTTACCACAAGTTATTTTAAACGTAATCAAATAATATGGGAATAAAATGAAAGAGATTGCTGAGAAGATTATGAAAATTAATAGTAAAATATATTTAAAAAACCATTCACTAAAAAGAATAAAATTAAAAAATGGTTAAAAAATTGTTTCTAAGACTAACCTTTCATATTTAAATGCTCTAAAAGTAGAATGCACGACTGTTTCGCACATACTTGCTCTTATGTTCAAGTTGCTTGGAACTCAAGAACTTTTAAAATAGGCAAGTCAATATAGAACAAATATACATATTAATAATATAAGAAAAATTTAGAAAAATACAATCAACAATCTACTGCAATTTCAGTGAAGTAACAACTCTGTAGTCAGACACTCACTAGTGACTTAGCCGTGGCTTTGACCCTTTCTTGGTTCATGATCATTAGATCTGAGAAATATGAACAGTATGCAATTTATCAGTTTTGCTGTCGAGTACCGATTGTTTCAGGCGTGACTCACTAAGTAAAATCTCACCGAGTGCTCAATATAAAGTTGACGTAGGCAAAAGTCTGTTCAATCGTACTGAAGCCTAATTCACAAAGCGACGAGAAAACGAGACGAGAGCGTGACGTAATTCGCTGTCATCTTTTTCTAGTTATAAAATCGTTTCTCAATTCACAATACGTCGAGATTTTTTACAACGAAAACTGTTTTCTGAAAAAAAAAAAAAGAAATTTATAAAAAATAAACAGAAAAGTATTTAAGACAATAGATTATTAATTACTTTATCTTTTAATTTCAAGTTATCGTATTTTTTCATTAAAAAAATACTTCCATTTTGTAAATTACTTGTGGGAAAAGAAAATCTTCGACTCGTCGTGTCTTTTTTTCCATTTTTCGAATCCTTGGCGTGACGTGACGACGATAAACGTTTCATTGTGTATATCCTCGTATTCTTCCATTGTTTGAAATTCGTTTGACAGCAACGACGGGATCTCGTCACGCTCACGTCTCGTTTCCTCGTCGCATTGTGAATCGGCTTGAAATTATGGAAACAAAATTTTAAATTTGCCTTAAATATTTAAATGTTAAAGTACAAAACAAAATGAATGAAAAATAATACTAAGATCAATTTATTTTTCCTGTTTATCAACATTCAACCTCTATTTTGTATTTTTGTATCAATTTCGTATTTGCACATCACCGAGAAATTGCAATTTGGCTGTCAAATGAACAGTTTTAGCTGAGAAAGCACATTGAGAAATTAATTTCAGTGCTTAGGTGAGATTTTTTGTTCGACTTTAAAAATCTCTGAACTCTCAGAGATTTTATTTGGTGAGACACGCCAAATGAACAACTATGAAATTCACTATTTTTGGACGAAAGCTAACTTTAAAAAAATTTAAAGTCTCATGTGCCTATAGATATTAAAATTAAACTTAGGTCAGAAACAAAAAAAATTCATTCAGCAGATATTGCGGGAAAGTGGCATGTATCAATATTTCGCAGAATATAATTCCTTGCATTTATAAAACAAAATATTTTAATCAAAATTTTGTCTGCAACTTTAAGACCGATGATATGAAGGTACCTATCACAACATTTTTTGTATTAGGTAAGTATTGTTAGACCAAAGGGGCGGCAAATTATTGGTTTGCCCCGGGCGGCAAATATCCTAGCTACGCCACTGTTGTAAAGTCATTTATTAATAAAACTAACCCAGTCGTTTTGAAGGCAGATAATCTTTTCTTATACTTGTTTTATGAAAGGTACCGTTATTTTTGCACCTAAAAAAACAAATGTTACTTCTAGACAATCACCTTAAAAAGTAGGATCCTAAGTTTGAAAAGAATCTATTCAAAGACTTAAGCTAGATTGAGGTTCAGTAAAATAGTAATTCAAAAAAACAGGTTTTCGAAAAATACTGTCCTCAATTATCGAAAGCATCTATAGTACCCATATATGTAGAGACTTTCGTATAGCAAGTCAAATAAAATGCAATCGTCGAAATTTATAGAAGCTCGGGTTTTGCGTTACTTTAATCTTATAGATTTTTCTATTTGCCAGTTCAGCCATACAGAGTTGTATTCTCATAGTTTTTGTGGGTGTTTTATTAACGAAATATTGACGCTTACTAGCATGTATTGTTGGCATAAAACAAATTGTTGCATTACAGTGAAAAACAGTAAGCTCCTGTTTCCAGTTTTCTTACAAAAGAATACTCAAACAAAAGTGTTCGCCATTATTCTCGTTTTTCAGTGAAATTGAATAGATTTTATAGATTTTTGAATTTCTATAACCATCTGTAACGATAAAAAAAAAGCGAATCTAGCCACTTTTCACTAAGCGTCTAAGCTGACGAAATAGAATGTTCTTATTTTTAATTATTCCTGTTAGTTACATAATGTTCTGTTACTACTCGCAGCTAATTACTTTTTTTTTTATGCAATTAATGAATTAATGGAAAATGTTAAAAAGCGCGCCAAATTTTGTTTAACAGAATTATGAAAAACAGAATTTTGAAAAGTAGAATTTTGAAAATCAGAATTATGAAAAACAGAATTTTTAATTTTAAGAATTTTTTTTCCGTGGTTGAGAAGTTACCCCGACACACAACCCCCAACCTGGAGGACCCTTAGTATAACTCCAAGGGTGGGAAGCCTGATAAACCGCTCATTATAGGCCTGAGCTACGCATATGTCGAAGTAGCCCATATAAGGTGTTCACTAAGCAATTAAACCTAACTGGAACAGTAGACGCCATCGTTGATTCCATCTGAGGAATTCTTCCGCTGCCGCCTGGATAAAGGAGAAGAGCCTTAGTGGGAACACTCATCCCCCCATTTTGCTGCCGCCTTAAACCTTCCACAGGGAGAGTAGGAGTTGATAGACAGAGGTTCACTTTGAAAAAAAGCTGGTGTACGCTTGTGTCCTCTTGAATGAACATATCTATACCTTTTGAATATCACAAAAAATCCAATAAAAATAGCAAAAAATGCTGCTCGTTTGAGGCTCCGTGAAATAACTCCCCAATGAAATTACTCCCCAGAGTGAAAATGAAATAACTCCCCAAATTGAGGAGTTTTCTGCATTTTGGAATAAGTCCCCAAGTTCGGAGATGAAATAAATCCCCAAAAACACATCAAATAAGTCCCCAAACCAAAAATGAAATAAGTCCCCAAATATTTCTTATGATTTTTTTGCAGTTGCTTTGACTTTCATTGTTCTGTAGTTCCTGGTTTTAGGTTTTTCTATTGTTTGCTTTTGTATTGATGACAAACAAATCGAAAAGAAATCTAATAAATTGAACAAAATATCTTTGGGGACTTTTTTCATTGCATATTTTGGGGACTTATTTCAACATAAAAAAGTCCCCAAAGTTCCATGAAATAAATCCTCAATTTTGGACAGTTCCTTTATTTGAAAAAAATTTCCCACTTCTTACAAATTTTGGGGAGTTATTTCATTTTTAGTCTGGGGAGTTATTTCACGGAGCCTTTGTTTGACACATGCTAAAACTTATAAGTTTTAACCATATTTCATCAAAATGAAATTATTTTCGTTGAAAATGAAAATAAAAAAACAAAAATTGGTGTTTGATATTTTTCTCAATATTTTTGAGGCAATGTGAAAAAAATTATTCACGTTAAAGTTGTAGGTCTCTTAAATATTTACAAATTTAATACATATATAACTTTTTTCGATAGGTGGTCTTCTTTTGCCAGAAATCGTTTAGAAAACCCGTTTTCGAGTCCCCACCCACCTTTTGGCCCACCCACTCCACTTTCAGTCATCTTTTGAGAGGGAATTTATGTTTCCCCATTTTTATTTTCGCCAAGGACATTTTGGCGATCATCGATTTGAGCAGAGTTGAGTAATCTCTCGCGGGGGTAATTTGAATTGCCAAAAAAGATCAAGTGATCCCAATGGCCTTTAAATTGTGGTGTTTTCTGAATTCACAGGCTTATGCCAATAAGCCGCTATCAAACGATGCCTTTAGCTTAAAGTCAAAATAACCCAGGCCATCGCTCTACTTCAGCTGGATCCATGTGGTTAAGTCATTGAAAACGTGAGCTCTTGGATCCTTGCTACCATGCGAAGCCGTGGCGGGCATTTTAACGATCTCATACTGTATACAAAATGGCGTACATGGTCCCACATAGCTTTATTCATTCCATTCCATCATCGAACCACCTTTGTTGTACATTTGAGTTGCAGCTACAATTCAAGATTATTTTTCTTATTTTGTAATTAAAGTGTCAAGTAAAAATTACGATATTAAAAAAGGTATTATAAGCTGCAAGAAAATACAAAAGAAAGTATCCAAGTAGATATCGCCCCATTTTGATGAATAAATCTCTAAAAAAAAAAAACGAAATATTTTTAGCCTAATCTTAGAACTATTCTGGAATCTTAAAAACTGAAAATAAATACTTAGATTGTGTAAACCACAGTTGCTACTAATATTTATCATTGTTTTGTATCTAGTCCTATTGTTAAGAAGTTCCTTTCAAATTCTTTTTGTGAATTAGGTACTCTTAGTCTTTGGCCCCGTGTTTAAGTTTTTAAAATCCCTCTGCCCTAAAAAAAGTAGCATCAAATGGAATACCATTGGACAAAAGCCACTTTTCAGTTTTCACTCATATATGGCAATGGCACAACTGGCAACAGAGTTTTAGGTGAATGCTTAAGTAGAAAAATGGGCAAAATAAAAAATAGCTTCGCTGAGAGGATAAGAATGCCACGCTTATGTTCACATTCATTACGAAAGCTTTTACTCATTCTCACTTCGTTTATCTTTTTGCACAATGTTATCCTCTGTAAACTGTAAGTGCTTCACTTTTCGTTATTTTGCTTCAACCTAGCACACAGCCAGCCCAACCCTACTCAACCCAACTCGACTCTCTATACCCAACCCGGCTGGTTTTGCATACAAATTTTCTGTCTATTAAGAATTTCTAGTGCGTGTGTGTAAGGCATTAAGCCGGGGGAGAAGCACAGGAGAGCGGGAATAATAAAAATGACTCTCATATGCACAGCCACTCTTTTAGTTTAAAGTAACCCACTGACACAATTTAATTCAATTTAAGCCATTTGCCCTTTTCCGTGAAAGTTCCTAATGACAGTGTAAGTGCGCGTGGCCTTTTATAAGGACAAACAAAAAGTTGGATTTTTATATTTTCTTAAAATGCAAAGAAACAAAAACAAAGCTCGCATAATACATTTTGTGTATTGTATATTCTCAAATATAGGATGCACACAATTACAAGTGCACCGTGCACATAATAGTTTGCACTGATTAAAATCAAAACAGGTCGAGTCATTATCAGCCTTGACTAATACATTTTTAGTTGGATGGAATTTGTTTGTGTGTTTAAGTAGGAATAATCAAAGGGAGATTAGCAAAATAGTTCTATGCACATTTTTTATTTTGTGTGTCTCAGGATTATTATAAGACCCCAAAACTAAAGGGTTGTTGGGAACAACAAATAACTATACTTTTGGCTTGAAATCGTTTATAAAGAAGGTCGTGGAAGTCATATGCTTCCATAACAAGGATGTATCAACTGCTCCTTGGAATTAACATTTTTCTTAAAAAAAAGCGGAGCGATGAGTCCGAATCTATTTACAGTTGACTCCTCAAGCCTTACGGAAAGTTATACAAAAATTATTTGTCGTAAATATCTGTCGGTTGTCAATTTTCAGAAGAAACAAAAATAAAATGCACGGCAGACTCGCACGTACTTGCTCTTATGTTCAAGAGGCTGAGGTTTTAAAGCATGAGATACGATATTTAAATTAGCTAAATCAACTCTTTTGATAGTTTGAGGTGAGAAAAAAGAACGTTATTTTGATTCTTGATTGAATATGATGGTATAAAAAAAAATTTAATATCGTTAGAGTGGTTTTAAAAACAAGTTATTTTTATATATCAAATTCTAAAAACATTTTTAAGCACAAATTTTAGTATGCAAATATGTTGAAAAACCGTTAGAGTTACAAAATCGGGTTTGAGTAACAACTTAGCATTTAATTAGCTACAAATTCAAATATCAAAATTATTTGATTTCACCAAAAGTGTCCGCCAAGATAAGGGACGTCATATAAAAATAAAATTTCAGGACAAAATTTCAGCCCGTTTTTGAGATATTCAGCCTTATCGCCAATTCCGAGGGAGATAGCTCTCCCTCGGATTTTATTTTTTCCCAGGAGTTGAATACTCTCATCCCCAATCTCCCACGAGTATAATCTCCCCCGGAAATAACTTCGAACAAGTTTCGAAATATTTTGAGAGAATTATTTTAAAATTATTAAGTTGTCAAAGAATGTGAATAAATTAATGAAATACAATTATGTACCTACATTTTTGAAGAATTCAAATCGGTATTTCTTAAAATCTACATATACCATAGCCTTCAAATTAACCACCGAAGAAAGAGATCGGAGAAACTTAAACAGAATTCGAAGAAACTTAAGGAATAGAAAAAGGTATCGTTTGCATTGATTTTCAACCTCACTTAATACTTTTTTTCTTGTTTGAAGGTTTGTAGGAGACTGCATTCTAAAAAAAAACGATAGATGTTTCATGAAGCAAATCATTGACGATCATGCTTACGATAATCGTTTTGACGATTATCATTTTAAGAATTAAAAAAATTGCCAGAAGTTTAATTAATTTTTTAGAGCAGAGATCTGCCCAAAATGTATCACTTTGAACACGTAAGATAAAAAAAAGTTAAAATAAACACACAAAACTGGAATAAAAAAGACAGAAGTAAAACTTACGTGTTATTTTTTCAAAATCCTCCGGCTAAATTTAAGTGAATTTTTACAGGGAAAAATAACTATTTTCCTTCGGAAAAAAACTGGCGATACCTACTTTTTTCCTAGGAATTTTTTCCTTTTTTCGAAAATTGTATACGATTGGAAAGTATCACACGGGGGAAAAAAATCCGGGAGAAAATTTATTTGCGATAAGCAAATTTATGTATTAAGTACTCTTGTAAGACTTTAATCTTTACTACTAGGTACTATTCTTATTTTTCAAATAAAATCTAAATCTAAATCTAAAATTCAAAAATTAATCTTAATCCTTTCAGCCACTAGTGAGAAAATTCAGTATACAAAATAGCATTCTAAACGAGAACAAATAGTTGCTAAGTGTAATTTTTATAATTTTTCGCACTATCCTTAGCTTACGGAAAGAGTTTTATCAATCGAAACCGTAGGAGTTATTTTTGAGAAAAAAAAAATATTTCGCTTATCAGGTTTTAATCATTTGTATGGAAGGGAAGGTTCCCAAATTTTTTCAAAAGAGAAAAAGTTTTTATTAAAATGTTCTAGAAAGTGTTCAAAAACTCTTAAGTACCTATACCAAGTTTTCAAAAACTCTTAAGTATAACAAGTTTCAAGAAATGCAATAAAATCATTTTCAAAATATTTGATTTTCAAAAAAAAAAAAATTCAAACATTTTTTAAAATCCGTTATTTTTGGTTTTAACAAAAAAAAATAAAAAATAAAAAAAAAAGTGTGGGGATAATCACCAAAACCACTATGTACCTACCTAGTTTTAAGAAAATCGATCAAGCCCTTAAGAGTGTTCCGAACTGAACAAAACCAGTCATTTGCTAACTTTTTTTTTTGCATATATAAGACCATTTTTTTTCACTTTCATCAGATACTTTGTTTTATAAAACTTTGGATTTTTACTAATTGGTCACTAGTAGGCGTATTATTGTATTAAAAAAAAAAATTCTAAAAGTAACTGATTTTAACTTCTAAATTTACATAAATTTTCTATCAAAAAGTGCATTTTAAGAATTAAAAATTTCAATATCAAATGATACAAATATGATTACATAATTAATGAAAATCATGAAAAATATATTGAATTTATATCCACTCCAAAAAAAATTGTCAAAAAAATACCGTTAGGTATAAAAAATTGACTCTCAAAAATGGGTTTTTTCAAAATTCACAAGCATTTTTATTTTGCATTATTAAAATTTTTATTAGGTACAAAATTAAAAATTTTCTCCAATAGTGGCATTATAAAAATATGGAATTTTATGTTATTAAACATTTTTTTACAAAAAATGCTATAGTGTAGGCTACATTTGCTTTGAAAAACAGCCATTTTAGCCATTTTCTCGATTTCTTAGAGGCTTTTACCAAAATCTAGAGCACAAAATTAAATTTTTTTTCCAATGATGGCATAGAAAATAAGTTTATCTGTCCATAGACACCTTAATCGCTTTGATCGGACAAGTACACGCTTCGCAATCTTATTCATGAAATCACCATTTCAGTCCGGAACACTCTTAAGGCTGTAGTCGAACAGATAAACTGACAGACAGACAGGCAGAGAGACAGACAGACACCCAGACAGACAGACAGAAAGAAAGACAGACAGAAAGACATACATACAGAATTTAGAGACCAACTTTTTTCGTCTTCCCTAAATCTCGAGTTCAATTTTTGTACGATACATAGTACCTATGTATATCAGACTGATTCAAAAAAATGAAAATGTCTTCGATTTTCAATGCCACTAACTTTTAAGTTAAAGTTTAATGCAATAATAATCCTGGCAAAATTTCAGCCCTTTAGGTCAATATTTAGAGGTCGCTCATCGATACTTTCTGTTTTCCATACAAATCGTATGGGAACTTTTTTTTGATTCCTTCTTTATTTTATAACTTTAGAAACGAATATCATACAGAAATGATCAAGGTAGAATCTGAAAGAAGATTTGATGTTCTTTAAAAAAGGTCTCGACTTCTTATCTAATTAATGTACTCCTTCCAAAGTTATTCAAGGTCAGAGTGGCATTCGTGGTGAATTTAAAATTTTTTTGGATTCCGTGTTGAAAAAATCTGCTATAATACAAGGTGTTTTGCAAAAGTTGTAACAAAAGGCAAGTGCGTGTAAGTTGCACTCAGACAAGAAACAAATCGTTTTAGAGTGGGGGTCTATTTCCCCCCATTTAGCCGGGAGGGGCAATTTCCTAAAAAAATTGGCTTAAAAAAGAAAAAAATATAAAAAATCAACGGCAATACTTATAGTGTCATGCTATTACTTTTTTAAAGCCAACAATCCATTATTTAATTAACTTTTTAAAAAAAGTAGTTTTTGTAAATATTTTTTGAAAAAAATAATTTCAAACTTAGATTTAAAAAATTAAAAAGTGATTTTATTTTTTAAATTTCTTTTTGAAACATTTTTTGTTATCAAGTACAATTTTTGTTTATGGATTTCAATACCTTCCTTAATTTTTAATCAGATGCTGAAAACCGCAGGCTAAAATATTTTGTAGTTTCTGAGAAAATTGAAAATTAAAATACCTACTACTACTTCTGGAAATTGGATGTTTGTAGGAAGGAACAATTTAAATTCCAGGGCGTCAAATAACAAGAAACTTGGTATTTGTTATTTTCAATTTTCTCAGAAACTACAAAACATTTTAGCCTGCGGTTTTCAGCATCTGTTAAAAATTAAGGAAGGTATTGAAATCCATAAACAAAAATTGTAACGAAAAATTTTTCAAAAAGAAATTTAAAAAATAAAATCACTTTTTAATTTTTTAAATCTAAGTTTGAAATTATTTTTTTCAAAAAATATTTACAAAAACTACTTTTTTTAAAAGTTAATTAAATAATGGATTGTTGGCTTTAAAAAAGTAATAGCATGACACTATAAGTATTGCCGTTGATTTTTAATATTTTTTTTTTCTTTTTTAAGCTAATTTTTTTAGGAAATTGCCCCTCCCGCCTAAATGGGGGGAAATAGACCCCCACTCTAAAACGATTTGTTTCTTGTCTGAGTGCAACTTACACGCACTTGCCTTTTGTTACAACTTTTGCAAAACACCTTGTATTATAGCAGATTTTTTCAACACTGAATCCAAAAAACTTTTAAATTCACCACGAATGCCACTCTGACCTTGAATAACTTTGGAAGAAGTACATCAATTAGATAAGAAGTTAGGACCTTTTTTAAAGAACATCAAATCTTCTTTCAGATTCTACCTTGATCATTTCTGTATGATAACCGTTTCTAAAGTTATAAAATAAAGAAGGAATCAAAAAAAAAAATCCAATACGATTTGTATGGAAAATAGAAAGTATCGATGAGCGACCTCTAAATATTGACCTAAAGAGCTGAAATTTTGCCAGGATAATTATTTCATTAAACTCTTACTAAAAAGCTAGTGGCATTGAAAATCGAAGACATTTGAATTTTTTTGAATCAGTCTAATGTATATATGTATAGGTATACATATGTTTATCGCAAGCTAAAAATAATTTAATGAAAATTGTATATAGGTATGTGACCCGGCCTATGAAAAGGTAGCTTATGACTCAAAAAATTATTTTTCACTTTTTTTTGGTAAGGATAGTTTTTGAGACGCTCTTTCTCATGGTGAAAACCAGAAAGTCCTAACTTGCTTAGAAGTGTACTAAAACTGTAGAGAAAGATAGTAATTCAAAGTTAAAAATTCAAGTGAGCTCAACTCCATGATTGCGTTTCGCCCAGGTACGATAGTTGGGCTCATCAGTTAGATGACAATCGTACCCTTCTAAGACGCAATTTTGTATCGCTGTTTACCGACTAATACAAAAATCACAGCATTAAGATACTATGAATTTTATTATTCTAAGGGAATTTGGTTTAGTCGGTAAACATCGATACAAAATTGCGTCTTAGAAGGGTACGATAGTCATCTAACTGATGAGCCCAACTATCGTACCTGGGCGAAACGCAATCATGGAGTTGAGCTCACTTGAACTTTTAACCTTGAATTATATATTCGGTCACTCCACTTAAACAGAAGAATTTCTTTTCAAATTTTCTTCATATTCAATTATTCGAAAGATAGTAATGAATGATCGCTGATAACATTCTCAAACTCACTTCAGTATTACCGATACTAAAATCCGAAAGTAGCAACGTGGAGCCATTAAGTAAAATGATATTTGGAGCAAAAGCAACACTGCATCTCACTTGGTGCCCTTGAATAACGAGAGACACTCTGGGCATTGGGAAGGAAGAAGAACATATACCAAGAAACTGACGAAGTGCATTGTTTATCTTTAACAGCTGATTTACCGAAATTTTGTTTTTGAGTCATAACATAAGCCACCTTTTCATAGATCGGGTCACATATACATATATATCGTCCCCCTTTAGCCAGAAATATGAATGTTAAAAATTAAAATATTCCAAGCTCAGGAAGCCATTAGTGGTATTCTTTATTTTTGGCTCAAATTATTTAGGGGTTATTAGTTGTACGGTTTTGTAAAAAAAGCACTTGGGCGTATACGTACCTTTATTATTATACTTTATTTTATTTTATTTTGTTTTATTTTATTTTATTTTATTTTATTTTATTTTATTTTATTTTATTTTATTTTATTTTATTTTGTTTTTCTTATGATATTTTATTTTATTTTATTTTATTTTGGCTGCTGTGTCTGTCAAATTCTCGACTTAGGATATTATTATTATGACAACTAAACGGTACTTATTCCTAAACAGGTAACCAAAATCGGACGAATCCTCCAGCGGTTTTATCAACTGCAGTAAGCCGCACTTTGTATTTGGGGGTGCGGCATCTGTTATGTAACAGCGGCAGTGTTGTGCCATGAAGACTATAATGTAGACTACACGATTGTCTACGCATAGACAGTTCAACGTAGACAGTTTAAAATTGTTGACACGAGCATGTCAACAATGTAGAAAATTCATACAAGAGTGTTTTTTAGTTTTGCCTTCTAAAATTAACCCACAAAATTATTTAATTAAAATATAAAACATTGAATTTTTGTATATAAAATTTTAAAATGAAGTAACTCGACTAGTAACACAGTAGCATACTAGCTCTCCACAAATCTTGTAACAATGTTCGATACGATACAACAACGTTCTGAATGTTTGCTTGAGACGTTGCTGAAAATAATGCCAATAACGGAAAGGATAAGATACTGCTACTCTTTTTACTATGCCATGAAGGTTTTGTGAGTGAAATCGCTGAAGAGCAAAGAGCTCACTTATAACGACCTCGAGTCTTGCAATTATAGTTACAAACTAGAATTCCTCGAATGAATTTATTTGCAGTTTGACAGATCTAAATTTATTGTTGACATTGTTGACGTCATTGTTAACACTGTCGTTATTGTCAACAAAGTTAACGCAACTGTCGACGTTGAAAAGTAAACAGTTAAAATCGACACGTAGAGAAAAAACACTGAACAGCGGAAATCGAGACCCTGCAATAATAATAATGAATCAGCAAAAGGTTCGAGAAATCTTTTTAATTCGACGGTTCAAGGGTGCTTTCGTCTGCAAAGATTGGAGCATGGAACATTCGTTTTTTATCGTACCAGGATGTGAATAAACGAGCAAGTTGAACGTGAAAAGCTCGGACTCTACCATAACATCAGTATTTTGGGTCTGATAGGTGACATCATCATCATTATCATGGAAGACTTATATGCCAAGGATAACCCAGACAACTTTGGTCTTGAACGCGTTTAGGGAAGCATTGCTTAAGCCAGAAAAACGAAAATAGTGATTTGCTCGTTTAATTTTGCAACGCTCGTCAGCAGACTTGTCATAAAGTCACCTTGGTTCATCCGGATGGTCGAACAAAGGAGGAATGTTTATAAGGCTGATGCTGCAGCTGTGAACAGTGGCTGTCCAGATACACACAGAGATAATAATAGCAATGAGACCATGGTTTCAAACAAGCAAGTGATGCAAACATATGTCGCAACTACACCGTTAAATTCATGGAAGCATCGTCGAACATGGTTGTTAACGATGATATGTGACGACAAGTAAGGAATGTTTTTATGCAAACCAGCTCCGCAACTGTACTTACGCAGACAAGATCTAGAGATCCTTGGATATCCCAAGACACGTGGGACAAAACAACATACCAACCATCATTGAAAGTGGGAATTATTGCTGAAAATATCGCGAATCGGAAAATTACTCTGCAAAACTGGTAACTCACAAAATAGTGCAGCGTGCTCTGGAGGTCAATTCTGGTTCTGTAAAAAAGTGAATCGAATAAATCGTTTTCACATTCGCTGCCAAGCATTGCTTAATTGCTTTCACTTTTTCGATTCATTTTCCACAGATAAGCGATTCTGGTTCTGTGAATGAAAACTATATTATCGATGCTCGAACCACATCATTTCTCTTGAAAACAGCATGACTCTCTCAATTTTCTTGTGTTTTTTAAGGGAACAGAAAAATGCATCAGATAGAAATACTTTTTTCTTTATGGACTTGACAGAGAAAGAGATATTTTTGAATTTGTCATTGTTTGTTCGAATTCACGTTTTCATTTTGGATATTCACTTCCAAATGACGGCGTGAAAGTAAATTATTCATATGAAAGTTTTTGATGTTTTGATTCAGATTTTCACAGAAGGGGAATCAAAATTAGTGTGAAAGCGTGAAAAGATTTTCGATTCACTTTTTCACAGAACCAGAACTGGCCCCCTGGTGTTAGACGAGACAAAAGGGCAATGTTAAACAAGCTGCGGAAAGTGTGGAGCACACTGTAATGAGAGGGAACACAAGAGAGCTTTATAGAATCACCAAGGAAATTGTTGGACAACGTAGCACCACAGCCCGTCTGTGTTAGAGATAGACGGCAATCTTTTGGTGACAAGGGAAGATCAGCTAAAAAGATGAATGGAGCAATTCTGTGCACTGCTCAACGTCAACGACGACTTGAATTTGTACGAAAATCCGCAAATGACCTGGCAGAGTACGCAGGGGCATTGAAATCCGCCCACCAACCTGTGCTGAACTTAAACCTGCGAACCTTCTCCTTAATACAAATAAAACAGCTGGACTTGATGGTATACCAGACGAGTTCTTGAATTCTGAAACAATGGCTGCCATTTTGCTTGCATTAGTACAAAACGTTTGGGAGAACATTACCTATCCCAAAGACTGGAAAGATGGCTTTATTGTAGAAATTCCAAAAAAGGTGATATTAAAAATAGCAATAATTGTGGTATAACCGTTCTGTCTGTGTTCTCGAAATGAATGGCCACTGTTGTTCTCGAGCGGATAAGAGAAAGGATAGTCATCAAGAAGTCAAGAGGCACCAAGCTGGATTTCACAGTGGCTGATCCTGTGTCAATCTTATTAATACAATGCATATACTTCTTGAACAATCAGTTAAGTATCAGTCACTTATAAATGTACCAATTGCTGCAAGTAAACGGGGAGCTGGCTAGGGAAGGAAGCTATTGAAAAGGTCACACAATTTAACTATTTAGGCAGTATCGTATATAAACTGATGCTGGAAAGGACTTTGATGTTGTTAAAAGGATATGATCAAAGATCGTAATACATTTGCAATGCTTTCTCCTGTGTAGAACTCCAGCATAACAACGCTACGCACCAAGCTACAAATCTTCGAGTCCAACGTAAAAACTGTCCTTCTCTACGCCTGTGAAACCAGGAAATGCTCTGCTGTCATCTTGAGCAGACTGCAGGCTTTTAGCAACCGTTGTCATCAAGTGAGATTACAGTGCCGAAAGCAGTGTATTTTGAATCAATAACAAAGCACTTTAGTCTTCTACTTTTATGGTTTATTTAAGTTTTAAAAA
The DNA here is from genome assembly GCA_963921185.1 of Dasysyrphus tricinctus. NCBI lineage: Eukaryota > Metazoa > Arthropoda > Insecta > Diptera > Syrphidae > Dasysyrphus > Dasysyrphus tricinctus. The sequence goes on from OY992530.1 coordinate 64,231,646, forward strand.
ATAAAATTTGTATTTTTAAATGCTTTGGTAGAAACAACCCCTGACCAGGGATGATAATGCTGAGTCCAGAAAGTGAAACAAATTTGCTCAAAAAACGAAGTAGATTTGTAAAATGTGTAGTAGATAATGAAAAAAAAAGTATTTTGGAATAAAAACGAATTTATTTTCATTTTACTTAATATTCAGAACTAAAACTTAACATTCACTTGTGATTTGCTTAAGGATTACTGCTTTTTGAAGAGTAAGTTTCACAAATTCAACTTGAATCTCGTCTAAATGAAAAAATTACACAAATTTATATAATTTTATACTCAAATAATATGAAAGTTGTGAATTGTGATTAATATTTTTTGAGTTAAACGATATCAGTTAAATGAAGTAGAAATAAGTTGCTACGTAGCAGATGCGTACAAATAAATTAATGAAGCAGATCTACTACATATGAAGTAAATACTCATCTCTGCCCCTGACCCTGAACAGAACAAAATTTGCCAAGTTTAGTGATTATGAATTTTTATTTTATGTCAACTGATGAGTCCAAGTGAGATCACCAGGACTTTAAGAGCTTCAGAAGCTATTCTAACTAGATTATAAATTTAGTAAAATAAATTTAAAGTTTGTAACGAAGCCTTACAACTCCTACATATACCTTGATTATCATACCATATACTCATATGACTTTGTGCATACATCGTAGACACCCGCCTTTAGTTTTTTCATAGATATCAAGAACAAAAATAAAAATCATAAGACTCATACAAATTTGAAATTCATTTATACAGTTCACATTGACTTGCTCCACCAAATGTAATAAGATTAAGAAAGAAAAATGACAAAATTCCAATCTAGAGTATAGAGAATAAGAGATCGGGCCGATACATAGACCTTTCACAAAGCGTTTTGGTGACAGATAGGCACTGCTAGCGCAGAAGCGCAGAACCCAATCTAATCTAACTTTAATTTGTGAAATATTCCTTCGCTCTTCAAGAAACTCATTGGACAAGGTTCTCCTTCGAGAGTTCCAACGACCGTTTCTTTCCCTGGGTTTTGAGGCAGGGACAGTGTTGCCGGAGAGAAATATTATAAGGTAGTACTGCAACCAAAAAATAGGAGTATTTTGAAAAAATAGTAGTACATTTTAGTCTTCAAAATAAGTGTGTGCACAAAATTTTTTGTATGTTAACTTTATTAACAAAAAAAAAAATCATAAAGAAAAAAAAAACAAAACATAAATAAATAAATTATCAATTCCAGTAACAAAAGTAAGTTAATATCTTTTCAATTATAAAAATCTGTCTTATGGCAGATAGCTTGTTGCATAATAACATTGTTTTTAAAATAAAAATTAGGAACCTATTGTAATCGCAAGTAAACATGTATTAAATCTTTTAAATGTATGTGGCTTTGCAAAAAGCAAGGTATTTTGATTAAAATTATATGGTAAAAGTGTAACAAAACTATAGAAAATAAATACAAATTATGTTCTTCAAAACATTGTTTTTTATAAGACTTCAAAAGTGTTTTTGAAGGATTCCATTGACTACAATCAATTCTATTTAATAATTCCTTGCAAATCATAATTTAGTGTATTTACCTCCAATTTGTTCCGTTTTTTATCATTAATGAGAAACAGTTGAGAAAAACTCGTTCTGCGGTTCTGCCGCTGCGCTGCTGTGCGGAAGACTTAAAAAAGTACTTACAAGATCCCTTGGCAGAAGGAAAAGTGTTTTATTAAGGGGCATTTAAAACAAAAATATTTCTGACCAAAATTCTTCTATTTCTAAGGAACTAGAAACCATATTTTGATTAAGTAGTGTTAGCCACTCCATGTCAAGTTTTTCAATTTCATTTTCATTAATCCCATCAGGAATGCAAGAAATTATGGCAGTTGAGCTTTCTGCTCCCCCCCCACACGGGGTCTTATAATGTACTAGAAAAACACCTTAAAATTCAATTATTACAAACCTTTTCATTTTATTGAAATATACATAAAAATTTACGAAGTTCAAACAAAAAAAACAGGACCATCAAACCAAAATCTCAAATAACAATAGCTGCTTTTTATTATCTCCGGGTCTGGGTCGAGGTTATCTTTTAATATGTATTATAAAAACAACATGAGATCCAGATTTCTATCGAGGTTAATTTCAATAACCCAGATACAGGCCATTGTGAATGATGTCAGCGATTTGTCAGCAGTGTTAGGAATAAAGAGGAATAGAGACAGGCTTTAAATGAAAAACAAATAAACATAAGAAAAAAAGAGACCGATATACAGCACTGTTTTTGCACTAACCCGCATCGTTTTATTTTCACGAGGTGAACCATATGGGTTATGTGTGAACGATAATAAAACGCGGCTAATAAAATAAATACCGAACTGACAGATGTAAATTGCATGAAGCCAACAAAAAACATAAACAAACAAGAAAGAGGGGAATTCCCTTTTTGACGACAGTTTGTAAGATAAAAGTGCTGCCAAATTTGCATTTAATTTGAAGTGAAATAATTTTAATAAGGTTACCATTACACTTTGCTGCAAGTGTAAGATATTTTAAGGTCTTTTAAAAAAAATAGGAGTACGAATGTGAAAGGAGGAGTACAGGAGTACGGAGGTGTTGAAAGTAGTACAATACTCCTATGGGAGTACTTTCGGCAACACTGGGCAGGGACAATAGTTTTGTTTTTTTGGGCTACCAGGGTTCCGACCGCTTTGTTCCTTATTTGCTGAGGACATAGGTCTTCCGATAAGAATCCTCGACCCTATTTTGTTCCTCTGAGCCCCACTTCAAGAAGATCATTGGACAAGGTTCTCCTTCGAGAGTTCCGCCCGTTTCTTTCCCTGGGCTTTGTGCCAGGGACAATCGTTTTGTTCCTTTGGACTCGTCCTCAAGAAGTTCACTGGCCAAGGCTCTCCTTCGAGAGTTTCGACCGTTTCTTTCTCTGGGTTGTGTGCCAGGGACAATCGCTTTGTATCTTTGGGCTAAACCTCTAGAAGCTCATTGGACCAAGGTTCTCCTACTAGGGTTCCAACCGCTTTGTTCCTTATTTGCCGAGGACATACGGTTTCCAATAAGGATTCCTGACTGTTTTGTTACTTCAAGTTCCTCTTCAAGGATCTAGCTGGACTAGGTTCTCCATTGAAGGTTCCGACCGTTTTCTTCCCTAGGTTTCGTGCTAGGGACATTTTATATGGAGTACCGTGATAGATATTTTTAAGACCAGAAAACATTGTAAAATATAAGAAGTACCTTGTCATTTATCGTAAGAAAATAAAATTATAACTTATATGAATATGAATTAACTAGGTAGTTCCTAATTTTGAAAAACTATAAATAAAAAAGGAGTTTTTGTAAATAAATAAATAAAGAAATAGATGCTGTTTCATTCGGAGGTTAGATCCTCCTAACCCCAAGTTTCGTTGCTTCATGGGGAAGAATCCTGGACAACCGCCGCCGAGCTTACCTCAGCTGCAAAGTAAAAGCATCTTAAGTTATATTATTAAAGACCTTAAATAACTTACCCTATTTACAAAAACAAAACAACTTTTTTTTTTAGGTATTTTTCTCATTTATTTTTATTCTATAAGAAGACTCGACTTTTACTATTTACAAAGCTCTTAACTCAATTATATTTGTGTATACATTTGTTAAATTTGTTTTTTTTTTAATCGCAAACAATCAGCAATAAATTAATATAAAATTAATAAAATAAAAAAAAATATTCCAAAACTTTAAAATAATTATTATTTTTTTTTCTCAAACTATGAAACAAAATATTAAAAAAAATGTTGTTACCATAAAGTGTTTGTTGCGATTAATTAAATTATATTTTGTGTTTTTGTATTCATTCAGTCTTAAATGTCTACTGTCATCATCGTTGTTTAAATTTATTGATTTTTGTTTTGTTTTTTCAACTCATACAGCCATGTTGAGGAGAACCATTACAATAACTGCGTCCTTAATATCCTATTTTTTTCAAAGCCTTCAGGTCTACATCACCATAGTAGTCCACGCTAGAAATTTGAATAAAATATTAGATGATAAGGTTAGTTGGATTGTTTAAAGGAAACACACATATTAAAAAAGAAAAACAGGAAATTTGAAAGGAAGAGATTATATTGTAGGTTCATTATGTAGGTAGTTATTTACGATTAATTTCACAACTAGCTAAATGTCGGTAAAAGTCACTTATTACCAAATAAATTCTTTAAAAAAATCAGATAGGGAAACAGTTTTTGAAATTAAAATGTTGCGTTTTGCTCATATTGGGAAATTATGACCTTTAACACTTTTCAATACATAATTAATGTAATTTGGATCGGAGGGACACTCCATCAATATTGTTAAAGTTTAAAAATTTTAAATTCACATGCAAACAGCAAGTTTTCATAGCGAAAATGTATGATAAAAAGATAAATAATAAAGGCCCAGGTGGCTTCCTTGGGGGAACTCTTGCAAAGTAGTGAGGTGTCTAGGATTTGTACATTTTCATGAATCTTCAAAATTGGATCAGAATCGAATTAATTTTTTAAAGTGGAATTGCGTTTTCCTCTGTCAAAAGCGTTTGAAAAATCCTTATGCGTTATCTAGCTGACCACTTCATTCTATTGGTTTTTAAAAACTGTGAGCAAAGAGATACGTTTGTTCCAACAAATTATTGTTGGTTATCCGAAATTTGAATTCTCATAGTATTGGTATTGTTTCAAACAATTTTGGATTTGTTTTTTAGCTGTAAAATATCTCCGTACCTAGAAATTTCTTGTTTCGAGCCTACTTTAACGAGACCAATGGTCAACATAGCAACTATTACCTATAAACCAATGGAACCAAGAGAGGAATTTACGGTTTTTTGTTTGTGCTTCGATTCGGATTTTGAAGTTCGTCAATAAATTAATAAAGCTGTTAAGGTTTTGCTTGGAGAGATTATTATTTGATTGTTTTTAAAAAAACATCGAACTATATGCAACTTTAAAAGGGTTTAACACCAAATTAATAACAGGTTAATCAGAATTCTACATCATAATCTACTTAATCATATTCTTGCATTTTTACATTATTCTTGTTTTTTCCTAGAAAAATCCAATTATGGAGTTGCAATAAACCACATAGCTATTTCTATTTTATAATACAACCAAAAAGACAAATAACATTTTAGTTAATCCTATTGTTATTTATTTTATGGCAAAAACTCAACAACTGTCAACATAACATTTCCCTTCAAATTGTATAGTCTCAAAGCAAATAATAGTGAGAGGGAAAATTCAGTTGTTAACAACAACAGGATATATGGTTTGATAGATTATATTTTACTTTTCATTTTATTCCATCAGCAAAGTGCTCTGTCAGTAAAAAATAAAGTTTTAATTGGACATTTCTTGTTTGTCTTTTGGAAAGTCCAAACTAACAAAAAGCAAAAGAATTAAAGTAGTATTTAAGTGTAGGTACCTATATGAGACACAAAACAAGATAATTTAATTTACACAGTAATTAAGAGCATTCAATAAAGAGAGTTAAGTTTAGATTGTTAACAACAATATCATACAGTTTTGATATCTCATATAGTAGTAGTCCAGTCATATTGTATTTTTACCATGCAAATTGTGGGGTAGTTTTGATTTGTTCGCTCCTTTATGTTTTCGGGAGTACTGAATCCGAATCTGAGGTTTGCCAACAAAATTTTGTGACACAACACGCAACATGGAAAAAATGCAAAAAATGATGCAAAAATGCATTTTTTGGGAATTTTTCACTGATGTCTCGAAAACTACCAACTATTCGAAAATTACATCAAAGTACCATTGAAAGTATACACAATTTCCAATAAATTCCTATCTAAGGTTTATTTCTGTGACAACCCATTTGGACTCAAGCGGTAGTCGAAAATTGACGTATTTTTACTGTTTTCGAAAATCCACTCGAAAGCTCTTTTCACTTTGTATGACAAAATTTGAATTTTTGTCTGTAATATGAACCAAGATATACTTTTCTGATGGTCTTTGATGCGCTGAGTTCGAATCTGCCTTGAAATTGCCTTATCACGCCAAGTTTTTGAGATATTCGAATTTAAAAATTAAAAAAAAAATGCATTTTGTAAACAAATTTGGGTTTATTTTTTTTCTCGAGGTAATTTTTTTCGAAAAAATTAGCTATAATTTACTAAAATGGTTTCAAAATAAGCATTTAGAATTTAAAGTGAGATTAAATATTATATTTTTGAAATTAAAAATTATATGTCAAAAATGTACACCCAGAAAAAAAAAAAACAACGTAAAAGCAACGGAAATCACTTTGATTTAAATATTTTTCGGAACGATTTGGCTTCGAAGACGAACATTTTTAATTCAAAGGAGCATGACATCAATTCAAAGTGTTTCCTTCTTTTAAAACAAATATGTTCATAATTTTTGGATTTTAAATTCAAATCCAATATTTTTGGCCATCAGCTCGGGTTTTCAAGAAATTCGTGTTATGAAAAATGGCCAAAATTTTTTTTTGCTAGGTTTTTAGACTCGGGAACATCAAGAAATATTTTTTTTTCGACTAGAGTAGCTCAAATAGTTAAGCACTAATCTTCTTCTTTAAATTTCAGTTTAAATCCTTGCAGTATCTCACTTACTTCCCAAGAAGTTTTTAGCTAGATATTAGTCTTCACTCGATACTTCATAATGAAAAATAAACCTTGCATGGAAAAGTATGCCAAATGCCAAAGACACAAATTTCAACAAAGGATTGATCAGAGAAGAAATCAGATATTGGAGAGATATAAACTGTAATTTGAAGGAGAACATTAGTGCTTTCAGATAGCTAGTTTGAAAAGTTTTGTTGACTTTAATATTTCTCATGGTTACAAAGTCTTGAAAAAAGCAAACAAATTAATTGCGGTCATTTTATAACGGGAATTGCTCGTAACCCAGAGCTGAGGTAGATCTACGTCCCACGATTAAAAAGCAGTAATTTTTTTTGTCCTACGTGCGATATCTACTTGAATAACTATAGGTAGTATCTGTGCTAGCACCTATATTGAAAGTGAATTTTTAAAGAATGGAAAATATTGTTCATGAAATTGATGAATTTGAAAACAATTCGAAAACAAATTTTGAGATTACTACCAAATTGGCCAAAAATATTAAATTTGTCTTTAGGGCCTCAAGAACGAAGGAAATTTGAGGCCTGGTTTGCTCAAATAAGTAGTCTGCTTTTGATGCGCTCAGTATTAAAAAAAAAACACTTATGCTCTTGTTATGGGAAAAATCGAAAGTCGTATTGGGAAAGTCGCTTTGAGGAAACTTTTTTCCAGTAAATCTGTGTTCGTTTATGTCATACAGTGTTCTTAAACTGTTCGAAGGGTGACTGGAGTTGTTTACCAAGCAATCTCAGCTCTTTGCAGACACGATTGACTATAGATTTTATAGATTTAAATGCATGATGTTCGAGGAAATGTCGCCTAACTGTGAAGATATCAATGTTCCTATTGATCACTTCACTTGTGGAAAGATATTTTCCAGTCTTATTAACTGCAAGAGCCTTTAGGTCAAAGTCTATGCTTTGATGAAAATATAGTTTGCTTGAGTGACAATGTCAGTGAAATTCATGATGGTTTTTTGACCGAAGTTGTCCGTTTCCTCTTTTCTAATTAGGTCCTAGATACAAAATTGTGTCACTTTCATAAATGGATAGCAGGGGATACCTGAGTAAGGAGGAAAATAAAGCCACTCTAGAGTCCAGAACTGAAATCACTCAGGCTAAATTGTAGAAATCTTATGTAATCATTTAGCTTAAAATACTAGAGAAATTACTGACTGATTCTCCTGTTATAAGAGCCCTTTAGCCTATTGAATAGACCGGAAAATGAGGGGTATAAAGGAACAATTACGTGCAAGGGTTTTTATTATTGAATATGTTTGTTTGGCCCATAAGCATGCTTAAAACCGAAAATGCTACTAAATTCACCCATGCCTTTCTGAGACAATGGTCACACTGGCCACTTTTCAGTATTTTTGATATAACTCGAAAACTAAGCCGAATTTGACAATTTTACGAATAATACTTTTTGTTCAAAATTAAATTTTCTATTGTAATGGATAGTTCAAAAAATTTTACGAAAAAATTTAAGCAGGAAAAATTAACAAAAACCAACCTAAAAAAAATCAAAAAATCAAGGATATCTAAATTTTTTTATAAATTGTGCATAACTTTTTTTGAAGCAAAGATAGGGTCAATACATGCAGGGAAAAAATAAAGTAGAGACTTAAGGCCTTAATATGGCATGTTCAAAAATTAATATTTGTTCAAAATTGACAGAGATATTCCCGTTCAAACCTTATCATTTCTTGTAATTTTTCGCAGTTTTGGCCCGAAAGTCCCTTTTTCGGTACAATATGGCATATTTCACTTTCATAAAAATGTTCGAAATACAAATTTCGATATAATATGACATTAGAACTATAGAAAATTAATAAAAAGGATATAAGTTCGCAATTTCGTTTTTCGGCTGTTTTTTAATGCTTTCAGACCTACAGACCGAACGGCTGGTCCGATTAACATAAGTTTTGCTACTAGTTGCTAGGAACGTTAAATTTGTCATAAAGTACCAATAAATAGGCTTTCGGGCAAAAACTGTGAAAAATGATAAGAAATGGTAAAGTTTGAATGGATATATCTCTATCAATTTTCAAATAATATGGCTTTTTTAACATGTCATATTAAAGCCCTTAAACTCTAGTTTACTTTGTTCATGCATGTCTTGAGCGTATCTTTGCTCCGAAAAAAGTTATGCGCAATTTAGAAAAAAAATTTAAAATCTTTGATTTTTTGATTTTTTTTATGTTGGTCTTTGTTCACTTTTGCTGCTTAAATTCCAAACTATCTATTTCCATAGAAAATTTAATTTTGAACAAAAAGTATTATATGTAAAATTGTCAAATTCAGCTTAGTTTTCGAGTTATACCAAAAATACTGAAAAGTGGCCAGTGTGACCATTCTCTCAGAAACGCATGGGTGAATTTGGTAGCATTTTCGGTTTTAAGCATGCTTATGGGCCAAACAAACATATTCAATAATAAAAACCCTTGCACGTAATTGTTCCTTTTTGAAAGGTCTATTCAATAGGCTATTATAGCCTTTAGAAATACAACAAATAATTAAAGAAAACTAAACGATCTTCATTAAGGGAAGACACAAGACTTAAAAATCGTCGTAACAAAGCCAGTAAAACTAAGTTATTTGAAAAATGCTGATTATTCAGTGACCATATAATCTGTTGGCATACCACGTTTCAAAAGATGGAAATACCACCGAAAGCGTAGTATATAGTCATTCGCCTCTAGTCTTACATGGCTTCAGAATGACTTTTTTCTTTTTCTTTTTTATAATGCATTTTAGAATTTGTCATTGTCAGTAATGGTATTATAACTTTGTAAGAAAGAAAAGGATAATAAATAAATAATAAAAAAAAAAAGGCACTTCCTGAGATTTGTTCCAATGCCTTTTCTTCTGGTATATTTGCAAGCAACAAAAAAGTTATTTAGCAACTTCTTGAAGACCAAATTTAATTCATTATGATTTTAAAGAATTTTTGTGAAGCTCCAATAAATGTTTAACATTCTATTTTTTAATGAAAAAGTCTATAGTCAGTCTTTAATATTCAAGATTGATTTATAGATTTTTATTTCTTACAAATTTTGACCAAAACCATCTTGTGCAGATTTTTTTTTGGCAATGATTGCTTGGCTGGGTTATGCAAACCATCAGCCATATCATATACCTACATACTTATGGAAGGGCTTGTTTTCACAATGCCTAATAGCCCAGTCGCTTTCTACATTCGAAATGCAAAAATTAGATAGGAGTATTTTTGCTTTCATTCGATAAGGTGGTTCATAAAGAGTCTAAAAAAAGTTTTCAACCTCATCCCTACTGTGTTGGCCCCCATCGTGGATTTTTAGAAAAATGAGTTTTTTTTTTTTTTAATAACCCGCTTATTTTCAACTTTTGACTAAAAATGCACTTGCTAAATTTGTACAAAATTTAATTATCTACAACTTTGAATATAATAGTTTTTTCTCTACGATCAATATTTTGTGACTTATCAATCAAAATAAAATATAAAAAATAAAAAAAAGGATTGTGCAATTGTGTTTCGGTAAACGCATTAATGAGCGTTTTTGAACAAAATATTTAATATTTTGTTTGAATTTGTTGAAAGAGGAGGGTATATGGGTTGATACTAGAAAAAATCGAACTAGAGGGGAGGTCTATCCCCCTCGTTTAGGTGGGGAGGCAATTTCCTAAAAAAATTGACTTAAAATAGAAAGAAAAAAAAAATAATCAAAAAACATCGGCGCAATAATTGCAATGTCAGTCAATAGCTATCTGTAAGCCAAAAAAAAATTCTAAATTTTTTTTTCTAAATCAAATGGTTCTTGAATACTTTTTGAAAATAGTTTTTTAAGGCTTATGTATTTACAAAAACAATTATTAAAAAAAAAAGGAATTTTAAAAATGAATTTTTGGCTTTCAAAGAACCTATAGCTTACATTGCCAGTATTTCCGCTGTTTTCTGATATTTTTTTAATCTATTTAAAGTTCAATTTTAAGTAAATTCTCCCTCCCACCTGACCTGAGGGGTCAGGTGGGAGGGAGTGCATTTCCAAACTTGAATATAGGGGAGTTAATTACCATAAACTCATTTTTCTAAAATCCAAGATGGCGGCCAACGCAATAGGGATAGGAGGTTGAAAACTTTTTTTTAGACTCTGTGAACCTCCCAACGAATAGAATCAAAAATAACCCTATCTAATTTTTTGCATTTCAACATTTTTTTGGTACATTCCAACTGTGCTATAAGTTTTTTTTTTTTAGAATTTGCGTGCACTAAAGGGATTTTGACTACCCTTAATATGATGAGACACAGTGCGAGCAATCAGGAAAATAGGGAATAATTCAAGAGGAGATACCGATGCACATTGGTTTTGAAGCTCTGAATATCAAAATGGAAGGGAAAAACAGAGCCTGGTTAAGCATTTCACATTCGTGTTGTACGGCTAAAGAAAGAATCTCTGTACTTGACAGTACGTCCGAAGTTGGGCTCAAGGGTGCATTCCTAAAAGTGCGAGTATTACGGTTGAATTGTTAAAGGGGAGGAATGCAACTGCCTATTTCACTAGAACATTGCTTGTAAAAAATAGCGATAAAATAATGAGAGCCATGAAACATGGTGGCGATGTTTCAGAGTTGTGATTGTTTGAGTAATAGATCTATCACCTATCATTTTTAAGGCTCTATTTTGTATTCTATCTAAGGCCCATTTGCTGATACGAAACTTAAATATTTAATTAGAACATAAACACTTATGTGACAGTTATCGCAGAGGAAAAAGTAGAGCATAAGCTTTTAAGTAAAACATAAATGCTTAAGTTTCGTATCAGCAAACGGGTCTAAGAGATTCAAGTGAGTTATAGGAGCACCTGCCCAAATGTGGGAGTTATACTCAAGCTTGGGTCAGATGAAGGCCTTGTAGATTATAGCCAGATCAGAAGGGGAAAAGAATTTCTTACATCTTCGGAGAAAACCTAAACACTTTGCAGCATTTTTGGCGACGTTGAATATGTGATCGTTCCACAAAAGGTGATCTGTGATACACATACCCAGGACTGAAAGCTGGACAGTTTCCTCGATGCAAGTACCGCTCATGGATAGCGGCATTGAGGGTGGGTTGTGCTTCAGCGACAGCAGACAGCATTTGGCTTTTGAAGCATTAAATTCAACACGATTTTTAATTCCCCACTGGACAATGCTGTCAAGATCAGAACTTAATGAGCTTATCATACGGTGCCGTTGAAGTTCCTATTCCGAAGGACAGGGATGTGAATCTAGAAACGAATATGAAAAGCTGAGGGTGCTATCGTCAACAAAACAATTTAATGGATTAGAAGTTTCAGACAAGAGGTCATTAATGAAAATGAGAAAGAGAGTCGGAGACAAAACGGAGCCCTGGGGCACACCAGCAATTAAACTGAAATAACTTATATGACACAAACATTTTGGGGCGCTGTCAAAATCCACAGAATCAACTAGAAACAATATGAGTAAGAAAATCAATTAATTACAAGCAAATCTTTTTTGTCCTTTCTTCAATAATTTAACTTTTATTCTTCTCCGCCTTTTTAAAGTAAATACATATGTTTGGTAGAACATATAGAAGAAACACACACCCTTTTTAAGTTTTACGTTGGATTGCCTGTCAAAGGTGATAGATGCTTACAGAAGCCATTTTTTAAAATGGCCGTACTCGGTAGTGTGTTTGCAAACTTGATAACATGGTGTTTTCATATTTGAATGGAATCAAAAAAGAGTGAAACAATCAGAAAAACTAAAGTCACATAGGTCTTCTGACCAACATGAGTTGGTTTTAGAACTTAGAAGCCCTGGTGGGTTCCTGTGATTTTTGTATCCATACAATAATGTGTTATTGCAAACTATTTATATTTGCAACGCCTTTGCGAGCAATTTACGTAACTCTTTTGTGGATTCACCTCTTGATATTGATGAAGGTTATTTCAGAAATTTAAATTCCTATGCGCAAGCGAATTGTAACAATTTCGCTGTGCAACAGAGTACTTTGTGAGACTTTCTCTCATCGTTAAATCATGATTTCTCTGATGTGCCCCAGGGAAGTCATCTAGGCCCATTTCTATTTATAGGTACTAGCTTGCTATAAATGTTGTCATGACTCATTAAGAAGTTCAAGTGATATTTTTATATTCGCTGATGATATGAAGATTTTAAGACAGTAAAAGCTAACCATGACCACATTCTTTTGCAAGCCGATATTGACAGTTTCGCTACTTGGTGTGATAAAAATGATCTTTCTCTTAACCCTGCCAAATTCCTTCATTACTTACGACTTACGAATCTTTAGTTTCAAGGTTTTGGTTGTTAACTTTAACTCAAACTTTGAATTCACTGAACACATTAGCTTCATTGTTAGTAAGGCAGGATGTATAAAACGTTGGACAAAGGCATTTTACGATCCGAACGTTACTCTTTCCATATACAATTCTTGTGTACGACCTCATCTAGAGTACACTTCTCAAGTATGGTCCCCGTTTTATGAAATTCATAAAAGTCGTATTAAATCAATACAACAAAAATTAATTCGCTTTGCTTTGAAAGATCTTTTTGGTTGATCCATTCAACCTTCCACCCATATGAACATCGGATGCAGCTTCTGCAGGTTCGAACCTTATATGAAAGGTTGGTTAATAATGATCTTATATTTCTTCACCAAGTTATAACTGGCCAAATTGATGCTCCTGATTGGTTAGCCGGTATTGGCATAAATTATTGCGGATGGATCTCACCATCTGCGAAGATTTGAACTTTTACATGTAAATTTCAATAGAACTAACAATGGTAACTAACTTCTCCGTATGGAGAAGATATATAATTTAAATGGCTCCCCTGTTGATTTTAACATTTGGTAAGATGGGATCGCTCAAAGAAGAATGATGTTACAAAATGTTGACATATTTTTAAAATACCCTGTTTTAAAAATATTTGTTTCTGTTATAATTCTGTGTCAGCTATCACCTGTATCAATTTCATTGAAATGTAAGTGAAACAACGAAATTCTGAGGATTTTAAAACCTTGTCCTTCAACACTTTATTTTGCGTACCTTTCGAAAGTTTCTTTTTTCGTAAAATTATATTTGCCTTTCTTATTTGAACTGTTCGTGAATGGATCTTCAATATTTCTCTCATAATAAATTTGTGAACGAACCATATATTTAACAGATCCCAGCAGATTTGATTCGATCGTGAAAGCGAATTTTATTTAAAATAAAATAAAATTTGTGATCGAGTTTATGAATCTTTCACGAGAGAACGAATCATATTTTATCGTCCAACGAACCTTGGTGTGGGTTCCATTCCATACCCCAGACAAGTGCATTAAAGTAAATTTTTGACTAAGGACTTTCTGCCAAAAAAAAATGTTGTTAAATAATTCATTATAACTTCGTTGAGTAAAAGTATTCTTTTCCTTTGACATGAATGACTTTTACACAAAATTTTATTAAAATCCTACAACTTTCTGGGTGTGATTTGAAGAACATGCTTTCACATTTTCAATAATATGTTTCATACGATAATATGGAAAACAAAATTATAATAATTTGAAAGGATCAACAAGTTTTTAGGATAACAATTCTTGAATTTTAATATCAACAAAATTTAAGAGAAGAAATAGAGAACTATATAAAGAGCAAACAAATAAAGAAAGTTTCAGAAGAAAAAGCTGATAATAATTTATAAGGTCTCAAATAATGGCTATTAATAAGACATTAAGCAATAGCAAATACAAAATAGATTTGGGGTGTATTTTCAAATACCAAATCATGCTTTGAAAAACTGTCAATTGATGTTGTTTAAAATATCAGAAAAGAAATCCCACCATATCATACTGATTATTAATTACTCAACATTTAAAATATTCGAATAAGTTTTTTAGTAAATTAATTAGAATGCGTTTGGTTATTAACAGATTTCAACACTTCGTTAGGTTTTCGGTTATATCTATAAAAGCTAAGTATGTTTCGAAATGTCAAAAATATTCGTAAAGTTTGTTAAAGGCAGTCAGAGTTTTTTTTTAAATTAAAATAAAAGATTTTAGTTTATTTATTTTCTTTTCTCTTTCTTTAATTCAGAAAAAATCGATTTACATTTTCTTTTTACAAATAAAAAGGTTCTTACATTTTTTTATCGGTATATTTTGTGGCTTTGTGTTTTTTTGTTTTTGTTGTTATTGTAATCTCGTGTTTTATTTTTTTTAACGTAACGAAAACCGATAACTTTTACATTACGCGTTAATCTCTCTCGATCTAAATCAGCTAATAAAATTGAACTGATTTTTTTTTGTTTACATCTCTTCATGTTTCTAATAGCAGTCTCTCATTTGATAAGAATTTATATAAAATTAAAATTTATATAATATGAATATCTCTACTATTCTTAGTCATAAGAAACATTTTTTGTTTTGTTTTGTTTTATGATTAACTTAACAATTTGGTGTCATTGACGGACACCACCCTATCCTGCTTTGTTAGGAAAATTAAAAAGAATTTTGATTTTACTTAACAATAGTATTTGAATCGAATAAGACTTATATCTTTTGCTTAATTTTAAGACAAAACAAATAAAATAAAATAACAAAAAAAAATTAAATAAAATAAAAATTACAAACAAAATTAAATGAAGGATTCATGTTTTATCTCTGTGGAAATTTGTTTTTGTTGTTTTTTGTTTTGTTTTTTAGTAATTTTTGTTTAAGTTACTGTTAAAGTTGAAACACTTATTTACGCATCCTTGGCAGGAGTGGTTTTTACTTTGGGTGCTTTGTTACGTGCTTCCGGTGTGTGTAATCCGGCTAAGAGTTCACTTTTACGAATGCTCTTCAGATCCAAGTCACCGTAGTAGTCTTCGCTGTAATTTTTAGAATGGATGGTATTGGTTTTTTATGGTTCGAGTTTGGATTTCTTGTTTTTTTTTTTAATTTTTTTCTTATTCGATATGAGACTGATTTTTTATTTTTATTTTTTAATGTGCATCGATTTTTAGCAGGCATTTAAACATATCAACTAATGATCTACCTAGCGCCAGATTTGGATCAGAGTTTTATATAAGCAAAGAAAGCTTACAAATAAGCAAAAATGTTATATGTACTAAGAGAGGCATGGTATATAGATATAGATATAGAGCGAGGAAAAGTTTTATAAAGCCATATCACCACAAAGATGTATAGTAAAGTCTTTAGCGTGCAACATAAATTAATGTTTTTTTTTTGTGTGATGAATGATTTTGAGTTTTTTTTTAAATAACTTACCATCCGGGAACATCTTCGGGATCTTCACAGTTTCCAGTACCTTCACCATCACCAATTTTGAAGACTGTACCAATTGGGCAACCATATTCACGAGCAACACCATCTAAACAGATGTAGTATTTACGGCAATCTTCTGGATGAGCATGACGAGAGAAGGAGCCTGAGTTTGAAATTTCACCAGCAGCGGGACATGCGAATCCATTGGCAACTTCTGTTAAAATTTAATAAATTTTTGTTTTAGTAAAAATGATTTTTTTTTTTTTAAGGAAACAAACCTTCATTTCTGCATTCTGGAACTTGATCAGCCCACATGCACACACGAGAATCACGATCGTAAGCAAGACCGGGAGAACATTGGTATCTTGAGGGTTCACCATTCCAACAATTCCAGAAGACATCACATTTTTGTTCATCGGGGAAGATACCATACAATCGTGAACAGTGAGATGAGGAAATTGGTGGTTCTAAAAAACAGAACGAAAAAAGATGATTACAAATGAGTTAAGATTGAGGATTAAAAAAAATAAACCTATGGAAAATGTTTTGTTAAAAATATTTACTCCTAAAGATACAAAAATAAGCTTTTGAAGCGAAGCTTCTTGGAGGTTTTGGTATGCAATCTTGCATTTGAAATCCCACATTACGAGATTTCACAATTACAAAGCCCTGCTTTTCATAATCTCGCAAATACAAAATCCCGCAGAGTAAAATTCGCAAATTAAAAAAATATATTTAATTGCATCGCAACAAATAATTTTTTGTAATTCAAATCCAAAAAACGCCAATTAAAAAGATTTATTTGTTGCATTGCAATTGTTGTTAAGAACAAATAAGATAACATAGAAATTTTATAGATACCCAGTTGTAATGTCGCCACATTTGTTTGAATGTTAAGAATTCGTTTTGAAAAAAAATAAAGCCAAATAAAATGTTTGCGCTTTTTAGTTTGTTTATTTGGTTCGCATGATTTACATACTTCATTGCGAAACTGAGAGCCACATAACTTTACTGTGAGATTTTAGTTTGCGAAATTTTGATTCGCAAGATTTTTATATGCATAATTTAAAATTGCGAGATTTCGGTTGAAATATGCCAAGATTTCTTGGTGCATGATGTAGATGCGAGATTTTGTGATTGCGAGATTATGAAAAGCAAGATTATAAATTTGCTTGCTCGAAATTTCCTAACTTTCCGGTAATATTGATTTCCGTTTGACAAAACTTTGAGCATATTTCTTTATGATTAATGTTTTTTTTGCAAAATATTTCAAGAGAGGACTTAAATAATTTCCTAAAAAAGCATGGATCCTTTTCTACAAAACTTAACTCGGTAATTCCACAAAATATGCTTTTGGGGAGTTTTTTTTTTGGTGGTGTTTTCAAATAAAAATAGTTTTAAAATCTTCAAAAAATCCGAAGCTTTGGTATACGTTAGGTTAAATGGGGTGATGATGCAAGAAGGTTGCATCACCTCACTCGGATCTCAATGGACCCATTCTGCTTCCCTGGGTGTAGGCAAGGTAGGTATAAGAAGAGGGAAGGGAATTGATTATTGGAAGCTTAGGTGTCGGGGGCTCCCTGAACCATCCTGAGTTCTGAGTGAATTTAAGGATGTTTATTAGTGGCAAACACGAGACGTCACCCAGTTCGTCAAAAAAGTATTCTCCGAGGGCTGCCTTTCTAGTTCTAGCTAGGCTGGGGCATTCACAGAAGAAGTGAATTGAGCCCTCCTCTGCCTCTTCATCCTGACACCCTCTACATAAATCAGATGAGCTGATGCCCATTCTGCTTAAGATGGGTTCCCATTGTGTTGTGACCTGTTAGGATTCCAACCAATAGGGAGAGTTGAGACCTGCTTAGCTTGAGTCAGTTTTTTTCTTTAAAATATCCGGCCATAAGTTCCTCGAAATACGACAGGTATCAATTGCCAACCATCTGTCGTTGGCAACTTTGAGGAAACTCTGGGAAATTCTTCTTTTTTCTTGCTCTAGTGGCATAAGAACAGAGCAGTCGGTTTTACTCGGGTCAAGAGATGTTCCGTTTTTTTTTCAATTCATCTGCCATTTCGTTCCCGTATATGTCGCGATGTCCTGGGACCTATCGAAGGGTAACTGTATTTGATGCGCTGAGTAGTTTCAGCTCATCACGACAACGAACAACCAGTTGTGACTTTGTAACAAATGAGGTAATGGCTTTGATTGCCGCCTGGCTATCAATAAAAATGTCAATATTTTTGTTCACTAACTCACATGTATAAAGGCTCACATACTGCGAGCTTGAAAGACACTGCAGAAATCTGGAAGCTTTATTGTTCTGTCTAAGGGTGGGTTAACTGAAAAGATGCCTGACCCTACCCCTTCGTTAGTTTTGGAGCCGTCCGTGAAGACCGACACATGATTATTGTTTATGACTCGGTTTTCCGTCCAGAGTGTCCTTGTGGGAATATCTGTTAGGGTTACCGGATTAAAATCAATGTGCGGTAATGTGTAGTCTGTCTGAATGTTTATGTCAGTAAATCTCATGATAGTTCTATGACCGTAAAGGCCCTTTCTCCAATTATTGCATTGTTGAAGTTGCAGAGCACTTTTGGCCGTCATCTCTGTCGTAAAAAGATCGAGTAGGGCTAGTGAGAGGAATGTTTCTAGGGCTGCAGTTGGTGTAGTTCTCATGGTAGTTCTCCGAAGCCCTAAATTTGAGTTTTAAATGTTGGATCTTTAAAACATGAAATTGAAAAAAAAAAAAATTGTTTGGGGATTCATGTAAAATAAAATGCACGACTAAGCTCTCATGTAACAAAATTGCTTCGCATTTCAGACATTATAATGTTATTTGTTTCTATAGCGCTGCTATTACTCCTCTGACGGGATGTTAATACCTTATTGGAGCATTTCTGATTTCTTAAATATTTTCTGCTGCAAATTATATCAGCTTGATGGAAGCGATATACCAATGTTCCTTTAATCTATCTACATATATTGCTCTTATGAAATGGTGACGGAGCTTTCGCTTCTATAGTCATCCTGTAAAATTATTATACAATCTCTATGTTAGTTTCTTCAAAATAGCTTTTTATGGCCTTTAGTCCTACAAATTGGCGTTTCGTTCGGCTTACTCTCTTGAACACATCAGTGACATAGTGAGGGCTTTGTCAAACGCTATTTGTATTAAGTTCAGTTCAACTTTCATGAATTTTTCAACGAAAATCCTTTGTAAACTATATTCAACGAGATTAGAATTCCTAATCATTAAGCTGGAAGTTTTGTTTTGCCCAGGGCCAGGCAAAGTTTCTATATAAGAAGGTTTTATAATACAAATTCTATATACTAATGAAATAAATCAGCCAAGTAGAAGTAGAATGCTAAGTCTTCTACCTTCTTATATATGTTAGTTTCTGTTACTTCGTTTCTATATTGCTTGTATTGGTATGCTTAGGTGCAGCCACAAACATTTCTGCTATACTATTGAAAAACACAAACCACTTCTGGTATACTAAAGAGTATAGCCACAAACCAGCAGTGTGGGGAAAGTGCATAAGTTTTTTTTCATCGTAAATATATTTTTCCATGGCCGAACGGTTAACGTGGTGAACTTTCAGTGCGAGAGGATCATGGTTCGAATCCCACAGAATCTTGTATTTTTATAATTTAAATAACGTTCATTCATTGCAATAAAATATCAGCAAATAAATAATATTAAATAAAAATATAACTCAACTGTGAAATATTTTTTTTTATATACCTTTATCTATAAGACCTATAAATTGAGCCCAGTAAGTGTTTTTCGGAGCAACTTAATTTACTCCATAAAGGTCCAATAGAAGCTTAAAAAGTGCACCTTTTTAACTCTATGGACAATTATATAATGCTTATATGATTGCAAGAAATGATTATTAGAAGCTTCTTTGGATGATTATAGGGGCAAAATTGTTAGTTGGGCCTGATACAATTTAACAGGCAGCACTTTCCTTTTTGTATTTCATAGTAAAATTGATCCTGTTATTATAACGTTGTATAAAAATTTATAATAAAATCTAATCTAATCTAATCTAATCTAGTAAAATTGAAAATAATGACAAAAAGATTTAATTACAACTACTTGTAATTAAAATCTTAAAATAATTCATCAAGTACTTTTAAACATAATTGTAAGAAATTCAATCACTATTTACATGTTTCTTTTTAATTAGCACAAAGCTTTCCTTCAATTATTTGCAAAAAACAAAACCATTACTATTTGCAATTTCATTTGATTTGGAAGTGAATAATCTGATTTTTTCAATTTCAATTAAAAGTAATGGAATTATTTTTAAATTTCAAATTACATGTAAATATAATGGAAAAAGTTCAATTACCAATTACGTGTTATTGAAATGGATGTTGAAATAAATTACAAATACTTAGATTTCATTAATTCCCAACTCTGATTCAATTAATGACTTGCTAGACTCACGTTTAACTAACCTACAAAGTTAAAGACGAACAAAGCTCAGTATTGCGCCTTTTTCATTACCATATCAATCACAATTCATTAAAATAATAGTTTTTTTTTTTAAATAGTTTAACTATTAAACAGCTTCAAACACAGGCATGAGAAACCATAGAAATTAAAATTAATCTAAGAAACTTCAACTCAATTTATTGTTTCGTTAGAAAGAGATTAAAAATTAATATGATTACGCCCCATTAAGTTTAATAGTCTTTATAAAATTATGTTCTCTAATAGATGACCTTCGCAAGTTAATTAACACTAATTTATACCTAACAGAGTTTTTTACTTTAAAATATTCATGAAATAAGCTTTACTTACCCAATTGTGAACGATCTCCGCATTCAACATTATGCAAGTAATCACAGTTTTCAGCCAAGAATTTCTCATCGGTAGCATCAAAAGCCAAACCATTTCCGCAGGTCTTTAATTCAGCAACACTGTTATCGCATTTCCAGTATTTGTCGCAGGATTTTTCATGTGGATAGAAGCCAAAATCATCAGGACATTTAAATGAATCTTGGGCCAGAGCTGTAAAAAAAAAAATATCAGTTAGTAAACTTATTTAAATTAATCGAAATTTCATCACTTCAATATAAATATTGCCAAATCAATATCATCATCATCATCATCGTCAACACAATCATTATTATTATCACGCTTTTGAAAATATTTCACATATCATCACAAACATACTTGAATATTGCCGCGCTTGAATATCGATGCTTAAATTGGTATTTATCTGTTAGTTTTTCCGCGAAATATATATTAATTGTTTCATCGCTTCCACCATATTAACCATGTGGAATTTCTAAAATTCATATATAGACACTATCCTTTTGATTATCCAAAATGCTTTGCCAGATTAGAATTGTCCAGCTATGATGACAAATTCATATGGATACCCATTTGCATTTGAACAAAGGATCTATATTATAATTATTATTGTGTTCGAGGCAGGAGGGCAACTAAGCGTATATTAAACCTCTCCCCAACTCCATAGCTTCATAATGTTAAGTTTTAGTTGATAATGATTGGAAACGCACTGAACTGATAACTTTTCGATACACATACGACGACATTGAGTGTGAAAAATTCCATAATGAACTATTATTATATTTGCAGCACCACACAAAAGTATCTGGTTCTAGTATCAGTAGGTATGGCTGAAGCTATGTATCTATGTTATGTCTATGGCAACGGCTATATGATAAAACATATCCTCTGAACTCTAAACAAAAGTTTTCGCTCATAGCCTCATATTGAATGTCCCTTTTGTTCCAATAGACAGTTTAACACACTCATATGAACTATGAACTATACATTTATGTATGTATATTAGAGATTAGCATGCATTTTGTTTGAAAGCGCAACTTTATTATAGTTCAATGATTTAACTTTTGAAGCTCGAAGGCCATTAGTGATCCAATTATGTAGGGGCGTTAAAATTTTCAATTTTAGTTTTCTCTCCAAAATATACATACATACATTTATAATTATGTGTATTGTTTTGTAGACTTTATATATTTATAAAGTGTATTTAATGAGTAGATATCATGTATTTTTTTTTTTACAATTGATGTCGGTACGAAACAGAGAAATCAGGAAGTATTATTTTATCAGAAAAGCTTAACACACTATTGTAACTGAACCGTGTTCTTGTCAGGATTTGGACACTATTGGAATTGAACCATGTTACTGTCAGAATTTTGAGCTAGTCTAAAATAAACTGAGTGTAAGGAAAACAATTATTTGTTTTTTGGCCTTTTTCAGGGTATTTTGCGAATGAATATAAATTGTGCACAACTATTATTTTAGATACACTACAAATCTACTTTTAGCGAAAGCCTGGAATAGGTTCAAAATAAAATCTATCGTTTTTCCATCAAGATTCAGTTGAAGAATTTAAAAATTAAGAAATCCGATTTTTTGATGTTTTCACAATCACCCCGATTACAGATTCCGACGAATGAGCTGCAGGGGGAATCAAACTCAATTTTAACATTTTTACTATTCGCGAAATGTCAAAATTGAGTCTGATTCCCTCCGCAGCTCATTCGTCGGATTATGTAATCGGGGGAGTAATTTTATGAAGTTTTTCTTCATTCTTGTATGCAATTCGACTGAATATTAAAAAGTTTATCAGCGTGATGTACAACAAACAGCTAAGGTTAGGTTAGGTTGAAGTGACTACCAGTCGTGCAAACTGCCACACTTAGACCTTGAGTTGGTCCATTGTGACGCTACATGAATCTAGGAAACCCTTTTCTTCACTCGGTGAACCAATTGGAGCTTCTTATGAAGCGTA
The DNA here is from genome assembly GCA_963921185.1 of Dasysyrphus tricinctus. Lineage (NCBI taxonomy): Eukaryota > Metazoa > Arthropoda > Insecta > Diptera > Syrphidae > Dasysyrphus > Dasysyrphus tricinctus. Next base: position 64,254,320 of record OY992530.1, read on the forward strand.
GAAGACTGCCTATGTCTAAGTCTGATAGATCACGATCTCTTCTTCATCCAAACAGCTTCTGCAAAAATCATTAGAGAACACACCAAGACGCGTTGCGTGCTTTCCTATAAGACAGTGTCTGGTTATAACACCAATCATGGAGCTAATGTGCAATCTACTTAGAGATATCAAACATTTAGATCGCTTTAAATCCATCACTGGCCAGATTTGTTTTGTTTTGTTGCCAAACAAGTGGTGATATAGTTCCACCTAAGGTTTGTTCTCTCTAATGCATCTTGCATTTGCAAAAGTTTACAAGTAGCGATGGGTATACCTATATCTGCCTTGGTAGGTAGAAGAGGTAGAGTTGTTCCACTTTTAGCGAGTTCATCGGCTTTACAATTACCTGGGATGTCCCTATGACCCGGCACCCAACACAGGTGAATGTTAAACTGCTGCGCCATCTCCAGCAGAGATGAACGGCAATTAAGGGCTGTTATAGAGTTAGTCGAGACCGATTCCAGGGATTTGATAGCAGCTTGACTATCCGAGAAGATGCGGATATCTGTAGTTGCTATCACGTTTTCTTTCAGCCAAGATAAGGCTTCTTTAATCGCCATAAGTTCCACCACCCACCCCCTCATCAGTTTTCGATCCGTCTGTGTAGATATGGACTGATTTTTCATCCAAGAACGCCATATCCTCCCAGAGGGTTCTAGAAGGAATGGTGACTTGAAAGTTTGAACCGAAACAAACAGCAAACAGCTTGTTTCTAAAACAATTTCTTATTATTGATTGACAAAAGTTTAATTCTCAACTTCAGCTTTTTTTCCTTGTCTACTTCATACTCAAGGATTAATAGTGTAGCCACTAAAAGAATATCAAATGTATTTATTTTCATTTCATGATAGCAAGCATTTGCCAAAACAAATATTATCTTATCAGACATTCTGAAGAAGCAGGATTTTGTTTTGACAAATTTCTTTCTTGCTATTAGTAAATCAACGTTAGATCTATTCAAATAACGTTATCTTCCCAGAAGAGGGTTTTTCGAAGAATTTTATATTCAAAGTTGGAATTTTCTGAGAGGTGGAAACAAAAAATCAAAGAAGAAACTTGCCAACTTCTAAGAAGTTTTGTCTCTACTTAAATTAGAATCAAACATATCAACAGTGAAACCGGAAATGTATAAGCTGCACTTGGAATGTTGTCCAGAATACTAGAAACCCAACTATATGGTGAACAGATTTTAGAATCAAGTTCAAGTTGTGTCTCTTAAATGTTGAATATATACTGGTCTATAGATTCATCACTTAGCAGTCACAAAAAAGCTTAAGACTTTCCGGAATAAATGTGTGCGAAAAAATTGCTTGTCCCTTTGTAACTGATGAATAATTAAACCTATATTGGGATATACCTGAATATGAGGCTTTGGTAGCGTGATTCAAAGTGCATAGACTTCTAAGGACACTCGGTCTATGTTCAAGCCTTACATCAAGGAAATTACTATAGCTCTTGCCTCTTCAGAAAACTTGGTGTTGGCCGGCTCAAGTTGTTGTTGTTATATTCAAAACATCACTATCATTAAACTTGAAGATTTTCTGAAATGTCAGGAACTCTTATACGCCATTTTGAAAAAATATAAGAGACATCTGTTATTCAAAATTCATGTCAAAAGGAGAAATATTGCATTGCACGCCTTATGATGCAATTAAGCCTACTTGTATACGATATATGATAAAATGGCCTCAAGGGGACGTTATAGAACAGACGTAAATGAATCAATCAAGAGAGCTGACGTACTTTCATACATTAATTGTTTGAAGTACTGTTGTCCCTTTGTTCCCACTCCACAGATTAATTACAAATTTCAGGTGATATCAAGTTATGACTTAAGACCTGATATTTAAATAAAACTGGCAACAAGAGATGTAAGAACTCCAGATTTCACAAGTCCAACTTGACATCGTGTATGATTTTAGTGGATGCATTTCAGCCTATTTTAATTCTTCTTGTGACTTCTGCTGATTTGTTTTCGACTTCAACTGTTATAAAAATGAAGTTCAACAGAACAGAAGTGACTGCTAGTTTACTAACTAAAAATATACGGAAGGACGCGAAGAAAGTATACATCAAAACTAGAATAAAACATTTACTTTTGATAAAAATGGATTATGATGGGTTTTCCACTGTTTTGTTTTTATTCAAAACTCTACATGTAGCATTTGGTCCTTTGAGCCAGATAAAAAAATTCAATTCTACACCGACGGACGAATCGAAGACCGTTGGGGGGTTGGTAGAGGTGTGTTCTCTGAACGAATAAATTTAAGTCTCTCATTTCATCTTCTTAATCACTGTTGCGTATTCCAGGCGGAACTTCTAGTGGTAAAAGAAGTAGATACTATCTTCGTTCAAAGAAAACTTGATACCAACTTCTCTGATAACCAAGCCGCTTTTAAGTCTCTGGCTCCTGTCTCTATAAATTCTAGAACAGCCCTTAGCTGTCGAGGTGCAACACTTTAATATTCACAATTTGTGGGTGACGGGCCATAGAGACATTCCAGGTAATAGTAAAGCTGATGAACTCACTGGAAATGAAAAAATTGTAGCCATTTTACCTGAAAAGCTAAATATTGGTATACCCATCGCTACGTGTAAACTTTTGCTGAAGCAAGATGCTTTAGGGACAAACATTAGATGGGACAACATCACTACTTATTTGGTGACAAAAATCTTGATTCAAAGTGCTTTAAGTGTTTAACATCTCTAAACAGACTGCACTGCACATCATTTCTATTGAAGGTGTCGTTACAGGGCACTGGTCAAAGGCAGGCTCGCAACATAGCTTGGCGTACTTTCCAACGATTTTTGCAGAAGCTGTTTGGATGAGGAGAATTAAGAAACGCTTCCTCACCTTCTCTGTACATGCCCTGCTCTTTCCTACGGACGAAGGCACCACTTAAGAGACTACTTCTATAACGATCCCAGTGATCGAGCAAACACAGACATTTAAAGTCTCGAACGCTTCGCCTGGAGCTGTAAGTGGTTTAACGAGCAAGGAAGAAGTTTTCAAAAATCATGTGGTATCACAACGGACCAACTTTGGCTTAAGTGTGTCAGTATTAATTACTGACAGCCACTTCTACCTAACGTAACCCGGATCACTATAGAGCAAATCCCCACCTATTAAAAATCATTATTTTCAATGAAAAATACATAAGCAATAAAATTAGATTTTTTTCTTTATTTGAAGTAAACACTCAAATTAAATAAAAATTTAAGAGCATTTACCTACATTTTTATGAAATGTTTCTAGTCAAGGTAAGAAATAACTAACATTTAATTTCAAAATTCCTTTGTTTTACAATTAAAAAAGAAATATATTTTCAAGGAATGGTTTTGAAATCAAGAAATGTATGTTCAAAGTCATGAATAAAAATATTAACAATAAGCTATAACCTCGTGGCTTGATGGTTAGTGCGTAGGACTGTCATGCCGAAGGTGTGGGTTCGATTCCCAGCCGTGCCACATAAAAAAAACAGAAATGTTTTATTCGAGGTACTGCCTCTTGCGAGGAACTGACAAATCCTCCAAGAGTATACTTGTCATGAAAAAGTGCTTCTCATTTAGCCGTTCGGACTCGGCAAAAAACTGTAGGTCCCCTCCATTCTTGCCAACAAACACGCACACAGGAATGGTGGTGAGTTGTAAGTCACTAGGCCCTGGTTCTCCACGAGCTGTTGCGCCACCCAATTTATTTATTTATTTTTATAAGAAGAATCGATATAAATATTTTTTGAAAATACACAATTTTATATTCTTTCAAAAAAAAAAAATTACAATAAAAATTCAGAAGAATATTTGAAACCTTTTCATGTTTTCACCTTAAAAAATAAATTAAAAACCCCATGAACCTATAAGCTTAAGGCAAAGAAAAAAAGCTCATAATAATTGAGGAATTTAATAAAAAAAAGAATACAAATTAAATTGCTTTCACTCTATCTTATATCAGGTCACCTTCACTTGAATTAAGCACTTTTCCTGTACTCTTTTCTTATATTGAAATCTTTACAATACGAACACCTTGGTACATTTATGTATCCAAATACCCTTGATGATCATTATCTTAAATTACATGCCACAAATACCATACCTATAACAATAATAGTAAAAAAAAAATTGTATCGCCTTTCATGGTGTGATAATTTTTGCATAATTCAAGGTACATTCTACAAATTAAGATGAGTTTAACAACCACATCGAACAAAAGATTTTGAACAGCAACACTATACACAACACAACATACCACGCCATCGCCATATCAGTCAGCTCCAGCATCAGCAACAACAGCAATGCGGTGAAGATTTATATTTTTTTTTTCAATGATGCAAACCATCAGAGTGCAAAAACTACTATTTGCGTGTGTTGTGAAGATAGAATAAACCAGATACAAAAAAATGTATCTCAAGGTGGACATGATTATGTGCAAAGAAAAAAAAAAGCTGACTTTTTATATTCAACGACGAGATGTTGTTTTTACACTTTATTGCATCCTGTATTTCCTTCATTTACAAGAGCAGTGAAAGCTCCCGCATGAAATACCATACAAAACTAGATTAAAATGTCCTTGCAAAAAGTTACAAAGTTGATGAAAACCTCATTCACTTACATACAATTTATAGTTTTTTTTATTTTATGAATACAAAAAAAAAAAAACATATTCAGTTTCATTAAAATAATACAATATTCGGTTTTTGTATCCCGCATGAATGACCTTTTCCAAACCAGCCGTTTCAAAAATAATTGTAGCTTACAATTTTTTTAAATATATTTTGTGTGCTTGTATCTATAGTACAAATAAAAAGTTAAAAAAAAATCTATTATTAATGTTCAACACAAGAAAATAAATAAATTTTAAATTGCTATACTCAAAAAAGGATTTTTGTGTTTTTCATTGAACTATAAGGTTCATCTAGCTATGTAGGTATAGAGAGGACTAAAAAAAAAAAAACTACTTTGAACTGCAACCGCCAATTTCTGTTGTATCTTTATATGTGAATTTGGACTGTTGATGAGCTGCCGGCCACTAGAACTGCGAGATAATAAAATGAACATCATCGACGCCTGTGGATGGCGTGTCGTGGTGGCATCCAATGGTGTATAAAGTCCTGTATATATATATGTATATATAGATTGAAACAAAATAACTGGTAGATATAGACAAAACACAAGGACTCCCCCAACATCAAACACCAAACACCAATGCCCAACAACAACTACATAAAGCAACGTCATTGCCAACATCAACCCCAAACCTTAATTCGAATCTGAATCGCATTTTGTGAATACGTATGCAGAATCTAATTGCATAACCGCACTGATTGATGGAGTTGTAGCTTTCGTTTTTTGCATCCAATGTTGTATATGGCATTTAAACCCCTTGTTCTAGCAGCAGATATACCAAACTCGTCATTTATGGGCTTGTATACAATATTATCAAGTCAGATAGTATGGGAAGAGTTTTTTTTTTTTGATTTTTTTGAATTTCATTGCTAAAATACCTCGGAGCAATTCAGCAATAGTAACAAGGCAAAACTTGGAGGACAACATTCAAAAAAAAAAAAAACAAAAAAAAAACCAGTGGGAGAGTGAGGTGTCCTGGTGGACGATATATCCAAATGTACATACTTGGTATTTTAATTAAACATTTTACAGAGCGCACTTTGTGGCACCATTTTGTGGTCTTTGGAATGCGGATACCACCAATATATATCCACACAACATATACATATTTATAATATATGTTTTAGAAAATACCTAGATATGTGTAGGTATTAAAATATCCCTCGGGCGGGAATGTAATAAATCTGATAAATTTGAAATGGTTTTCAATCAATGGACACCACACAGTCAGCCAGGGAGTGCAGCGCCAGGGAATTATATACGGGAAGTGTTGCACTTGAGTGAGTTTCCAGATTGGGTGTGATATTTATTTAGGTACATACGTAGTAATTACTCGTATGAAATAGAAAATTGTTGTTTTTTTTTATTTTAATTTAGTTAATTGCTTAGGCAGTACCTATGGTCAAATAAAATAGGAAATTTAGATAACTGTCAAATATGTTTGTTATGCAGAAATATTGACCATTTTTGATTGAAACATTGTTGGTTTGTCTTAAAGTCAAACAAAACAAGCCAACATATATATTATACCTCGATATTTTCGAAGTAGATCTTCAATAGACTGAATATTGATGGACTAGAAAAATGTGGGCTACCTTAATCTCCTGTCATGTTTTGAGTTTGGCTTTTTCAACATAGTCAGAAGGAAAAAAATAAACAAGATAGGCCTTAAATGGCTACCCTGTGCCTGTGGTATTCTGCTGGAGTTAACGCTAAAATTATTTTATATCTTTTTTCTTAAATTCACGATAAATTGGAACAACCAACAAAGAGTTTGAAATAAACACAGAAATTCACGAATCACAAGCAGCAAAAGTCTTGGGATACCGTTGTTATGAAGAAGCATTATGGGTATTTTTCCAAATTGATAGAAACAGACAAGAAGACATTGGTAAGTTGAAGAAAATGACTTACAAAACAGCTATACAAATAGCCTGGATTCGACTGCTAGGGTCGGCCACGATACCAGAAAAGTTTCGGGCGCGTTTGGTATCGGTAATAGAAATTGAAGATGAAACCGTAGAAATACCAGCTTCAAAGCATCTGAAACGATATTGGGACGATACCTTGCGATACTGAATTTTTGAACCAAAATTTACCGAGACTCTCAGTGGTATCAAGTGGATCAGCAAAAAAATACAAGCAAACAATTCTTCTTAAATTAGTTGCTCGAAAATGGCTACCACAATTTGAATACAATTGTCACTGTGTATTCTTTTTTAGGAAAGAGAAGATTTAGGAAGCCAGTTTAGTAAATACCAAGTCGTGCATTTTATTTATGTTTCTTTAAAATCAAAAGATAGTACGACAAGAGCATGGGGTGACTGAGATAAAACTGAAACCTGACAAGGCTGATACCGATACCGAGACGAGACCTAGTAAATCAAGACCCAGACGAGACTTAAGGGTTAAGGCCCAACTATAGAAGACTTAACCGAGCTTAATTTAGCTTGAGCCACCGAACCAGTACACATACTTATGTGGTTTCACCCATAATAGTTGTCTGCTCAGTTTCAAGTCAAGTTTCGTCATCTTTGGCAAAATTGAGAGAGAGCCAATGAAATGGCTCTCAACTTAAGCAAATTTGAGTAGTAGTAATCTGAGTCAGTAGTTTTTTTTTTATAAAAGTTAATACCAGACATTTAAGAGAATAAGTTTTGCCCATGTTTGTAATAGCTATCACAGTTCAAAAGTCAAAGGTATCACAGTAGTTAGTATCACAGTTGAAGGCACTTTTAAAGAAGTTAGAAAAGTTTTTTTTAGCTATAAAAAAAAAAAGTATACAGGGTGTCCCGGACCTGAGTGGAAGTATTTCAGGGGGTGGTTCTTTGGGTTATTCTAAGAAAAAATTGTATGGGGGAAAGTTGTATCTCCCCTCCCTTGACTTCAAATGCAAAAAAAAACATTAAAAATCAACGGAAACACATTTAATAATGTGCTATAATTTTTTTGAAAGCTAATACTCCATTCTTGTATTTGGTTTTTAAATCAAGTTGTTTAAGCGAATAGTTTTTGAAAAATTAAATTTCAAAGTCAAAATTTAGAAAAAAAAATTCAATTTTTTTTTCTTAAGTCGATATTTTTCAAAATTTTACGTAATTAAGGGCATTTTTTGTGTTCAATATTTAATGCCCTCATTATTTTTTAGTCCATTAACGGAAACCAAATGTAAAAATCTTTCTTAGTTTTTGAGAAATTAAGAAAAAACAAAAGGTATTTTTCCCGAATAAGCCCGAAAAAATGAATTTATTCATGAATTATCCATAATTTAACCCTTTTTCGGGCTTTTTGGTAAAAGTACCTTTTGTTTTTTCTCAATTTCTCAAAAACTAAGAGAGATTTTTACATTTGGTTTTCGGTAATGGACTAAAAAATAATGAAGACATTGAATATTGAACACAAAAATTGCCCTTAATTACGTAAAATTTTGAAAAATATCGACTTAAGAACAAAAAATTGCAATTTTTTTTTCTAAATTTTGACTTTGAAATTTCATTTCTCAAAAACTATTCGCTCAAACAACTTTATTTAAAAACCAAATACAAGAGAGGAGTATTAGCTTTCAAATTATTATTAAATGTGCTTCCCTTGATTTTTAATGTTTTTTTTTGCATTTGAAGTCAATGAAGTCAACTTTCCCCCCATGAAATACTTCCACTCAGGTCCGGGACACCCTGTATAGTTTCTAGGTAAATGCTGGGCCTTTGCAATTAGCTTACTCCATAAAAAAATTCTTTAACCTATACAGGTAGTGAAATTTATTTTTTCATTTAAAATTTCATATTCAAGTGATTTGTTTCAGATGGATTTTTTTTTTCATTGACTAAGGGCCAATGATCAGTTAAACCTAGGATAGTATACTTATTCTTTAAGGCCAAATTTTTCAAAAGTCAGTTAATTATATGATGATATTTATTCTCTAGAAAAGATCACAAATTTATTCTAATTCAATCCTCTGACAACTAATTGAAAGTTTAGATTGGAAAATCCACCCTAAAAAGAGTAAAAAGAATGTGATCCGAGAATGTGTCATAGGAATGAAAATTTACTGAATGTTTAATTTTAATTTGAAGCAATACTTATTAAAGTATTTCTAACTAAAAGGTGTTATTTTTTTATTTTCAAGAAGAAATAAAACGCATATAATTTAATGTAATGGCCAAGAATTGAGCTTTATTATAAAGATGTGGGTTTGCCATTGTGTTTTAAAAATGATTTTGGGCAAGTGCCACTAATTTTCGACGCGATGGCGATGGACTCATTCGGGTCTTCTTCGATACTCTGCTCCACAGTAGCAATAGCGTCTTCGGTGCGCACTGTACGGTGGCGTCTCTGAGGATGCGCATTATCCATTACAGCAAAACTGTGGTGCGAAACCAATCCATGGTTGCTCGAATTACCAACTCTGCTGTGTGATTTGGTCGACCAAATATTGCACGATGTGTAAGCCGAACCCTTATTTTGGTAATAAATTTGCACGATTTGCAAACGTTTTTCAGGAGTAAGTCTGTTCATTATGAAATGGCTAACGAAACTGAGTGTAAATCAAGTGACAGCTGTCAAAAAGACCAACTCATATATATGCCTATTGCACAAAACTAGCTTAAAAGAATAGAGGTTAAGAAAAATTGGTAAAGTATATTGACATTAAGATGTTTGTTATCTCTATAAATCCCACGGGTGACGTCTAATTAAACTGGATGAGTATAGAAAAGGTTGCTGCGTAGAGAAGGGTCATTGTGCTATTATGTCTCCCACGAAATCTAAAAAAACTTAAGCCATCTGGTTTTCACAATTTTAATTTTGTAATTCATACATAAGAGCATAGTATAATGTTTGTATGAGAGTTTTTAGTTGCACCATGCATTGATAAAACTTTGCTTGTGAAAAAAATGAGTTGGAATAGTTTTTTGGCCTCAAAAAAAAAGATATAAGATTAAGATAATATTTTATGTGATATCATTGCTTTTTATTCGATGTTTGATGTAGTAACGCCTCTTGAAATCAACGAGAAAAGCTGCGGGGTGAAATCCTTTCATACACGTTCTTTTATTTTTGTAAATACAATTATCAATCATTTCCTTTAACACCAATATTAATCTGGGTATATCACTGTGTTCTAGAGTTATATGACGTATACGTACATTTTTTCTTCAATTTAAATAAAATAGTAAAAAGCTAGTTTTTGTATACCTACACTTTGGTATTGAGGTAACTAATGATCTAAGAAAAGTCTTCAATACTCTCCGATGAACGCTAGGTAAGTTATTAGGGGTCAAATGTCATTAAAATGAGCTTTTGACTAATTTCTTGAAAACGGTAAGTTTTAGAAAAACATTTGCTGTACAATAAGGTAGCTGAGGTAATTTTCCATAAAAATGAATTTTGTTCGTTACATTAACCATTTAGAAACTATATCAAATCAAAGTAGTATTCCAGAGTATTCTCCAAAAGTATGCACTTTGGTCCACTCTAACTTAAAGGTCGATTGTCGCAGGTGCATTTTTTGATTGTGGTTTGAAGTGCTATATCTTCTTAACGGTTAATATTAGGAACAAAATACCGAGTTCATTTCTTATCGAAAATTACCTCAGCTTACTATTTGTAGCACAATTTTTGTCTCAATTTTATCATATTCGAGACATTTGACAATACCCCATTTTTGTTACTTTTAATCCCTTAAAACGAACTTAGCGGTTATCGGATATTTGTGGAACTTTCTGAGATCATAAGTAATCTCAATACCAATGTATAAATCAAAACTCAGTCTGTTACAATTTGTTCCTCAAAAAAGTCTATTCTTACTAGGCTATGTGGTAGATGCATACGAATCCAGTTGAGATATTTTCATCAGAAGTCTCTGGTCTCAGGTGATGTCTATACGTAATGCATCACTTTCAGCTTCAATGTCAAAAAGAAAAATAAAAAACCATCTTACTCGAATAACAAAGGCCACTACCACAACGCCTCATATTACATAAAAACGAAAACAAAAAAATTAAATCCCAACTGACAATGAAAACCCAAACAAGGCCTCTGACTTACGCAAATATATGCATCGGATAATATTATATATAGCGTCTGTGGCGGCACCATTATAATCATTCCCCCCTGAGGCTGTGTTGTCGTTCGGATGAAAAATGAAAGTTTCTTTTCTACAACATGCCCTCCATTTTTGTTTTCATTCATTTCATGAGAGTGCACACATTCCAAAGCATCAGTACTTAGTAGCTTTGGTGTAAAATTACAAACATAAGCAGTAGCGTAGCTAGATGGGCGAGGGCCCTGGTGCAGAAAATACAATGGGGCCCCTTTACAGAAATTGGTTTCGTTTTTGATTAACATAAAAATGAGAAATTTAAGAAGATATGTAGGTACATATGTAATGTCGTAGTACCTCGTGGCATGATGGATAGTGCGTAGGACTGTCATGAAAAAGGTCTGGGTTCGGTTCTCAGCCGTACCACCTAAAAACAGAAATGTTTTATCCGAGGTACTGCTTCTTGTGAGGAACTGACAAATCCTAAATTTGTCATGAAAAATTGCTTCTCATTTAGCCGTTTGGTCTTGGCAAAACACTGTAGGTCCTCTCCATTCCTGCCAACAACACGCCACACAGGAATGCTTGAGAGTTGTAAGTCACTAGGCCCTGGTTCTCCACGAGCTGTTGCGCCACCCAATTTATTTATTTATTTATGTAATGTTATAGGAATTTTTTTTGTTATTTAAATCGTTGGAGCCGTTTTCTTAAAACTTAATTAATTAACTTAATACATATAAAATGTTTGTAATATTTTTCAAAAATATATTTGGTATGCCAGTTTTGAGTACATTTAAAAATGAAATTTAAAATTTAATTATCTACCCGTTTTTGAAATATTAAATTTTCATAAAAACATTTGAATCTTTTTTAAAAATTAAAAATTTAGTTTTTCCAAAATTTTGGTATGCAGTTTTATTTATATTCTAACAAAGCTTTTGTGAAAGTTTTTTTTATTGAAATCGGATAATCGGTTAATGAGAAAACCAAAAAAAAACCCATTATATGGCAGCTACCGTTAATAAATGTTTTTGGTAATTTTTTTCTTACCAGAAAGTACACCATATCTACAATAATAAACTGATTTTTTTTTTATCAAAATCATTGGAGCCGTTTTTGAGATAAATTAGATTTTCCTTAACGGTTGTATGGCAAGTACCTTTATTTTAAGAGCTTAAAAAAATTCAATTTCCCCTCTGGAGAGTTACAAAAAACCTTAAGTTCAAAATTTGAAGAAAATCGGAGGAAATCAGACTCAATTCAGACCTTTTTACTATGAGCGAAATGTCAAAATTTAATCTGACTCCCTCCGCAACTCACTCATTGGATTTTGTAATCAGGGTGAATATAAATGAAATGTATTCTGTCCGAAATAAAATGCACGACTGGATCGCACGTACTTGCTCTTATGTTCAAGTTGTGTGGGGCTTAAGAACTTTAAAAAATATTCAAGTAATTATAGAAAAAGTATAAAAGCATTTAAATCGTTCTTTTAATTGTATAAACAGCCTGATAAATAACTTAGAGCTCAAAAAAAAGTATGCCATTTGATTACTTGAAAAAATATGAATATATGCAAAAAAAAAAATTTAAATCGTTGGAGCCGTTTTCTTAAAAATTAATTTTTTATATATAAAATTTTTGTAACATTTTTCAAAAAAACTTTTGGTATGCCAATTTTGAGTATATATTAATATACATTTAAAACTGAAATTTCAAAATAATTCATCAACCCGTTTTTGAAATATTGAGTTTTCAAAAAAAAAATTTGAATCTTTTTTTAAAAATCCAAAATTTATTTTTTTCAAAATTTTGGTATGCAGTATTATTTATATTCCAACAAAGCTTTTGTGCAAAAAATGTCATTGAAATCGGATGAGCAGTTAATGAGAAAATCAAAAATCAAAAAAAACGTTATATGGCAGGTACCGTTAATAAATGTTTTTGGGGATTTTTTTTCTTGCTAGAAGGTACATCATATCTACAATAATACACTGATTTTTTTTATCAAAATCGTTGGAGCCGTTCTTGAGATAAATAAGCTTTTCCTTAACGGTTGTATGGCAAGTACCGTTATTTTTTGAGCTAAAAAAAAAATTTCAATTTCCCCTCTGGAGAGTTACAAAAAAACCTTAAGTTCAAAATTTGAAGAAAATCGCATCGGTGGTTTAGGCTGTAGGTTGAGGTACGGACAGACAGACAGACAGACAGACAGACAGACAGACAGACAGACAGACAGACAGACAGACAGACAGACAGACAGAATTGTGCCACCCACTTTTTTCGTGTTCTCTATCATCGTAATGTCATGTTTGATTGTTATCTCGAATTTTTTTTTTTGCACGAATCCAAAACTTGCCCTATAGTACCTATATCGCAAGTAAAAAGAGTACAACCCTTTCCAAATAATCGGCTAGAATAATCAATCTCGGCCGTATAATAGAGTACCAGAAGCAAAGTCAAAATGGCATTTTTCGTTTATGATCCCAGGAGTCAGTTTTTTTAGGATTTTTTTGTTTTGCATCGCGTGAAAAGATCAGTTAAAATGGTATCACGAAATACCCCCATTTCTTCTAGTTGAACTTCTCACCAAATGGCAACATATACTTCTGAAATTTGTGCACAAGTCAAAATGTTTACTATAGAGGCTACCATTTGAGAACTTTACTAGGCGTGTTCAGGAAAATGAGATCTCCGACGGCTCAGTGTCAAAAACTGAGCAAGTCAATCCAGTATTTTCTTTCCTCAGTTATTTGACAGCAAAATTTCTGAGGAATTCTGTTCACGAGACTGAGATTGCTGAGGGCTCGGAGATCTCATTTTCCTGAACTCGCCTATTAAAAAGCAAACACAGACTGAAAATTAAGTTTTTGTTGTCAGAAATGAAAATTCTTGTTGTTTTAATTTAAAATGTGACTGATTTTAATGATTTAAATTCAGTATGAATATGAACCGCAACGGATCGATTTTAAGTGTAATTCAAAATATTAGGACGGAAACTCATAGCAGTTAGGCATCTTCTAGATAAAAGCTTTAACAGCCACTTGGACCGGCAGATAGGCTTTCCAAGATTTTATCTGTTTCTGTAGGATATTATTGTCCGAGATATTTTATGCCAAAAGTTGAAATTTATCTGGCAAAAAAGATAGGCTATCCGATACTTTACCCATAAATCTTGAAACTGACCCATCATATCAAAACAAACTGAGCCAAAACTTTCTTAAAGATAAAAAGAACTTTTATTTTCACTTTGAAAAATAATTTATTCTGTCTCTCTGGGGCCCCTTAACCTTCGAGGCCCTGGGGCGCCGCCCCAGTTTGCCCCTAGGTAGCTACGCCGCTGAACATAAGCAAGTTAGTATAAAAAATGAGCATTAAAAAAGTTACTATAAAAGAAATAATACGAAAAAAAACAAGTAGGAACTACAATTGTAACTTGCTGTGTATACGAACTAAACTAAACACTAAGCTTGGATAAATTGTTTCAGATGGTTGGCTATGTTTTCAAAGTAAACCCACTGCTACAGCTACAGCAGCAGCAGCAGTAGCAGTACCACAATCCAATCAAAGTTATACACCCAACTCTACAAAACTCATGAAAAAACAAGGTGTGTCTGTGCCTGGCTATACTACCATTTCCGTCCATTGCTGATGTATACTCCCTGGAACTAAATCTCTTAAACTCTGTTCAAAGTAAACAACCACACATCAAAGCAGTTTGATTTTTGTTTTTTGGGCGCTAAATAAATTTACTTCTTTGCTTATGTAATGGTTTTTATTTAATTGAAAAATTTGTTCTTTTTCTTTTTCATTTGTATCACAGGGAACACAAAATAATACAAAAAAAAAAAATAAAATAAAATCGAAAGTAAAACAGTGTTCAGAAAAAAATGTACCGCATATTCCAGAAACTACTTGGTTTCTATACCCAGCATAGTCAGAGTGGTGTTACTGGTTTTCTGTTTTGGTCATGTTACATAACACAAAAAAAAAACGAAATAAATTCCAATCAAATTGAATAAAATCAATAAAAATACGCAGGGAGTCGGATTAATGTTACCTCAGAGACCCAGAGCACCATACAATCCCATGGAGATCTTGATATCTACGCTACACTGAAGATGAGCTCCCAAAAAAACATAAACTCGTTATCATGGCTTACTAACCCAGAAATCTGGCACTCAATTCAACTGTGCCATGCCAATTCAAATGACGTAACAGATTGGTTTAAATTTACACATTGATTTTCTTTAACCAAATTTTATTAATACCGGTAGTTATGCAATATACATTTGTCAATAATGTTGTCATTTGCCGGTTTGTTATTTTTAGTGCCACACACTCACACCATTTGACCTTTTCTTGGAAAGAATGCTGGTGGAAAAAAGTTCCTCATTTTTTATGTTTTTGTTTTTAAATAACTCACAATTAAAAACACGTAAAAGTTGAAGTTGTTTACCTTTAAAAGAAATGTGTGTGTCACAACAACGACAACGTTATATTGTTGGTGAGATTTATCAATTCCTGTCAAGTGAATGTCAGTCACTTATTTTTCTATGTATATTTAGTTAGCATTTAAAATTAATAAATTATCCATTTTCATTGCGTTATGTGACCATAATTATGTTAAATTTCTGTCAGTTTGGTGATTTTGAATAAAGCATGATTTAATTAGTAGATATTTCAATTAAAATAAATAAAACTACAAAAAAAAAAAAACAGATAGGTATAGTTATAAACTGTCAAATAGAGTACAAAAAAATGTTAAACAACTAGTATGCATCATTTATTTGACAGCAGGACATGTGATTCTCAGTTTTCAATGTCCATTATATTCAATTTAAATATTAATTAATGGACATTTTCTATGCTAGACAGTACTTTACTTTTTTTCTGTTTTTTTTTTAATTTTATTTTATTTTATTTATTCATATTAATAAACATGACTTTGTATATTTTCAATACAATTTTCATCATCAACACATGATTACAATCAAATGCAAATATATGTAGTACATACATTTAAAAATTAATTATTATTTTGATCATATAGTGCCACTTTTCAATTTGGAAAGGTAATAATTTTGTTTGACATTTGAGTTTAACAAATAAAACAAAAAAGCATACAAACAAATTTTTTTTAGGTGTGTACAGTTGAAAAATGTCAAGTATTTAATTTTACCAATCAAAAGGTATAAAGGTATCAATGAAAAAAAAAAAATCAAATGCCGTTTGAAGTGCATAGATAGACAGACGTGCAATGTAATTTTACTCATTTCCTTCCCTATTGACATTACTTGTATGTATGTAGATATAAATAGAAATGTGGTCGTTGACGTTTAACATTTTGCATAAATTACCGTAAAATCACTATGTGAGTTACAAAGCAAAAAAGAAAAAAAAAAAAAAATATGTATAGCGTTACCTTCTGTATAGTAATAGGTACAACTAATGGTGTGAGGAAATTGCAATGTTTATATTTGTAGTTGGCACTTTGCAAGAAAATTATGAATATGTAGTGAATTTAAATTAGTTTTTTTTATTATAAGCAACGGTAAGACACAAATTAATCGTATTTATGATTGAATAACATTCTTTTTTAAGTTATCGGAGCAGTTTATAAGTTGAATTTTCATTAAATGCCAACAAAGTTAAATAGCGCCCAATTCAAGGACATAATAAACAGTGATAGTTTGATCCCATTAATGAATTAATTTTGTTGAGTTCCATACAACTTTGATATCGGTGTATTTCAATTGCATCACAAAAGGAAAAATTTGTGTTGAGCTTAAATCAAAATTTAACAAATAATTAAGTGGCGCCCAATGCAAGGACATTTCAAACAATATTATTTAAGTAATTTCATGATTGTATTTTCGATTGATTTTTTCATTGGTTTTATGAATATGATTAAAATCGAGCAGTGTGTATGCTGAATTCTCACTAGAATTAAACAAAAATAATATTGCACCCAATAAAAATAATATTCAAAACAATATTATTTAATTCATTTATCATATAATATACAATTTTGTTATTTTTAAGATTGATTTTAACATTTGTGTAGTTTTGATATGTTTTAAAAGCAGATTACATATTGGATTTAATAGAAAGTTAGCAAAATCAAATGGCGCCCAATGCAAGAACATAACAGATAATTCTCTTTAAATCATTTATCACTAAATTTTATTTATTTTTAGATCAAATTTTATATTGATATTACTTTATAAAATCACAAGAGCAGTTATGTGGAATTTTTATTGCAAATAAGGCAAAATTAAATGGCGCCCAATGCGAGGACACTTCAAACAATGATATTTAACTCATGTATGATAAAATTTTGTAAGAGAATTTTGTCATTGATGTGATATTATGACGCTACAAATAGAGTTTGCATAAAAACTCAACTGAATTAAATGGCGCCCAATGCAAGGGAAGTACCACCTATGCTTTTCAACTCATTTATATCATTAAATTTGGCTCTTTTTTAGATAAGTTTTTCATTGCTGTAATTTGTTTGCATCTTAAAAACTGTTTTTATGTTGGAGTTTCAGAAGAATTAAAAAAAAAAAATGGCGCCCAATTCAAGGATGTAAGAACAAATGCTCAAAATTTTGATTTTCATCAAATTTAATGTATTACCAAATCTTAAGGTCAGTCAATATTATCCCTCTATTTAGCTTTAAGTATATACTTAATCTATCATGATTTGAAGTAGGATCAAAGGCCAGACTTATTGGATTACACTGGACAGTCAGATGGAATACAATTTAATTTGACTGTACTACAGTATAATAACAAACTGAATTATTATTTTAGACATGTTGAAGCTTTTTATTTTGCTGAGTAAAGGCATAATTATATATATGAACTACTGGTATTCCTTTTAACGTTTACATTATTTAAAGCAAAAGCAGATTTTTAAAACGTTTATTTGTAATTTTGATATTTTGTTCGGAACTATAATCCAATTTAAACTGTAAGCTAAGGTTTTATGATTCAATTAAAGTTAATGTCCAATGTATACATACCTGTCTTTGTTTTTGTCGAAGCAAATTCAAGGGGAAAGTCGTTATTATCAAATGAAATCCCACGAGCGGGAAGTTGAAGAACATGAGGCCATGAGAAGTAGAGTAGCCTGACTATTTTTTTTTTGTGACTTATACATTTTTATAGTTAAAATTTATTAATTAAAAATAAAAAACTTTAAATTTTTTTGAAAATTATATAAAAAATGGAATCATGTTGGGCGCCATTTTATTTTGGAGCTTATTTAAGTCTCTCCTTTTATAACTCTGTTTTAAGATCTAAGGTGAATAACTTGACGTTTTCAAGTATTTAGTATTTTGATTATGATGATCTTGCCAAGAAAACTTTCATTACAGGGGACAGCCATTAATAATTGATTCCAGGAAGGAATATGCTTAGGCAAATATTAAAATACCGGGAACCTTACAACTATTTAATAGATGAATAAATGAATTAATAGAAGATAAGCGCTCTGCGACCTAAAGATCTATTGTGCCCCCTTTATGAGTAGAGTGAGACGGCTCATTCTATAACTCTCCCTCCAGATTGGTTCCTTTTAGGAACCAAAGTATTTCGGGTATTTTCAGAGAGGGAAACTCATTCTCGTTTATCTGGTATTGTCCCAGATAATATGTGGTCCGGTGTTTCCTCGTAGGTGTTGCAGAATCTGCAAATTGCACTACCCGCTAAACCGAGAAGACTGAGATGTCTTCTTAGCTTACAGTGCCCTGTGAGAATACCAGTTATTATTCTGAGGTTGTTCCTACTTAGGTTTATGCAGGATGTGTAACGCACTTGGTTATAATTCCCAAGCAATAGTTTTGCCTGCCTCAATTTTGGGAGTTCTTCCCAGATTTTTGATCTTTTAGTCTCTTCTTCTGATTTGATTTTGTATTTGATCACGTTTTCACCTACACCGCAATAGGGCTCAGGTCCCATAAGGGGGTCTGCCCTCTTTTGGCTAGGGTGTCTGATTCCTCATTACCATGAATACCAACGTGTCCTGGTACCCAAAAGAGTGAGACATTTAATAGATAAAAGAAAAGTATGTTTACTTTCTTAGACAATTGCTTTTGATGACAAAATTGCAATTAAGTCTGTCAATAAAAGAATCTTCCTTCAAAGATATTGATAAAGAAAGAACTTAAGTTTTGAGTTCGCATTGGGCGCCAATTTTGAATGCACCATAAAAAAGGACGCATTACATCTATGGTGTATTAATAAGAGAAACTCAAAGCTATATTAATTTGTAGATATTAAAGTATGTAGAAGTAGCATTCGTTCTTGGAAAATATTGATGTAAGCCCTTAAAAAACCTTTGTGAACAATTTTGACAGTACAAATAGTTTAATGCACTTAAAAAAATTCTTATTTTTGTCTCTTTAATATTTGATTAAATGTCACAACAATTCTTTACTTATCCACACAAAAGTCAATCACTTTTTCTCTCTCTCTCTCTTTGTGTCTTCTTGCGATTTTGCTGGAAGCAGTAAAAATTCTTCTTCAGTGCCTTTGAATATTATGAATATTTACTACTTTCCAGTCCTTAAATTACATATCCTTTCATTTCATTTAATTTTCTATCAATAACAAAATAATAAGGATGTAAGTTGTTGTGTAGTAAAAGTAGAAGTAGATAAAAAAACGAAGGAAAATTGAAATTAGACCCAATTCATTGATATGTTCCACCTTTTGCATGATATTGTGTAGAGATGAAGCAGCATATCTGTAGCCCGATGAAGTACGAAATAAAATCCAAATTGAATTTCATCATACTCATCATCAATATCGTTGTCGTATAAAGTACGAGTAAGTGTATTATAGTTGAAATAGTCAACATACAAGTACATACACTATACTATAGTAAGTAAGAACATGTGTTCGTCAAAAGACTGTATGGGATATACAAGTACATCAATGTAACCCTGTGTATATACTATAACTATAGATATATTTATTTATTTACATTTTACTTTCATTTCTTCTATAGAATTGTGTGTAGATAGGTTATAAAAAAGAAGAAAAAAAAAACTAAAAAATGAATAAAGGAAGTACCATCATCTTTGTTTAATATAACAGATGGGCCAAAGCAATCAATTTTCAACTATGTTGATGATGACGACGACAACGACGAGGAAGATGATGATGATGATGATGATGGAAATGTTGAAAACGGATTTCAATGAAGTAGTATTGCTTCAATTGAGAAACATTGAAGCGTACTCTGTGTTCATATACATACATACATACATATACATCTGTATCTATTTCTATTACATATCTATATGAAACACATACTTCTGTGTATTTCATACTTCATTTCTATTTGTTGTAGCATGAAATTTAAACGAAGGAGCATTATTTGTGGAGGCATTGAATAATGGTACCTATACCTACTTCTATGAAGTGTCATGTGGGACCTATAAAATTCTTTTGAATGAAAAATTCTTCTATTCTAGAACTATTTTTTTTTATTAGATTCTGTCTCCGATATTGGTGTACGTATAATAGTGCACTTAAAGTGTATTTGAAACGTATCCTAGTTTGAAAGAATTTCAAAAAACTGACCTTGATAAAAGTGAAAATTAAAATTCTTAAAAATCAGGAAAATTCTCTAAAACAACTGCAATATTTTTGATAGAATCACAAAAAGCCAGCCTTAACAGACGTGACAGTACAAAATATTTTCGTTCTTATTGAATACAACTTTAAATATTAATAAAAAAAAAGAAAAAACGTCTTAATTGGCGCCCAACAGTCCTTGAAAACACTACAGTGTTTGATAGAGTTATTAAAAGATTACCTTGATAAAGGTTTCAGGTCTTTTCTTGCATAAATATTATGAAAACACAGCTTTAAATAAACATTGAAAGAAAAGAAGAATCTTAAATGGCGCCCAACATTGTATTGATTGTTTTAAAAAAACTTCAAAATGTTTGATAGAATTTTTAAAGCTAGTCGTGTCAATAAAATAGATTTAATCCTCAATATTATATAAAGGTTGTGATAAGCCAATACATAACGCAAACATTTTTAGAAAAAAACTACTTAATTGGCGTCCAATATCAAACTTATTTTTTTACACCAAATTTATAATAAAAAGCTGGTCTTAATAAAGCTGAAAGTCAAACTAAGCTTCTACCACCGCGTGATTTCTACTGCTTACAAATAATAATAATAATCATTTTAATAACTGGATTCCTAAAATAACAATTCCTTATAAGTGACTTACTCTAAACAAGTTGATTTGCATAAAACCAAACAAGTTAATTTCAAAAAAATCTCATTGCAATAATAATAATACATAGTAATAAAGCTGAATAAAGTTGAACTACATTTTTTAGCGTTTATTATTATAGAACCGGAAGCTCTGGTCTAATCACTTCGAAAACAAGTTTTCGCAATCATAACAATTCTTAACTTTATGTTTAAGAGGATTAATTGACATTTTGTGTGCTGCTTGAGATTCATATTGAAATTGAGAGTAGGTAAGATAGGTATCTATAATTAAACAAGGTGTTGAATTTGTTTGATAAATTTAAATTTTTGCTTAATAAAGCTGAAATTATTCTTGATTTATTAAATTTATCAAAACTACCAACATTTATTTCTACTCAGCTTTTAAAATATTTTACAACAAATGTCTTTCCTAAATGGCGCCCAACGCCCAAATAGGTATTGGGAAAAATTCTATTGAAGGTATATAAGAATTATTAAAAATCGACAGTTAATTTAATGCTTGAAAACATTTTATGATCGTAGCTCAATATATACTATGAAATAGACCCATTGGAAGCAAAATATAGTTTAGAGTGAGGTATAAAGTAATCGGGATTGTTGAACTGTTTCCTTCATTCCTTGTGTACACTGTTGTACATGTTATAGATATATGTCATATAAAGATATATTTTATTTATGTTTAGGACAAGATCAAATTTTATGATGAATTTACAATAATTTAAATACAAAAAATGGCGCCCAACGTTATGGAACTTAGAAAAATGCTTTTGTACATGTTATTTTTTTGTTACAAAATAACCATCCGATTGAATGCTTGAAAACTTTTTGCAACCGTTGACCTATGTATTCCGAAGCTGGTACACAAGCCATGCGTATTTATTAAATTGTATGTGTCACATCCGTAACAAAGTTCTCTTTCTACAAAATCACATTTTTATTAAACGGATAATTTTGTATAGTAAGAAGAATGTCTTGATTTACCATTATTGAATTGTAATTATTGTAGAGCTTGAAATCAAAATGTTACAGCTTTTGTGACACTTGTAAAAAAATGGGAATTTGAACTTTCTTATTTACAACTCAATTGGAGTTTTTTTTATTTTTAATATAGAATGTATGGTGCAGGGATATAATTCCAAGAAAATCTCCTCCAAATGGGAACCAAGTCTAATCTTAGCCGTTTGTTCTCCATTTTAAATAAAAGAATAAATTATCATTGGAGTGTGAATATATCTCACTTTCCATCGAAATTATATTTCCTTCTTCACGTGAGTAATGATAGCATTTATGATACAAATATTTTTCCATTGCCTTATTCCGTTCATGTTCGAATACCATGGTTAGTCACAGCCGTAACATAACTTTGTCGCACTCGTAACATATGACTATACTGCCCATTTTGAAGTTATCAGTTTCTGAAAATCACTTATATTACGGGTGTAATCCTTATATCATGTTTAGTCACATCGGTAACATAAACTCGTTACACTCGTAACATATGAATTTAAGGCTCATTTGCAAGTTATCGGTTTCAAAGATCACACATATAACGGGTGGGATCTAGGTGATGATAACTTGCAAATGGGCCTAATATTCATATGTTACGAATGTGACAAATTTATGATAAGGATGTGACCAACTTCCTTCTTAAGTTATTCGTGCATGAACAAAATAAAATAATGGATAAAATATTTTCCCATTATTACGATGAGAGCAAGCAATCGATGAATCGACCTTATCGGTATATGGATACAAATTTTCTTCACAGAAACTTCTTTGACCATTATATACCAAAAACGTCATTACCATATCATAAAAAAAAATCTTAAAATATTGACTTAATCAATCAGACTGGAGTGACAGACTGTTGTTTGTATTTGACGACTGTAAATCTCCCTGTGACCAAAGTTTAAAATAATTTATGAAATGCGGTATATGCAAGTTAATCCTTCGCTAGGTTTCTGACTTGGCCAAAAGCTGGCGTCACTTACATCACAAGAATGAAAATTTATTCACAGAAATAATAATCGACATAAAATGCAAAAGCAGCAGTCTACCAATTCCGTTAAGTCAATTTGGTACTTATTTTTTTGATTAAGAGCTTATCTGCCGAGCTGGAGTGCAAAAATGGGATTTCTACTTGGTGGCTATAAATATTTCAATGTATATGAATTTGAAATTTTTTTTAGAAAATAGTGAATTCCGTTTATGTAAAGCCAATGAATAAAGTATTATCAATTGTTTAAACTGAGTAGAGGTTCAATGTTGTGTTCAACAACAACTGATGAGCCCAACTGTAACACAACGGGTGAAATGCAACATGGAGTAGAGCTCACTTAAAACTTATACTTTAATATTAATATTTCTATTTTATGCCGAATTAAGGACTATATCGCAGTTATAAACTAGGCCTCAGGTGATCATGCCTCATGTAGAACTTAATACTATCAGCCTTATTCATTAGAATGCGCTTAACAGATGAATAGTTATGCACTGCATAAGGATTTATGTAGCCACTATGTAACGTTACATAAATCCTTATTCATAAAAAATTTCCCCATCCGTTTTAGTTATGCAACGCTTGTGTCAAATAAAGTACCAAAAAGAGGAAATCTATTAAGGACGGTCCACACTATGCCGATCAACATTGTTGGTTAACATTGTCGATCAACATGCTAGTGTGTACGTGAAAAACTTTCGTAGTAAACATTTGTGTGGTTTGGATTTTTCTGATCGATGCGTCAGTACGAAACCGAAGTGTTCAGGGTTCGAGTCCTGGTGGTTCCCAACTTTTTTTTATTTTTTCTTGTGAACAATTAAGTTAAAACGATATTTTTAACATTAAATACTTATTCACAAAAAATATTGCATTTTTCATCTAGTAAAAATGTGATTAATAACGCACAAAATCAATAAATTATATTCATGAAATTAAAACCCTACAAATGTTTTTAATAAAATTAAATTTGTTGAACAACTTTGTCGATTGCTATCCATTTGAATCGGGTTACGTTCGGGTCAACAAATGTTGAATGGCTTTGTCGATCAACACGTCTACACTTACTCAACACTGTTGATCAACGATGTTGATCTACACGATTCGACATAATGTGGACGCGCCTTTACGTTTTACTTCCACATCACATAAACAAACATCAGCTGTTTGTGAAAAATCAATAAAATAAAAATGCTTCCAGTTCGGTCTTTTCATTTTCTGTATTTATAATTACATATAATTAAGTTCTTGTGTCGCTACTCATTTTTAGCAAAAATAAATAGAAGTTTCGATAAAAACTCATAGCAATAATTTGATGTTCCAGTGAAATTTTATAAAAAAAAACAACCCCCATTTTTCTTGCTGCGCTGCCGCCACCGGTTGGATTGTTTTTAGTTTCTTTATTTTTGTTTTTGTATTATAATTCAGTTTTCGTTGTGTTACTGTTTATATTAGATACGCATTTATGTGCATAAATAAAAGAAAATTAAATTTTTTGAGAAAATAATCTGTTTTGTTGTTAATTATTCGCTCACAGTTTTTATTGGGAAGAATAGGTATAGATATGTATGTAGGCATAAATATTTCACTTTTGTGTGTGTTAGTGACGTTTGATACTAAAATATCCTTATGTTGCCACTATTCAACCTCCAAACGCGTTTAGCTTATAATGAGTCTATGTAACGTTGCATAAGTTTTATGAATAAGGTTTTTGCGTTCAGACGCATTATAACGAGTACATAGCACTATGCACAAGCTATGATGCGTTTATGAATAAGGCTGTATATGTATAGATACGAACAAGAAATGGCGCCCAATTTGAAGATAAACACTAAGTTAATATAAAATGACAAAGTAATTTTCTCAAAAATATAAATGTTTTAAAGTTAATTTCTTTATGTGTTAGCTTAAGTGATATTTTTGAGCATAAACAAAAAGTTTTCGAAAGTGTCAAAACTGCTCTTCACATTCAAAAAAAAAAAACAGTATATTTTTCATCAAAAAGGCCTACTTTGAAAAAATACTATAAAAAGTATAATTCCAAAAAACTCAGTTAATATACACCTCCACAGTACTTATAAAAAGAAAAAAAAAACAGAATTATTTTTTAACAAAAACTTGAAAATTATACAAAAGAATTCTGAAACATTGAATTACTTGTAAGTGGATAAGCTTTACAAATAGCTACATCCAATAGAGTAGTTAATTTTTGTGTTACTTATTTTTTTTGTTTTTTTTTTTTATGGTTGTTCAGTAGCAGCATGGATTTTACTATATTTTTTTTGTCTGTTTTACTCTTAATACAAATGTTGAATGCATAAGGCTGGATGTGTATAATATTTCACGCACCAAAGAATAATAAAATAACTACATATAAGAGAGATAAAAATAAAGTGAAAATGTTGTGTTATACGCCCTAGCGCTCATTGCATTTCAATTAAAAGCGAAAGTAATTTACTGGTTGACGCCATACACTAAATGTATACTCTTTACACCAACAAAATGTAGAGAATTTTCTGATATCTGGTGTGTTTTTACCGTGTCGAATATACCCATCGTTGGGTGCGTTTTTGAACTTGCAATATAGGAGAAAAATTTAATGGGCTGGTAATGGATTCATAAAAAAATATGTACACAAAACTGTAGCTAAAAGTGATTAAAAATTTATGAATAAATTGCATACATTTTTGGATAGTTCAGTGAGTTCAAATTGTTGTTCTAGACTATTGAAGATTTATAGTCATGTGAGGAAGCTGGCATTAGGAGAAATACCATACTTTACGCTCAGTACCAATAGCCTGTTATGGCCAAGATCAAGCTGTTATTATAGACAAGTTATTTGAGACTCGATTCACATTAGACCATTTGTTATGAGGAAACCAAATTTATGAATGAAATCCTATCTGATGATGAACTTCAGAAAGCCAATGAAAGGTCATTTATACGATAATGAAGCTGCTCATGAAAGCAACAAATTTTTGTTTGATTTAATGAACATATTCCATTAATCAATGAATTTTACGATAAGTAATAAAAAACATTCATTGAAGCACAGAAAAACTGTTTGTTGATAAAAAAAACTTCATTAACGTATGAACCATTATTCACTGATTCAATGAAATTCATCATTGGCTGATCTTTAATTTTCATAAATATTTGGTTAAGTGTACTCAACTGACATCTTTGTGTACAAAATTTAGTACGTCACATGAACAGTAAGATACTTTTTTTTTCAAAAAATCGATTTTTAAGATTATCCCATGCCTTTTAGAGGAACTACTTACGACAAAGTTGTACACTTAATTTAGTTTTCATCTTTATTTATGATTGTATCTCTTCATTATATTCATTTTCCTCTCTCTATATATGTATGTAGGTACGTGTAATTATTACTATTCATGATTTAAGGAAATGAGTTTTAAAAATTTTCAAAAAAAAAAACTTGGGTTGTGATGATTTTTCAAAAAAATAGCAAAAACTTCATACATTCAAGTCTATAGTTAATGCGTTATGTATATTTTTTTTCTTTTCATGTGGAATGCCACAGTCAAGTTCATTAATGTTGTAATAACAATAAAAATAATTATAATATTTTTTCTTTTTTTTGTTTAAACCAAATAACATCATCAATTAGTTCATTTTGTATTATGTGGTTAGCGTGTTTTTGTGTGATTTTGTTTACCAGTGAAGTGAAGCTCTGCTAAATATACAGAAATCATTGAACTTGCTTTATTTTGATCGCACAAATACACGCCACTCTACAAAAGTATATTGAACTAGGATGATGTGGTGTGGTGTGGTAAGATATAGATTATTTAGATCAAGCTATAAGATAGTTTTTTTATTTATATTTTATATTATTTGACTATGAAGACAGATGAAGCGATTCGTGAAAAGTAAAAGTGATGCTCTTCAACAGACTAATGGTAGATAAGTAGAGGGAGAGTAAGAGAGAGAGACTGTTGTATACAACTTGTGTCTGTCTGACTATTGATGCACGATGCAAGTTTGGCTTTCTTTTTTTTTAAGTTTTTTTTTTATGATGATGATGCTGAAGGTTTTATGTTGTAAGATTTTGTTGGCTTGTGCTGAAACTGAAGGTTTATCGATAAATCACGACTTATGTAATTGCAAAGGAGATGTTATGTGTGGAGATAAAATGAATTTCAAGCCCTGGCGTTAACGTTGGTCTTCTTTTCTAAAGAGATTGTGTGTTTTTACAGAAATAAATATACTTAAACAAAATTTAAGATATATCATAAACACATACTACTTAAAGTTAATCCCTATTTTAATCACGATTAACTTACGTCTCATTTTATGCAAGAGATATTTTGGTGGAAGATAAGGACTGGGTGATGACAGTGATGAATTATCAAATAAGTATTTCAGGAAATTGACTGTAAAACTGTTTTTATGTTTTTGTTTTTTTTTTCTTTCTTGGTTTTAATATGGGGTAAAAGACCTTTTGTGGGTGTGCACGTGCAATGTGGGCATGTGCATTGCATACCTTTCACTAAAGACGTATGTTTTGTTATTCAAACTGTGCGATCTGAAATTATTTACGTGCGCAGACATATATTATACATAAAATGTGACTGATTGAGATCAGTTATTTTTAATACGTAACAGATTGGTATTTTTATAATGGTGAATAAAATTTCATGCATGAGAAATATTTACTTATATGGATCTGTTTTTGTGAAATAAAAAAAAATATTTTTTAAAATAATGTTGGTGCATTTTAAAGATATTTTCCTTTTTTTAGTATTTAGTTAAAGTATTAATAATGTTTAAGTACATGAAAATATGGAACTTCGAATTATAATAAGAAAGTATATATTTAAGAAAATTAATTTTAATATGTATAGGTACATTCAAAGCTAATAAGTTGTGACAGTTTCAATGTTTACTATATTCTCCTGGAGCTTTGTTATCGGAAAGGGGTTCAAATTTCTTATATTTTGAATAACTAATCACTTAGTCACCATTAATTAGTCGTTGATTAATTGCTCGAAATTCGAATTTGTAGTGCACGCAGCAACAAAAACATAGAAAACATAGAACGACTAAATCCTAGTTCCCACAATGAAGAAACGACTTATCGGCAAATTATCCACCTTTTAGCTTTTCGATTGGTGAATGTTGCTTCACAAGCTCGTCATTTATGCCAAATAAAGTGGGTCCTTTGCATCAGCCAGAACACTTATAAAGATATCAGTCCTTTTATAGGGAAATAAAATGTAGGAGTAGGGCCTTAGGTAGAGCTATTTATGCATGTTGAAGAAATTTTTTTGTAATTTATATCTTTGAGGAGGCACATTTTAATAAAAAGAGAAAAAATAAGAAATAAAGCAGAAGACAGATAAAGAGTTTGGAAAATCTATGCTCAATTTGAAAGATACAAGAAAAAATTTATAATCTAAAAAGTAGTAAAAATGAAAAAGGAAAAATAAGTAAACATTAAAGTTGTACTTAAATGAGTAAGAATAAAGGAATAAACAAAAAGTACCTCCAGTTAAAAAAGTTATGTACATACAATAATGAGTGTTTAGTTAAGGAAAATATAATTTGAATTAGTAAGAAGTACTCGCTGAAGAAAGTTTTAACTAAATTATTAATTATGCCATAGTGGATTGCTAAGAAGTTATATATAAGTCGGTTAAAGAAGAAAGAAAATTATGTAAATATGAATCATACAGTGAAAGGGGAGCAAAATAAGTAAAATTAATAGAAATAAAAAGCGAAAAAATAATAAAAAAAAAGTTAACGAAGTAGTTATAATAAGTTATGGATTATCTTAAACTAGTCTAATAAAAAAATCAAAAGTAGAATTTATTTAACTCAAATAGCTACATATATGCCATAAAAAAAGTAAATTAATTATTTTCAACTTATAAACAGTTAAATTTGAAAGATATTGTTAAAGGAGGCCAAAATTGCATGTGCTGAAAAAATATGCAAACTAAAGCTTAAAACTTAAGATGATTTTCAGAGTAGCTGCACGTGAGTCTACTCATTTTCACGTTTCTCATTTTATTTCACTCCTTCTTCTTGGAGAGGAAGAGATGTCAAAGTGAGGCAGGAATTTTCCAAAAATTTAAAAAACTTCTGCCTCAATTGGCAATCTTTTTCTTTCCAAGAGGTGATATTGAGATACAAATGAGAGACGTCAAGATGAGATGCCTCCGTGAGGCTTGTCTGACTACTATCAAAGAGCTTGTTGCGAAAATCTATTTGAAATAAAATTTACGTCAAATTGGTTGGTATTTTTTTTTTTAATTATTTGTTTTTCATATATTTTTCCATTAAATATAAATTTTAATGCTTTCAAGCACTTCTGATTGAATTTTGACAATATGAGATTGTCTTCAAATATACTCTCATTATACGCCCTAAATTGAAAAGAACAGAATTAAAAGAAGTAATACAAAACTACCAATTAAAGAAAATAAAAATAGCTTATTGTAATAGTGTTAAAGAAAAGGCAGTAATAAAACAAAAAATATGTTTGTGACAAAACAGCTCGTGGAACACCAGGATCTAGTGAACTACATTCCCAAGTAACATTTTTCCTCTCAAAAGACTCTACAAGAGTCTTACAAGATTATTTAGCGGGATCTTGAAGAGTTAAAATGCACTCTGTTAGTATACTATCATATTTTTATAAAATATTTAAAAAAGTAACGCAAGAATAGTATAGTAGTGTATAATTGCTAAAATTCTAACAAGTGTTTTGCTATGGGATTATTTATCATATTACGAAATTTTATAATGAGATTCTTATACATGTACATTGTACAAGCTCTTATTGAAGGAAGAAAAACTAATTTCCCAATAAAACTTAAGTATTTTGGAATAAAAATGATATGCGCGAAATTAAACTTCCATAACAAGATATTAATAATTTAATCTAGCTATGGGATTTAAGTGTCTTTTAAGAGTAGATTTGCAGATATCAAGAGTTAAGGATTGAAGAGTTTGTTTGTTGGGCTATTAACTATTGCTAAGTGTATATTGTAAGTAGGAAAATTGAAAGTAAGGGAAGCTAAAACTTTCTGTCAAATCCAAATGGCTGTTAGAAAACGTTGCTGAAACAACTTGAGCGATAGATAATGCCCAATATTTTCTTCAACTTGAATAACAAGAATAATTTGAGGATTGCAGTATTGAAACGTAGATCCTTCGATGCTAATACTGTGGATGGCTAATTGATTGAGTTATTCAAAACAGTATGAGATCATTTGTTAAGGAACCATTTTTTTTAGAATTTGATTCAATTTAAGTAAACAGGAGATAGTCTGAACTGCATCAACTATAGCTATGTAAGTATTCTGAACATTCCAAGACAAATCTTGTCGTTTTATGATAAATTGTTTGAATGCTTTAGCCTAGACCATTTGTCAGTAATCTAAATGGTTCTTGAAATATTTGCATGCAACTTGCAAAGGTATACAAGTTCATTCAACTTCTTGCCTATGATGATGATATTGAAATGAAATGAATGCACGTGACGCAAGCAGTCCGTGGTGCATTTTATTGTTATGCAGTGAATTCAGTGCAAGAAGATCCCTCCTTATGTAGGTCAAGTGTACAAGTTGACAGAGAACTTTACCATTTTAGCTAATTTCTAAGAACCGGGTTGACCAGAGGGGAATGCTGCTTCAGGCTGAGGTTCACCGTGGACTGTATAGGTGAAACTCAACTTTACCAACAGTATTAGAAAACCTTAACTTAAATGTTTAACCCATATGCAACATAAATTAAAAACCTGACGTTGGTGCATTGGCAGGTGCCCATGCTAATCATAAGTATCTCCTATTTAAAACTGAAAAACATAAGTTTGCAATTTATTATTATATTTGTTATTCAATTGTTGATAATTACAGTTGCAAACAAGGAAAATCTCTGCAGACATTCTTTAAACGTGGGATGCAAAAACATCCCCAATACAGGTATCTAAAGAAGAACAACTTCTCAAAACCATAGTAGGAAATTGCAAGAAACACGTGTCAGCATTACATAACCATTGTCTTAACTGACAAACGAACTCATATGAATGTCAAGTTTATTGGATGTTATCAGCTAAATACGTAACAACTTAAAATATGTAGTTTCATAATTTTTATTTTATACAGTTACATATAGCCTTTTCAGAGTTCATCATTTAATTAATTTAATTATGCTATATCAATTAAATTACTCATAACTTCCATGATTTTTTTTCTAATTGCGATGTAATTTATTTGTGATTTTTCCAATACTATGTAATTCAAATACATACTTGGACTTGACTTGGAATTAGCTGTATACTTTTCAAAATTATTTCTCATTTTACAATAATTATTGAACTTGATATGATTAAAAAAAAAGTTGCCATGGTCTACACAATGTGATATGAGTTAAGTGCATTATAAAATTATTATAAATTAAGTTGCTATACGACGATATTGTTTTTATTTCTAGATCATTTCCAGTTTTGAATTTCAGGTTTTTAATAAGTATGCCAATGTCATCGCAATACTAGGATTTAAAAACCGGCAGAGATATATGGGGCAACTTTACTGATTCCATAAGTTCATTATTATAGTTCATTTAAATATATTTATACATTTATAAATATTTATTCATGTTGTTTTGAGTTTTAAAAAACATAAAAATCGCACGATATTAAGCCTTATTAAGACATTATATAATTGTTCCCCTCAAGCCAAAAGCTGGTTAAAATTCCAATTTTCTTATAAGGTCTTTGAATATTCTACTCGATAAGAATGTAGTCTTGTGCTTCATTTTAAATGTAATCAAACTAATACTGTGAGTAATATTTTCTTAGATTCTGCAATGACGATAGATTGTTAGATAAATTCCAATATCACTCAAATGTAATTTTTTTTAATGAAATTAGCTATTACCCGGTTACTTCCTTGGTTCTCCCTCTACCTTCGGGCATTCTAAAAAGTGTTCTATAGGTTGTTCCATGACAAAATCTAGATTTATATCAAATTTCACTGAAATCCATCCAGCCGTCAAGGTGTGAACGAAGGACTTAGATTCAAACAAAGAAGAATTTGAACTATTCATATTTTCATTTTTTTTTTGTAAATAAATAACAAATAAAGTTAAAAATTTATAATCCATGAAAAATAAACAATAGGTGATTAAGCACATGGCAAACTTGAATTTTCGTCCAAAATCTAAATCTGATGCCGAAATAAATATCATTTCAAAATATAATAACCTCCACATGCTCATAAAACTTCTACGCCACATTAATTCTCGTTTCTGTCGATCTTCCTCTCACTTAAATTTTACTAAGAAAGATACAAATCATAAAGTTTAAGCAAAATTTTTGAATATAATTCAAGCAATTTGTTCATGTTGCATTTAAAAAAAAAATCTTACAGTTAAAAAATTGCAACAAATAAACATTATTTGCCTATCAACCAATCTATATCATATATAAAATTCAATCAGATTTCACAATCACTTTCTATATACAAAATAACATTGCCGCTTGCGAAATGCGTTCAGATACAAAACACGTCCTCGAAATAGCAAAAAAATAAGATACAAATATATGCAACAGTACCGATAGAAATATGTATAGATAGATATAGTGCCATAGATACATTAAATCGATATGTATATTGCCGACACTGGTACAGACACATAATTTGCATATTTTTTTTTACGCAAGAAATGAACTTTTTGCTTCTATGTTCAGTACAAATATAGATACGAGGTATGTATCGAGATATTATATCTAAATTGTAACAAAAATTAAATTTAAATGTAGAAATATTTTTGTTCAATTTTTAATAAATATAACAGCAGCTATGATAAATTTATTTATGTATTATCAAATCAAAATAAATTTATGGGTGCAGTCTAATGTGAGTAAATAATAAGTGAGTGGTACTTGTTCAAGCGATAAGTTTTCAATTATGGAGACAAATACTATTTACCCAAATTAGTTTTAAAATAAAATATTAGAAAGATTTGCCATTTTTTTGATTGTTTCTGTATTTCTGGGAATAAATATTGAAGAAAGAATTTCGTTTCGAAAATACTTGATGTATTGTCAAAAATTATTTTCAAAAAATTCAAAAAATATATCACAAATCAAGATTTGCAAATTTATTATCGATTAAGTTGATAAATAAATTCCTTTTATTTTTAAATAAAAAAAAAAAATAGAAATCAATTTGATAAAATAAGGAAGTTTCGAAATTTTTTAAATATTTTTTAAAATTATTTTTTATATATTTAAAAATGTTTTGACGTTTTTTTCTAATCCACGAAATGAAAGATACAGTACTTATAAGATGAATTGAAAGATCACTGATTTAATTGAACACGTAAGCATAAGTGAAGCTGTGATATCCTTTGGGGAAAGAAAAAAAAAACATTTCCTAGATTGTATCCATTTTGCTTTATCACAAATGTTCTAACAATTTCTGGAAAGTTCTATCCAATCACTTCTTTCGATCTTAAAGCCTTAAGGAGCTATATCCCATTGATTCCTCAAAAGAAAGAAACATTCTAGAAACATTTTCACTAACTCGGTGATTCCAGCTATAGTGCCTTGTAATTCAGGTTGCACTTAATAGACCTAAGGTCTTACAGATATTTAAATTGCCGTTATTTTTTGTTAATTTTAACCACAAATTAGTTAAGAAATATTTCTAAAGAACTTTCGAGACATTTTCAGAGCAGTATTCCAAATAAAGAAGTGGATATAAACAACACTATCACATTTATCCATAATATACAGTTCGAGCGATAATTCACAGATTTCTTGTTCACACATTTATATTTTTTTATTAAAAGTCACTTGAAAATTTATTTTATTTTAATCCAGCTAAAGTAGGTATATATTCCTGGTCAAGGATAATCCCATAAATGTTTGTAATCGATGATGATGATTATAGTGATGGCACTTTTATTATTATTTTTTTTTTTTTTTCAGATACATACCGGCTCCAAAGAGGGCAACAAAAACAATCATACACTTATTCATTTTTAAATTTATAAAATTTAAAAAATTAAAATATTTAGAAGAAAAAAAAAATTTGAGACGAAATCAAAAAGGCTCTTTCGACTACAAAACGCTTAAACCGACTGTGTGTGGTTGGAGGTCTTACATTCGCTTTTTATACCAGGCCAAGAGGTGTAAAACTGTGTTATGTGCCTCAAAAATTTTGCCGTTTTATTTTCAGGCTTTTTTTTTTGTTGTTGTTTAATATATATTTTCCTACTTCTTGAATTTTGTGGCGGGGGTAGAGACTGCTTTGCTAAACTCTATACGACGACGATGATGACGAGTACAAAGACCACTATTTTTATAAAAATGTTGGTAGTTGGTGGTTTGGTACGTGTTCAATAATTTGTTTTTTTTTCTTTTCTGTCTGTCTCTCAACGGTACGAGTACGAGTATATCTTTTAGATACACCTCTCTCTTTGTGTGTCGTGCATTTCATATTCCTCATTATTCTTTAAGCCTAAGTTGATTACGATGATGGTTTAGACTTTATTGGTATCTCAACTAAGTACCTATACCTACTATACACTCTGAACTAATGTGTTTTTGGCTTTCTTTCGTTTTTGATATTTGTTGATATTATATTGTCAAATCAAGTCACAGATACATAGATAGGAAGATAGGTAGGTTTTGTGTTTCTTCTTCTCAGCTTGCATCTTATTAGTGTAAAAATTAAAAATTTGGCCATGCTTAGGTCGTAAATGTGCACTGAGTTCGACCTGACTAACAAACAAACAGGTAGATGTGGCATTATACCTTATACTCAACTCATACTAACCATTTCCAGTTATGTGATAATATTGTCGCTCCTTTTTTCTTAATAAATTTATATTCAAACGGAATGGCATTAGTAATTATAGTACGAAAAACTCAGACTCAAACTCAGCAGACTCATAGAGATAGATTGTAGCGTTGTAGTAGAATATTGTAAAATTGATCAGATCTTGTTTGTAGGGGGCTCTACGAGTCTAGATATACGAGAATGCGGTATGTGTGGAATTGCTTTCAAATGAATTTCAATCTTTGTTTAGGTCGGTTTTGGCGATGATAGTTGATGGTGATATTCGAGGGGTGTATTGTGGGTGCAATTGCAGCAGTAGCAGAATCCTATAACCATAATCCATGTATGGAGAACGAGAAGGAGGTGTGTGCGCGATATAGAAGAAGAAGAAGAAAATGAAAAAAAAAAATAAAAAAATTAAATATGTTTTTTTACAACGGTGTTTGCAGCTCGTGCCAAAAAAGGTTTATGCAATTCCGGGGAGTTTAACGGGTTTAACCTAAAGTCGTGGGCTAAAAGTTTTATGTTGGTTGCATAGGTGGATGTTTGTTTTTTTTTTTCAGATACCTATACCTTACCTACCTATATAGCTACCTACATTTAACTTATGTTGTGATGTGAGGATAGATATACATAAATTTGGTGGATTCATCTTCTTTTAATCGTAGAGTTGCTTTATGCGGTGTGGCATAGTTTAAGTTATGTGGTTTTTGAGTTTGATTTTTTTTTTTGTTTAATTTTAAAATAAATTAAACTTTACCACTGAAATTTATAGGGAAACTTGAGACCTGATTTTGTATTGTATGTAGGTAGGTTTATGGTTTAATACCTTCCATATTATTTAACCGCGCCGCTCCCTTGAATGTAAAAATGTGGTTTATAAATAGTTCGAGATTAAGTTGATATACTTAACATATAGGTACCTACCTACATGAAAAATGTTGATGGTTCACACCAAGTTTTGATTTGTTTGAACTTTTTTCAAATGTAAATAGACTTCATTATGGTATGGATATGACAGCTATTGGTTTCAGAGCCACCTATTTTGATGGAAACGCGTCAATATCAAACATATTTTGGGTGAAAACTCGTCATAATGTACAAAAACTATTTTAGCTTTTTCTACACATCCTCATAAAGTTTATGCATTTTGTTATGGGTTTTAAGATTTTATTTTATTAGAAAGGAAGAAAACAACAATGGATTCTCTAATTTGAGATGATTTTGATGTGTTTGGCATCTTAAGTGTTATGAGCTGTTGCTGTAACACTATCTTACGTCTTCTTCAATACATTTGATTGATTGCCTCGTCTTTGTTCTTTGACTTTTCAGCTATAGTTCAATATGTAAGTACAGTAGTTATTTGATACCTTCTCAAATAAATAATTTCAAAGCTTTAGTAGAAATAAGAAAGATAGATGGTAAGTAATAAGAAGCTCAAACTGGAGATTAGGGTTGGCCAGGAGTGTCACAATTCTGTGAGTAGGTATATGGGTGATTCTCTGCCAACTGTGATTCTTTGTTTAGAAAATTTTCAAAAATTAAAACTTCTTGGAAACATTTTTCTTTGTGTGTGTGGCTTCATTCAGACAGAGTATCAAATCAGCATTTTGCTACAACTTTAAAAGAACAAAAAATATGGTGAAATGAACTAAAACTGGAATAGACGATAATGACACTTTTTTTCTTTGTTTTGCTTTTGATTTGTTCTCCCTCTTTTTGACCATATTTTTGTTGAGATTCTTGATTGTCTAATACGTTTTGACTTCTTGACATTTTTACTTCCCTTTTTTTCTTAAAAAAATTATCTCTTTATCTTTTTTGAAGTCTGTTCTTCTGAATGGACACCCTTTTTCTTGTGCTGGGTTATTACTTAGTTTTTATTGCACGGAATAGTTTTTTGTTTGGCTTATCTGAGGTATTGCTAGCGTTCTTATAAAGAAAATTGGAAATTATTTAATTATATTTAATTTAAAGTTCAATAAGTATTTAAATGCCACGGTACTGACATCCACGGTACTGACATTTAGACAGTTTGTGTAATCTCAAAATAATTTCCAGGACAATTTTAATTTATGCCGTTAAAGCAATACAAAATTTTGATAACCACCCAAAAACATGTTATAACATGCTTTAAAAATACTACCACGGTACTGACAAATTAATTTGTGACACACTTTCATCGCATGAAAACATATCACTCTTTAAGTACAACAACGTACAAGAAATTAAATGACTGTTGTTAACTATACATAAATAGTGTCTCTTTTAGAAAACCA
The DNA here is from genome assembly GCA_963921185.1 of Dasysyrphus tricinctus. NCBI lineage: Eukaryota > Metazoa > Arthropoda > Insecta > Diptera > Syrphidae > Dasysyrphus > Dasysyrphus tricinctus. Next base: position 64,291,388 of record OY992530.1, read on the forward strand.
CAGTACAAACGTGTTAAAACCAAAACAAAATAGCGCTTGAGTGGGACATCTCTTGTATTTATTCAAAAATAAAACTAAAACCTTGGACAACATTCATTCATGATTATTTTATTCAGCAATAAGTATGTTGTCTTAATTTTTTCTAAATTTTGTCAAGCAAGTATTGCACTTAAACTTTTATAAAGAAAGCATTTTTATTCAATGAAGTATTTAATTCGGAAATAGTAGATTTAATTGGAAAAACAAGGAACGGACATGCCATGGTACTGACATTTTGACCACACTTTTGTAAGCCATGTGGAATAAGTAGTAAATTTAGTCATGATATTGAATGTAGATTGTAGTAAATAGCCGTTCACCCAATTTAAATCAGAAATATATACAAACATTTTAAATTTAATATAAAAAAAATCACCCATATGTCTATTCGGCTACAGCCTAAACAGATCGATTGATTTTCTTTAAACTTGGTACATAATGTTTTTTTTATTCTCCCCGGATGCTTTTTTCTATTTTTCTATGACCAAAAATAACAGTAACTGCCGTATTTGGCTAAGAAATTTTATAAAATTTTTATTTTTCTCAAAAACGGCTCCACAACCTTTCTTAAATAGAATTCAAAAAATAACTGTTAGTAAAGGCTTCCCTTGGATGGGAAACCATTTTTCAAAAATGTTTATGTAAATACACCGTTTTGTGTACCAAAATTAAGAAAAAAAGTTTATGGATTTTTAGAAAATGTTTCAATATTTTTACTTGCGATTATAGGTACTATAAGGCAAGTTTTGGATTCGTGCAAAAAAAAAATTTTAGATAACAATCAAATATGATATTACGATGATAGAGAACACCAAAAAAGTGGGTGGCAAAATTCTGTCTGTCTGTCTGTCTGTCTGTCTGTCTGTCTGTCTGTCTGTTCATCTACAGCCTAAACGGCTCGATCGATTTTCTTCAAACTTGGTACTTAGTGGTTTTTGGTGATTCTCCGACACGTTTTTTTCATTTTTTTTTAGAACCAAAAATAACGGTACCTGTCATACATTTTTTTTTGGCAAATTTACATAATCGTATGTTTCTCAAAAACGGCTCGACAACTTTTCTTAAAAAAAATTCAATAAATTTATTTTAGTAAAGGCTTTCTTTGGGTGGAAAACCATTTTTCAAAAATGGTTATTAATGGTACCTCCCAAGGAACCATTTTTTTAATTTTTGATTTTCTTCAAAATGGTATGACCGATTTCAATTATTTTTTTTATACAGAAGCTTCCAAAAAATGTTTATAGTTTTGTGTACCACAATTTTTGAAAAAATATTTTTTGGATTTTTAAAAAATATTTCAAATTTTTTTTTGGAAAATCAAATATTTCGAAAACGGCATCATAGATTTTTTTGAAACTCGATATTTAAGACTTTTTTAGTACTTTCTAAAATATTTTTAGAAAAAAATTTACATTTATGAAAAAACAACGGTACCTTCCATACAAAAGTGAAAAAACCGCAAAGGAAAATATTTTTTTGCTCGAAAACGACTCCTAGGATTTTGATTAAACTTTTTTCATATGCTAAAATTAGTACGATCTACCATCAAAAACTATAAAATTTTACACATAGCAACTATTAGTAGTACCTGTCATAGAACGTATTTTTTTATTTTGAGTTTTCTCGTTATCACCGTAACGGATTTAAATGAATTTTTTTATATACAAATTTCAGATAAGATTAAATAATATTGCATATCAAAATTTTCAAAAAAAAAGTTTTTGGATTTTTAAAAAACGGGTTAACAATTTTTTTTCAAATTTTGTTTTTATATACACATAAATATATAGTTTAAATCTGCATACCAAAATTTGTTCTTAAAAATGTTTTAAGAATTTTATATATAAAAATTAATTTTAAGAAAAACCGCTCCAACGATTTTAAAATTTTTTTCCCCATATAATCATATTCCATCATGAATTAAGATGGCATTCTTTTTTTTCACCTCGAACTGTCAATAGAATTGTTTTAGCTAATTTAAGTGTCGTATTTCATGCTTCTCTGCATTTTTCTCTCATAATTTCCATGTTTGTATATACAATTTTCTTAAACTCGCAGTGTCTTGAACATAAGAGCAAGTACGTGCGACCCAGTCGTGCATTTTATTTTTTTGAAAATCAAGTACCTACATATGTATACATATTCGAAAATGACATTATCGATTTTTAACACTTTCTAAAATATTTTCGAAACAAATTTTACTTTTATGCAAAAAATAACGGTACTTTCCTTACAAAAGTTAAAAAACCGTTAAGGAAAATATTTTTGTTTTCGAAAACGGCTCCTACGATATTAATAAAATTTAATTTCACCGTATGTTTAAACTAGTGCGATTTATTACCAAAAATTACAAAACTCTACACTTAGCAAAATGGCTGGCCACGATACCAAAATAGTCTCGGTATCGTTTGGTATCGGCATCGCAGAACCAAACGATACCGAGACGATACCAGAAATAAGTCTCTACTTAGCATTTTAGCAAACTATTCATATTGCGAATTTTCTCATTATTGACTACAGCTTTAAATTCATTTTTTAAATACAAATTTCAAATATGATTTAAAAATAAGGTAGACAAGGCTGTCCAACAGTGTTTGACTTGATATAGTCTTAAGACTTTTGGCTTAAACTTCTAGAGATCTTTATTAATACTTGATTTAACAACTTTGTATTTAAAAAGAAATAATATCTTTGAAAAGGTCAGGGAAATACTTAGTAGATATTAATTGTTTTCAATAAGCATATCAACTGGTTCACTGTGTGCAAGCAGGTGGAAACAGAGAACCACCGACCACAACCACGTGTTACACAGTAAACGGTAAACCACTGATGATGAATGATCGAAATTGTCAAAAATAAAGTATTATTCTAAAAAAAATCGAATTGCATATCTTTAATTGGGACCAACAGTTTTTACCGAGTCCAAACGGCTAAATGAGAATCATTTACTCATGACAAGTTTACTCTAGGAGGATTTTTCAGTTCCTCGCAAGGGGCAGTACCTTGAATAAAACATTTCTGTTGTTAGGTGGCACGGCTGGTAATCGAATCCACACATTCGGCATGACAGTCCAACGCACTAACCATTATGCCACGAGGTAGGTACTACCAAATTGAAATGTACATGCTCGAACTTAACTGTTAAAAGCTTCTACCTGAAGACAATTCAATGTGGCCTCTCTGCAGCAAATGTTATGTGATAAATCGAAGTTTTGATCAAAAATCGAGCATGGAAATCCACACCAATTTCTAATAATTTCAAGTTTACGTCAATAATTAAAAATTCAAAAATCAAAAATTTAAAAAATTATAGACTGCCTTTATTTGCACAGAAAAGATCATCTCTCTACCTTTCCCCGTTAAGAAAATAGCCGAAATCGAGTTTCACTCTCTAAACCAAGATGGAGGACACCCTTCAAAGGTTTGATGGTCGAATACTTGGATTTAAGCTTCGTATAAATTCCCATAGGAGCATGCGGCTAACAATACTGGACTGGGAACATAAGATCAAGAGTATACGAGTGACCCTGTCGTGCATCTTATTTATTTCGAAACGGCTCTAAGGATTTTGATAATATTTTTTAATATGTTCATATTGTCACCTGGTGGTAGGAACTAGGTAACTTAATATTTAAAATTTTGGAAAAATCATGGTTCACAGATGCTACTTGAGAATTGCATAAATTGCTACTACCGATGAAATGTCGCTTAACCGTTTTGCTGAATAAACAATTGCAGCCAAAAGATGATCCAAACATGTTCGGATGAACCGGTGGATTTCAATAGTTTAAGAAGATATACAAAAATGCTTTGAGTTGATGATAAGGGTGCGGCTGGTATTAGATCCTCTTGGACAAAAGGCAGACTACTGGGAAACAAAAAGAGTACCAATATTGCAATACACCGCAAGAACAGTTATGTTTAGAAATCGTTTCCAGGCTTTTATGTTACATTTCGAAAACAATGAAAGAAGTAGTCAAACCAATCGACTTCATAAAATTGGAAAACTGATTGATGTCCCTAAGACTAATTTCAAAGCTGCTTAAAATGTTGCTATTGAAGAAACTTTAGTGCCATGTAGATGCCATATTTAGGCAGTTAGTTTAGGTAAGGTTTAAGTGGCTGCCAGTCGTGAAGACTGACACACTTAGACCATGAGTTGGTCCATCGTGACACCACATGAATCTAGGAAACCCTTTTCCTTACTCGGTTTACTATTTGTAACTGCTATTGAAGCATAAAAGACTGCCTTAGCTGTGGTTGATATCACGTTTTCTTTCAGCCAAGATAAGGCTTCTTTAATTGGCATAAGTTCCGCCTGGAACACGCTCCAATGATTAGGAAGACGGAATAAGAGACTTTAATTTAGTCTTTATGAGTACACACCACCACCCATCCCTTCATCAGTTTTTGATCCGTCTGTGTAGATATGAATCGATTGATCCTCGAAGAAAGCCATATCATCCCAGAGAGTTCTAGAAGGAATGTTGACTTGTAAGTTTGAACCGAACTGTGGTTTTGGGATGGTGTAATCAATGTGACTTGGCAGTACATACCCAATAAAACTAGTCGATATGGAGTGAAAATATATTCAAACTCTGCTCCACTGATGGCTAAACTTGGGCATTAAGAGTTTACACTGGAAAAACGTTATTTCTCAAATCAAGTTTACCTAGCGCATCACCAGAGTTTTGGAATCGTATTGAATCTGTTTCCTAGTAGCTAGCAGTTTTGAAAGTCAAAGCATTATAATTATGAATTCATACCTGGCTATCATATTTGAAAGCCATGGCACCAGTGTAAACACCATTGGCCATCATGACAGAAAAAAAATAAAAAAGGTGCGCATACGTCATAGTGTACCAGTGTTTAGCAAAGTCACCTTCTTAATAATATCTAATTGATAATTTTTTAATTTGAAATATTTAAGAATACTCTGAAAGACTATTTCAGCCTTAAAATGCATCACTCTGCACTTGTTTAAAAGAGTAAAGTCGAAAAGCTTGGTTGCTCTGGTATTTATTCAGCCCTTCCATAAACTCGAATCCATTCGTAATGACGTGACGGTTTGTATGAAATTTTCAACCACGATGAACTCTTCTGTGACAATTTTTTCAGAATTCGTAGGAAGTTTCAATATAACAAACTTTTTTTCAGTTAAAATACTAAATTTCGCTTTTTATGTTAAAAGCCCCAGATCTCAGATTAACTTGAAAAAAAAACAAAAATTGAACTAAAATATTGCAGTTTGTTGTCATAAATGAATGTCCCTTCATGATAACAAGTAATTTTTCCCACATTTTGCTTTGATTATTCAGTAACTCCCTTCAAATTTGTTTAATACATATCTACGGTGAAATAATCTTTCACCGAATTTCATTTGCCAAGGCTTATGACAGGTTAAAAAAACCACCATAATAAATGCGTAGAAAGCGCATGATAAACAATATTTACTTTCTCAACCTTGTTATAAAATTTAATTTGTGCATTTTATATGATTAATTATTATCGAATCAGCCCAAAATTTATTGGTATAATTCATATTAAAATAAATTTCTTTAAAAGTCAAAAACCTCTTTGCCTCTTTCCTTTTGGAATTATTATTTTCTCTATTTTGGAAAGTCATGCATCATTGATTTACATCCAAATCTGGTTGTAATCAAGGAAGCAGTCAGCATCGGTAGCACAAAAATATAATGTTTACACAAATCAGTTCAGTTTATGGACGCATGTTGTTTTTTTTTGTTGGTGTAACGCGAGAAATATCCGCGCCAAAAACATTATTTGCTTGCAGCTGCAACTTAAAATTAAACAATGACCTACTGTTTTCATATTGTCCTCAGAGTTTGATCTCTATAAGGTATATATCTTTAGTATCTGAGTCAGCCTCAGCGGGTAGTCATTTGACAAAACTTCGATTTATGCATTATTTCAAACCCTTTGGCATCACCTCCGCTCTTTGTATAGTTGACTTTCTGTGATTAATTGCACTGAACGAAAGACTATTGAAAAATTTGTTTCACTTTGGAATTTTCCGAAAAATAAAAGTACAATTTTTCGGGTTAAAAACTATAAGCAAAAAGTTTATGTTTAATATATATAAGAATGCC
>OY992530.1:67419000-67826041 GCA_963921185.1 Dasysyrphus tricinctus
CCAGATCGTGAATACCCCTATTGGTTCTTGTCCTAACAATAATCATTCCTGAAAATTTCATCAAAATCAGTTCGGTGGTTTAGTTTTAAGCCAATTTTTTTCCAGCGATGTCAGTTTGACATCTGTCACTTTGACAGCTGTCAGTTTGACATCTGTCACTCTGACCAGTTTAACATCTGTCATTTTGACAGCTGTCAGTTTGACATCTGTCATTTTGACAGCTGTCAGTTTGACATCTGTCATTTTGACAGCTGTCAGTTTGACATGTCACTTTGACAGCTGTCAGTTTGACATTTGTCATTTTGACAGCTGTCAGTTTGACATCTGTCACTCTGACAACTGTCAGGTTTCAAAGTGACAGATGTCAACTGACAGCAACGAAGCCTTGCAAAAGGTTGCAGCTTTACATTACAACCTATGTATTTATCTACCCATGTTTAAAAAAAAAAATGTGTGAGTACCGGGACTCGCGTGCAAGATGTGTAAACATTCGTTTTCAACTGAAGGTAAGGGATCGGGTCATTACCACGTATGGCAAAAAATAGGAATCTGTAATACAAGCGCTAAGGCTATATATGTCCTAATTGGACAAAGATCGCGCATCCCAGCGATAAGCTTCAGTCGGTCGCATCGCTTGTTGATAGCGCTACCAAAATGTGTGTCCGATCGCTCCTAAGTAATATCGTGCACTGTAAGTGGATGTTAACACACTATCGGGCGACCACAAAAAAGAATTTTGTATAAAAATGGTTTTCTATTCTTTCAAGTTTGCACCAAACCTCAATGTTGTTAAGAGTAAATAAAATGTTTACAGCTAATCTTGAATGTACAAGAGAGATTTTTAAAATGCGCCAATTGCGAAATATGATGATTGCGATGTTCATGTTCAAATGTACAACTATAAATTTTAAAAAAATTACAATTCTAAAACCCCACCTAAATTGCATTGAATCTATTTTTGAAGCAATCCCAACATTTATCCCATAAAATTAGGATTAAATAAGCTTCATTTATCATATTTTCCTTCAAATCCGTTGCATTTTAGTGCGATCAAAAACAAACTCGTTTGATTTTAAGCTATGAAACAATTTCTTGTAGCGTCGGTCGCACAAATTCAGTTCCTGATTAGGACATTTCCCTTTAGGTATTGAGTTTGTTTTTGAAAGCTTGTGTTCCTAAGGCTATGTCCTAATTGGGACCCATCGCACGACTGAACAACAAGCGATGATCGCTGTATCGGACAACCAAAACATCAAACTTCAATAAATCAATCAATGTGTCCTTATTAGAATATAAACGCGGTAGCGCGATGACGTATAACAGTCGCACATGCTTGTTTTGAGATCGCTCAAGCTATTCCACACAAGCTTTCAAAAACAAACTCAATACCTAAAGGCAAATGTCCTAATCAGGTACTGAATTTGCGCGACTGACGCTACAAGGAGTTGTTTAATTGCTTAAAATCAAGCGAGTTTGTTTTTGATCGCACTACAATACAACGGATTTCAAGGAAAATATGATAAATGAATCTTAATTAATCTTAATTTTATGGGATAAATGTTGGGATTGTTTCAAAAATAGATTCAATGCAATCAAGGTGGGGTCTTAGAATTGTTATTGCTTTAGATTTATAGTTATATATTTATTGAACCTCGCAATCATCATATTTTGCGATTGGCGCATTTGAAAGTCTCTCTTGTACATTCAATACTAGCTTTGTTTACTCTGATCAACATTGAGGTATGGTGCAAACTCCAAATAGGAAACCACATACAAAATTCACCTTCGTGGTCGCCCGATAGTGCGTTTACATCCACTTACCACGCGCGGTTTTAAGAAGCGATCGGTAATAGGACACACATTTTGGTAGCGCTATCAACAAGCGATGCGACCGACCGAAGCTCATCGCTGGGTTGCGCGATCTTTGTCCAATTAGGACATAGCCTAAAACAAAATGGTTGCACGACACAAATTATAATGAATTTACCCATTAAAAAACTCCTTACGAGAAAACTCCTAAGCAAATAAACCATCACAAATTAAGCTACTTCAATTAACTTTATGACGTCACAAAGTTGTTCCTGGATTCAAAGTTAAAGTGTCAAAAAGTAACTTTGAGTACATTTTTCCAACTCATCTATTTGATACTGAGTCAAAAGCAGCTGAAATCACGATGTTTTCATTTTGAGTTATCTTTTGTTTGCTTCTAGATCGTTCGGTTTGTAATTGATCTCATTTTTGTAATATGTAATAGTTTAATTTTATTATCCCCCAGATCTGATCCGGATAAGATTATCATAATAAACCAAAACAGGATCCCAGTGCGACAAGAGTGTTATATACCTATCCGATCCCCGTTTATCCTTTTGTTTCTGTATTTTCTCTCTACTCTATTCTCTATTTTCCCTATCTTCAACACAAAAAGCCATCTACCTGTGAGAGAAAAAACTCATTTTTGCAAAAAAGTACAAAGGGTGTATGGTCAGAATAAATTTGCAAATCGAAATCCAAAAGCAAGGTCGAATTTTGTGTTGTTTTTGTAATACATGTATGCATGCATATACAATCCAGATCAGATCTGGGGGAAAATATAAAGCTAATAGATTTTTATTTTTATTGATTTTACCGTCGATAGTGAGTTTGGAAATTTTTCCCAGGTTTTGCAACCTTTTTAATCTGATTTGATCGATTTGTAGTAAAGAAATTTGTGCAAGTAATGAATGATAAAAAAAATTGGAAATATTTTTGCTTAAATATTCAATTTTGTGCTAGAATGAAGTTAAATAAAATTTAATTTGAAAAATGTATGCATTTTCGAAGTGCTGATAAAAGTTCTTTTTAATAATGAAATCACAATTTCTTCTAAATTTTTAATTCCAAATCTATTTCGACTTTTTCACCCAATTTGTTTGACTGATCAGCCATATTTTTAGCTTTTGTCGTTCCTAAATGAAAAGTAACTCAAAGTAACTTTTTTAAATATGACATTACAACACTTCTTTTTGACACATTAACCACAGCCAATACTAGAGAAACATAAAAGAATGCGCCACTTGGCAAATCATGTTATGACATTTCAAATCAAGAAATTGCAAATAACACTTAATATCGCAAACCAAAATTGTCACTCGCCATTACAGAGATTAACATCAAAAGCAGCATATGGATACAAAATAATGAAATAAAAAATTAAATTTCTAGAAAAAAAAGCAACAAAATCTTCACCTGGCAAAATGTATGTCAAATATCTCTGTAAAGATATGATTACATCTTGTCATCCAATCAAGATATGAAACGGAGTGACTCCATTCGATATTTAATGTCAAGACGAACATTCTGAGAGAAATTATCTACTGTGGAGTCGGGGTGTAAGGAATTCACTCCACTTAGCAAATACCAAAACCTACCTTATGGTTTTGGTATTTGCTATTTGAAAACTACCTTACCTATTCGAGTTTACAGAGTTCTACTTACCTACAATAAACAAAATGGTTCCAAACGGAACCGTGAGCCCATATCCGTTATATCCGATTTTCAATTTTACCCATACCGAGCGCTAAGATGTTTACACATCAAAAAAAATTTAGAAACCTTGAGTTTCGAACTTGACTTCGTGTTGAAAATTTGAATACCAACCGGGTGAATATCCTAAAAAAATAATTTATTCTACGATATTTAATATAATCAAATATTCTCACCCGGTTTGCGTCCAAATTTTCAAATATCAAAAAGTATCAAATTATTATTAAATTTATAATTCACATAATTTATTTCATGAAAAGTAAAATCATATTCAAATTTATTCCAAATGACTTAGGGATCTGAGCAGTTCCATATTAGATAGACTCTTAAGCATTGAACTATGTATGTTAGTTTAATACGGCCATTGCTGAATAGGAAATTGTTTGGATTAATGGTTTGAGTTTGTCATGAACCGGTCCCGGATTTTTTCAATAACCACAAGTTTTAATTTTGTTTTCTATGGATTTTCAAAAGACTTTGTTAACAAAATGTCAGAAATTTGCCATCTAAACACGAAGTCAAGTTCGAAACACAAGGTTTTTTTAATTTTGTAATGTAATGTAAAACTGTGACCTTTTGCAAGGCTTCGTTGCTGTCAGTTTGATGTATATCACTTTGAAACTTGACAGCTGTCAAAGTGACAGATGTCAAACTGAAAACTGTCAAAGTGACAGCTAGTTGTTAAATTAAGATATGATAACCGTTTGTAAATAAAATATATATACATCGGGAGTTTATCGCCCAAAGTTAAAAATTAAGGAGAAAAAGATTAAACAATGGGTAGTTTTTAAGCGATCCGTTTTCACTAAATTCTGAACTTTTTTTTAATTATTCTTCTATTTATGGGATAAATAAGGGCTTAAGGGCTTTCACTTTTTTAAGGTTAGTTAGATACATGTTTGTGCGGTCGCATCATTGTTCTCTATCATGACTAAACATTTAATTAAAATGGATAGTGGGTTCAGATTTACCCAGACTGGCTTCATCAAAAAACGTCCACAAAATGGGCGTTGCAAGAACTTTTAAAGGCCAATTTTTTAAAAATATATTTTTATAAGGTTTAATTAACATCTTATAGAATGTGAAGAAAATTTGAAAAGAAATTCTTTTGTTTAAGTGGAGTGACTGAATATTTATAATTCAATAAATAATTAAATTCACATCAGTATCTCCACGCTTTGATCAAAGGGCACGGTAGTGCCCAGCCAAGTTCGCGGCACTATACCCTTTTTACAGGAACAAACTCAGACGATTTTCAACCCCCCTCTAACTTCAGTACCAATAAAGTCAGAAACTTCAAATTCGCAGTATTTGCTGAGCTGAGCAAGCACAGATGGCTCACCAAATTTCAACTCTTTAGCATTAGTAATTCCCGAGATATAGGACTTCAAAAATCGCAAAAACCGTAACTGACTGACTGACTCACTGACTCACTGACAGATCATCAAAATTATGGAGCACTTCCCGACATCGTAGAAACTTGAAATTTCGCATAACGGTAGGCCTTGTGGTGCATACAAAGGAAAAAATCGAAAATCTGCAATTTTCTATTCAGGGGGCGTGGCATCCACCCACTTTCATTAAAATTCTTATGAATTATATGGAGCACTTCCGATTGTTGTAGAACGATGAAAATTGGTAGATCGGTAGGGCTTGAAGTACTTAGAAAGAGAAAAATTGAGAAATTGGAATTTTCCATTCAGGGGGCGTGGCACCTACCCAGATTCTTAAAAATTCTTATAAATTATATGAAGCACTTCCGATTGTTGTAGAACGATGAAAATTTCTAGGTCGGTAGGGTTTGCAATACTTAAAAAGAAAAAAATTGAAAAATTGGAATTTTCCATTCAGGAGGCGTGGAATCCACCCACTTTCTTAAAAATTCTTGTGAATTATATGGAGCACTTTTGATTGTTGTAGAACGATGAAAATTGGTAGATCGGTAGGGCTTGAAGTACTTCGAAAGAGAAAAATTGAAAAATTGAAATTTTCCATTCAGGGGGCGTGGCATCCACCCACATCCTTAAAAATTCTTATAAATAATATGGAGCACCTTCGATTGTTATAGAACGATAAAAATTGGTAGGTCGTTAGAGCTTCAAATATTTGAAAGAAAAAAATCGAAAAATTTGGAACTATCAGTTCAGGGGGCGTGGCATCCACCCACTTTCTCAAAAGTTCTTGTAAACTTTATGAAGCCCTTCTGATTGTTGTAGAATTATGAAACTTTGTAGAGCGGTAGGGCTTGATTTTCACCTGGCAAAATAAATCTTTGCAAAAAGGAGTGAAATCACAACAAAAACATAAATGTTAAAAAAAGAGCCAAGTTCTTAATTGTACAAGAAACCTGTGCGTAAAAAGTCTGCCAAAAAAAGTAATGAGATCTAAAATACATGCCAAGTATTAAGTTCATGAAGTTTAATATCAAATATCTTAAGTAGAGTAATATCGAAAACACTCCAAACTATGACAGAAATTTGGTATTTAATGATTACTGATTAAAATTTAGTGGGTTTACTTGGCAAGTTTTCCCTTAATTACATATGTAGGTACTTAATCACAAACTTAATTGTATGAAAACTTGACCAGTGAACCCACCAAATTTTAATCAGTAATCATTAAATACCAAATTTCTGACATAGTTTGGAGTGTTTTCGATATTACTCTACTTAAGATATTTGATATTAAACTTCATAAACTTAATACTTGGCATGTATTTTAGATCTCATTACTTTTTTTGGCAGACTTTTTACGCACAGGTTTCTTGTACAATTAAGAACTTGGCTCTTTTTTAACATTTATGTTTTTGTTGTGATTTATATATTATTGGGTAAACATCGATACAAAATTGCATCTTAGAAGGGTACGATAGTCATCTAACTGATGAGCACAACTATCGTACCTGGGCGAAACGCAATTAGCTATGGAGTTGAGCTGAGCTCACTTGAACTTTTAACTTGAATTTAATTAACACCTGCATTTTTTCTAATTTTTACGAAAAATGACTTTTTTAAGAAGCTATGCGTGGAGGTGAACGGATATTTATTATATTGGTTTCTTGTCCTAACAATAATCATTCCTGAAAATTTCATCAAAATCAGTTCGGTGGTTTAGTTTTAAGCCAATTTTTTCCAGCGATGTCAGTTTGACATCTGTCACTTTGACAGCTGTCAGTTTGACATCTGTCACTCTGACCAGTTTAACATCTGTCATTTTGACAGCTGTCAGTTTGATATCTGTCATTTTGACAGCTGTCAGTTTGACATCTGTCATTTTGACAGCTGTCAGTTTGACATGTCACTTTGACAGCTGTCAGTTTGACATTTGTCATTTTGACAGCTGTCAGTTTGACATCTGTCACTCTGACAACTGTCAAGTTTCAAAGTGACAGATGTCAACTGACAGCAACGAAGCCTTGCAAAAGGTTGCAGCTTTACATTACAACCTATGTATTTATCTACCCATGTTTAAAAAAAAAAAATTTTAGAAACCTTGAGTTTCGAACTTGACTTCGTGTTGAAAATTTGAATACCAACCGGGTGAATATCCTAAAAAAATAATTTATTCTACGATATTTAATATAATCAAATATTCTCACCCGGTTTGCGTCCAAATTTTCAAATATCAAAAAGTATCAAATTATTATTAAATTTATAATTCACATAATTTATTTCATGAAAAGTAAAATCATATTCAAATTTATTCCAAATGACTTAGGGATCTGAGCAGTTCCATATTAGATAGACTCTTAAGCCAGTCGATCTCGGTCTGTGAAGGTGTGCATACGTTTTCGGCTTTCACAGTGATTTCAATTTATATATTCGGAGTGATTAAGTCAAACTAATCTTTAGCCAAACTATTTTTTATAGTGCAATAGCACAGAGCAAGAGGTGGCGGACCGTCAACCTAAGGGTCACGGGTTCGAATCCCAGCCGGGCATCAAACTTTTATTTGCTTTTTTACACAACAGGGAGGTAGAAAACATTATATATTGGGACAATAAGAAGATGGAAAAGGAGAAAAGTGCGGGGACACCGAAAGGTGGCCCAGCAACAAGATCGAAAGGTCCAGCGGTACCAGTTGCGTGTACATCGAAAGATGTCACAGCAACGGCATCAGCAACCACGATATCAACAACAACGGCGACATCAGCCGATACTCCCGAAAAGAGAAGGAGAAAGATAAGATGTGCGCCGAACTTGGTGAAGCGGCGCTCAACCACCACTCCAGCAGAGCTGCCAGCTGGGGGGGGAGGGGCGTCGACTACAGCCATAGGAACAGCAGCATAAAACTTGGATCGGCAACTCAACTCTTCGCACTCCGACGAAGAGATAGAGTACATGTCCGAAGGGGGAGAAGGAATGTTTACGACGACGGGAGATAGTAACATCCTCGATCTCTCCACACCAGAGGCGTCCGCAGACGAAGATGACGCGGCGCCAAAGCAAAATGAGGATGACGAGAAGGCCATCAGCCAGCAGATTGGTGCCATTCAAGGGGAGATGGAACGCCTAAATGCCATCCTTGCGCCCCTGATTTTGAAGCTAAAATCAAAGCAAGAAGCTCGCTGCGAAAGAGAAATACTGGAGCGCGAGCAAAAGAAGGAACAACAGGCGCCTCAGAAAGGGGCCCAAAATCAAGAGCGGCAACCAACAGCAATCCAGCAAGAGCAAAACTTGCCAGCGCAGCAGCTACAAGAACAGCTGCCACATCAGAAGCAGCCAAAACAACAGCTGCAAGCCGAAAAGCCACAGCAGCAACAAAAACAAAAGCAACAACAACAGAGCCGACAAGAAGAAAATACAAAACAACAAAATAAACAGCAGCAGCAGAACCAACAGCAGCAGAACCAACAGCAGCAGAGTCAGCATCAGCAGAACCAACAGCAGCAGAAACGTCAACAACAGAAGCAGAAGCAGCATAATCAACACCAGCAGCAGCCACAGCCTACCAGGAAAAATAAAGAAAAGGTGCCACCCATCAATACTTACAAGATGGAGTTACAGGATACCATTGAATTATGTAAGTCGGCCATAGGCCAAAATTTTTCTATTAAAAGATTAAGCAAGGATAGGCATGCGATTCACTGCTCCACAGTGGCGCAACATAAAATTATTAAAAATTTATTAAAGGAATCCACGACTGAGTTCTTCAGTTTTACCCCCAAAGTGGATAAATGTCAAACGGTCCTCTTGAAGGGCATAGATTCCTGCACGGAACCAGAGGTGCTCTATAAGGAGCTCCGCGAAAAAGCGAGCGGCGATCTCGAGTTTATCGGGGTCAAGCCGTTTACCACAGTCAGAGCCAGACGGGAGAAGCGGTCTTTGCCGTTCTTCCTGGTTCAGCTTTCGCCCAGCAGCAAACTGGATAGTTTGAGGAGTATCTCCGTCTTCAACTACCAGGTTGTAACTTGGGATAAATTAAAGACACGCGGCGACATGCTTCAATGCATGCGCTGCCAAAGGTTCGGCCACGCTGCAGCAAACTGCGAAATGCAGTCACGCTGCGTGAAATGTGGTGAGAACCACATTAAGGGAGAGTGCAAGCTCGGAGAGGAACGGGTCGAAGACATGACCCAGCTTAAATGTGCACTTTGCGGAAAGGAGGGGCACCCTGCTAACTATCGGGGTTGCTCAGCTTTTCAGCAAATACGTATTAATAAAGCGGCTAGGCAGACAGTAGTTGAGAAACGCCCCCCAACGCGTGCTCCCACAACAACGCCCGTCAATCCCCAAATTTCTTACGCCCAAATGGCGGCAGGAAGGGGAAACACGGTACAGCCTGCAGCTAATGTAGCCCAACCGGCCCTCGTGCCTAGGGCTCCGGACGCTCAGGCCGAAATAAGAAGCATGTTGCTGGCAATTCAAGGCCAGTTGACAGGACTTCAGAAAGAGATCAGGGAGCAGGCAAATAGGGTAGACTATATCTACTCTGTTTTGCCTAGCTTAACGCAAATTAGAGGTTAAAGGCGCGCTGTCGGAGAGGCCTCTTAGGATCCTTGCTGTGAATGTAAATTCACTGATTAGGACCGAACGTAGAGCTAATCTTTTCCAATTGTTGAAAGACCAAAGTCCAGATGTGTTTATGGCCAGCGAAACTAAGCTGAACCAGAAACATAAGTTGACTAACAACAATTACAATATCGTTAGAAGAGATCGACCTAACTCCACACAAGGGGGAGGCGTCGCAATCTTCATACGAAAAGGCATTAATCATAAAGTTATATATAATAGTGATCTGCGCAGATTTCGGTTGTTAGAGGCGTGCATCGTGTGCATTTCTCTCCAACAGGGGAAGCGAATGTATGTGATCGCGGCTTATGCAACGGAATCTCCTCAGCCAACTGATTTTATGACAGAGCTTGAAAAACTTTTCGAATGTCTACGCTTGAGCTTGGAAGAAAATTACTTTCTCATGGCCGGTGATTTGAATGCCAAACACCTAGATTGGGGAAATCAAATACAGAATCCAAGAGGTATTCATCTTTTTAATTGGATGAGTCAATATAACACTGAATATCGTGTCGACCTGCTGGCTACGGATCAGCCATCGTTTCCAAGAAGCGGTGCCTATCTGGATCTATTGCTAATAGACTCAAGACTGACAATTACGGACACTGTGGGTCAAATACCAAGAAACTGTTTACGAACGATTGAGTACGACAGTGACCACTGCGGACTCGCCGCCGTAATACAGCTTCCGAACGAGCTCGTGGAGTTGGATGAGTATGTGCCTGTGCATACTTACAATTACAGTAAGGTGCGCTGGCCACGCTTTACCAACGCCTTATCGAGCGAAATCAGTTCGAATAACATATCCCCACCAAACGACAGGAATTTGACAAATATCGAAATAGACCAATACCTTGAACAAATGGACGAGACAATCAAACGAACAATGGACAGAACGATACCAAAGTACAAACAACGGGACGCAACCGACATGTACCGGAATGCGACCATTGACGCATTACACAGACAAAAAAGTGGACTGCTGACAAGACTCAAACTCTTGTACAGACGATTTACTGACCCACACAATCTGGAGATTAGGACGCTGAAGTCGTCGATCAAGAACATCAACCAACTAATAAAGGAAAACTATCGGTTGTCGATTAATTTGTACTGGGATAACAAAATCCGGGCCGTTAATTCTAGCGACCCGAGTATGTTTCCCCAAATTAACAAGATATTTAGAAGGAACGATCAGAACGACCTTCCGTGTCTTAAGCTACAGAGAACGACAGATAACAGAGACGTACTTCTGACAGCATGAATTGAACCAGAGGACGCCGTCTTGGACGATGACCTCTTTATTGTCGAAGATCCGCAGGAGAAAGTGGAGGCTGTGGGGGCTGCTTTCCAGCAAGTGTACAAGGTGAATGCATGCATTCGCCCGAACCATGACCTGGAAAACTGAGCCTTGCTCCACCACTTCTACCTTTGGAATGACATAACGCAATGGCGATCAGAGAACCTCGGTTTCACCGGGTTCAATGAAGATCATTTGGCAAACGCCATAATCGCCGAGCGAAATGGGCCAAGTTTCCTGTTAATTACGAAGGTGGAGCTTCAGCTTATCTTCGATTCATTAAAGAAGAAGAAGTCAGCAGGAGTCGATGGCATATCCAACGTTGTACTTCGACATTTACCGCAAGAAGCAGTAGACATTTATACCACACTGTTTAACAACGCTCTGAATAATGCATATTATCCAGTGCGGTGGAAGACAGCTGTGGTGCATCCTCTCCCGAAAAAGGGAAAGGACAACTCCAATCCGGCGAATCTCCGGTCGATAAGTCTTCTTCCGAGTATCAGCAAGGTATTCGAAAAAGTTATTAATAGAGCTCTGTCTAAGTGGGCAGAGGACAATAATATCATACCGGATAATCAGTTCGGTTTTAAGGCGGGACATGACACCATTCATGCCGCGTCTAAACTCGTTTCTGATGTCCAATGGAACAAATCTAAAAAGCAGTGTACGGGTGCCTGTCTGGTTGATTTGGAGAAGGCCTTCGACACCGTATGGCTAGAGGGTCTTTATCTAAAGCGTGAAAAGTTTCACGTACACACTTATCAGTTCTGTTGGGCGTCAGGCAAAGAAATTCCACTACTCTCAGAAAATTGTTTCTTTTTATTTTGAGGCTATTTCCGCCACGAATCGTGTTGATTCCTTTTTCTTATTTTGTTTGCACTTTTTCCACTGATTCGCTATAAAAATTCTTGTTTTGTTCCGTGAATGACGGCTCATGAATGAAATTGTGTACACATCATCGAGCAACCACCCAACAAACCGAGGGTTGTCACGCAGTATCAAAAAATTTTGTGAGCAGGCAGTTCTGAGTGTCAAACCATCATTCAGCGTGTACACATTGTCAGTTCGGTTTGATATCCAACATGGCTGACACTCAGGTTTGATAATGTGTACCACGCTTAAAGCTGACCAGACTTGGCATTAGTAAACCACTATTATATATGCTTTATGATATGCTCAATGGTAGAAAGTTTGTTGTCAAGAGTGGCAATGTGACTTCTACCACAACCTTTAATATTAAAAATGGTCTTCAGCAGGGAGCGGTCAACTCGCCGATTCTATTCAGCATTTACACCAGCGATCTGATAAGTAGTCTAACTCAGGCAATTGCGTATGCCGACGATCTAATTGCGTACAGAACAGCTCCAAAAGTCGAGGTCATCAGAATTCTTTTGCAGCGTGACTTCGAGAAGATTCAGCGATATTGCGATGACTGGAAGTTGAAAATCAACTTCCAGAAATCAGAAACTATCTTGTTTAGGACTCCGTTGCATGGAGCCACAAGGGATACGAGAAAGAACTGGCGTAAGCTGGTGATCGTAGGGCCAAATGGACAGCCACTGGCGAGTAAAAGTGTAGTAAAGTACCTTGGCATCTGGATGGATCAGTATTTGTATTTCGACAGACATATAAATGCTGCTCTGTCCAGGGCTAGGGGAGCTTTTGCCCTGACAAAACGGTTGTTTTATAGCAGCCGGCTTGACAGCAGGGTGAAGGTGATTTGCTACATGGCCCTCATACGGCCGATGATTGCCTATGGGTGCCCGGTTTGGTTCAACGTTGCCCCATCTCAAATGGAAAAGATTCGGGTGTTTTTGGCAGTGTCTTAGACGCTGCCTTGGATTACACAGAACACCAGAGTCGGAGTACAAACATTATTATTCCAACCTGGTTCTATACAACGGGGCCAACATAAACAGGATAGATAATTTCTTGCTGAAGCTTATTCGAGGTCACATTGCAAGAGCAATGTCCTCGACCAACAGCTTAATTTTTGGGGTTTATTACCCTAAAAACGACTATTACGAGAGTGTGCGTCTAAGCGGCTTTATTCCGCCTGATGCATTCCTCTATTAAGACAGTCGAGGGCTGATCCAGGATAGAGCGGCGGTTCCGCTAATCTACCACGTCGGCCGTAGAACTGTGGATCGGCGGCTCCTATACAGTCGAGACGTCCTCGCACAACATGGAGCGGAGCACCTTCGGTTCAGTAGGACTGTGTCCGATCGGGACCGAAGAGATAGGGTAAGGCAGGAGAACCAGTTCTGGTGGTTGAAACCTGAACACGAAGATTCTTCGGATATTTAAAAGTTGACTGCATTTTTCTATGCCATGGCCGACTTACATAGGTTTAGGTAGTTAGTTTTAAGTAGGGACAGTCAGGGTGGCACCAAAAAAAAAAAAAAAAAAAAAAAAATTATAAAACCAATAAAAACACAAAAAAATCATAAAAACCCGAAAATGCTTGCTGTGGCTGTTCTAGTTTGTAAGTAGTCTGTAAGTAGTTTGTAAGTAGCTTTAAGTAGTTTTATAGTAGTTTTAATTGGTTTTAATTAGTTATAATTAGTTTTAATTAGTTTTAATTTAGTTTTATTTAGTTTGTAAGTTTTATATAAAACAAAAAAATAAAGACAAAGATACCGAGTTTTTTATAAATTCTTCTCGGTGCAAAATAAAACCGATATGGATTCTAGTTTTAAGATAGTTCTTAGGCCGAAAGGCATTAGCATTAAGTTAGTAGATTATTGTATTTTGTGACTTTTCTTATATTAGTTGATTCAGTTTTTGTAGGATAAAAGTTATTTAATTATAATTTTTAAATCTGCAACGTTTCAGGGATGTTTATCCCCTTCGTCAGGCCTTTATTTAAAATAACAAATCAATAAACATATATACAAATATCACAGAAAATTGTGATTTTGTGAAAAAAAGTTGGAATATCATTCAACAACATACAAATATAGAAAAAGAAAATTTCATTAAAATTTTAAGTTTCTGCATTGAAGATAATAATTATTTAGAATTCAATAACCAAATTTATAAACAAAAACAAGGGGTTCCAATGGGTAGCCCACTATCTCCTATTTTGGCAGATATTATTATGGAAGATTTATTGGAAGAAATTTAAAAAAAAACTATCTTTTAAACCAAAATGCTTAGTCAAATATGTAGATGACTTATTCGCTATTATAAAAATTAATGAAGTGGATTCGATTCTCAAAGCTCTTAATTCATACCATCAAAATATCCAGTTTACATTAGAAATTGAAGAAAATGGCAAATTACCATATCTAGATGTACTAGTTATCAAAAATAACAATAAATTTATATTTGATTGGTATAAAAAACAAACTTCTTCAGGACGACTTATAAATTTTAATTCTAAACATCCTAAACAAATCATAGTCAATACCGCAATTAATTTTATAAATCGAGTTCTAAATAACAGTGATTCTTCGTTTCATCAAAAAAATATCAAAATTATCAAAGATACTCTTTTAGCTAATTCTTTTCCCATTCAAATTATAAACAAATTAATTGGCAACTATAACAACAATTTAAGAACAGTACCAATAAATGTCAATAATAATAATAATCAACAGATTATATATAGGAGTGCCACATATGTACCATATCTGGCTAATAGGCTGATAAATGCACCAATAAGGGATAAACAAAAAACAAGAATAGCCTTCAAGTCATCATCGAATTCGTTAAAAACTAATATATTCTCAAAACTAAAAGACAAGATTAAAAAAGAAGATAAATCAAATATAGTTTATCAAATAAACTGTTTAGGCGGAAGAAATACATGCTCAAAAATTTACATCGGAACATCTAAACAAAAATTAAGAAACAGAATTGCTGGTCATAAATCAGATATAAGAACTGGTAATGCACAAAAAACGGCATTGGCTTCACATTGCCTAGATGAAAATCATTCGTTTGATTTCAAAAATGTTAAAATTTTAGAAAATGAAAAGCACTATTCGAAAAGAATGCTGTTGGAAATGCTACATATTAATAAAAATAAAAATGTTGTTAACAGGAGATCTGATTGTGATGGCCTGAGCAATATATATAGACATCTTTTATGATATTAAATATTCTATAACTTGTTTTATTGTATATATTATTTTTGATTTTGTTTTAAAAAATTTTGTAAAAAATTTTCATATTCAATCAAAAATTGTATAGGATATCAAGTTTTTTTATTTGTAAGTTTATTTTCTGTGATATTTGTATATATGTTTATTGATTTGTTATTTTAAATAAAGGCCTGACAAAGGGGATAAACATCCCTGAAACGTTGCAGATTTAAAAATTATAATTAAATGACTTTTAGCCTACAAAAACTGAATCAATTAAGTTAGTAGTTTAACTTAGAGCGCCCGAATGGGCCAGTAAGTTAGTTGTAAGATATTGATAAGTAGGCTAGTTTTTATGAATTTTTGTCTAGCCTTAAGATAGTTTTAAGATAATGGAAAAATAAAAATGAATTTACAAAAAAAAAAAAAAAAAAAAAAGACTCTTAAGCATTGAACTATGTATGTATGTTAGTTTAATACGGCCATTGCTGAATAGGAAATTGTTTGGATTAATGGTTTGAGTTTGTCATGAACCGGTCCCGGATTTTTTCAATAACCACAAGTTTTAATTTTGTTTTCTATGGATTTTCAAAAGACTTTGTTAACAAAATGTCAGAAATTTGCCATCTAAACACGAAGTCAAGTTTGAAACACAAGGTTTTTTTAAATTTTTTTTTTTTAATGTGGGTAGTTAGATACATCGGATGTAATGTAAAACTGTGACCTTTTGCGAGGCTTCGTTGCTGTCAGTTTTATGTATATCACTTTGAAACTTGACAGCTGTCAAAGTGACAGATGTCAAACTGAAAACTGTCAAAGTGACAGCTAGTTGTTAAATTAAGATATGATAACCGTTTGAAAATAAAATATATATACATCGGGAGTTTATCGCCCAAAGTTAAAAATTAAGGAGAAAAAGATTAAACAATGGGTAGTTTTAAAGCGATCCGTTTTCACTAAATTCTGAACTTTTTTTAATTATTCTTCTATTTTTGGGATAAATAAGGGCTTAAGGGCTTTCACTTTTTTAAGGTTAGTTAGACACATGTTTGTGCGGTCGCATCATTGTTCTCTATCATGACTAAACATTTAATTAAAATGGATAGTGGGTTCAGATTTACCCAGACTGGCTTCATCAAAAAACGTCCACAAAATGGGCGTTGCAAGAACTTTTAAAGGCCAATTTTTTAAAAATATATTTTTATAAGGTTTAATTAACATCTTATAGAATATGAAGAAAATTTGAAAAGAAATTCTTTTGTTTAAGTGGAGTGACTGAATATTTATAATTCAATAAATAATTAAATTCACATCAGTATCTCCACGCTTTGATTTATATATTATTGGGTAAACATCGATACAAAATTGCATCTTAGAAGGGTACGATAGTCATCTAACTGATGAGCACAACTATCGTACCTGGGCGAAACGCAATTAGCTATGGAGTTGAGCTGAGCTCACTTGAACTTTTAACTTGAATTTAATTAACACCTGCATTTTTTCTAATTTTTACAAAAAATGACTTTTTTAAGAAGCTATGCGTGGAGGTGGACGGATATTTATTATATTGGTTTCTTGTCCTAACAATAATCATTCCTGAAAATTTCATCAAAATCAGTTCGGTGGTTTAGTTTTAAGCCAATTTTTTCCAGCGATGTCAGTTTGACATCTGTCACTTTGACAGCTGTCAGTTTGACATCTGTCACTCTGACCAGTTTAACATCTGTCATTTTGACAGCTGTCAGTTTGACATCTGTCATTTTGACAGCTGTCAGTTTGACATCTGTCATTTTGACAGCTGTCAGTTTGACATGTCACTTTGACAGCTGTCAGTTTGACATTTGTCATTTTGACAGCTGTCAGTTTGACATCTGTCACTCTGACAACTGTCAAGTTTCAAAGTGACAGATGTCAACTGACAGCAACGAAGCCTTGCAAAAGGTTGCAGCTTTACATTATGTAACGAAGTCACATACTTTATACTCGTAATCACCCGCACCACCCAACAGGGAAAGCAAAACACTTGGATTTCATTACATCACTTAACCAGCTGAAGCAATAAACAAGTATTGCATACGAACGAGACCCCCATACAAAGTACAACAGAGGATACAACCTGCCGCTTGCTACGACGTCAGCAACTACCTAATAGTCGCCAAGCAATTCATACCCTAAAGCGCCCATGCGATTTTCAATGGAGGTAATCTGATGGCAGTTGGTTACGTCAACAAACGAAGTTCATTTATCCGCTTACAGTCCACAGTTGGTTATGTCAGCAAAGTTGACTAGTAAGGGTGGAAAATGCACTAAAATTCAGATTCTTCTTGCCATAGAAAGATCTCGCTTTTATTAGTAACACTAATAAAGAGGTACGCTGCTGGCTACTTGTGTGTACCAGTTAGAAGCTTCAAAACTTTTTGGCTTACGCCGTGAAATATCCCCCCCCCCCATCCGCCTCCTTATAATTTTGATCTGCCGTTTTGCTTCAAGTGCTAGGGAGTACGTCCCAATCTACGCTACCTTGAGCTTCGGTTAAACTAGTGAACCCGTTCCTTCGCTGCACCGCCGATTATAATTTTGTTCTGCCGTTTGCTTCAAGTGCTAGGGAGTACGTCCCAATCTACGCTGCCTTGAGCTTCGGTTAGACTAGCAAACCCGTTCCTTCGCTGCTCCGCCGATTATAATTTTTGTTCTGCCGTTTGCTTCAAGTGCTAGGGAGTACGTCCCAATCTACGCTGCCTTGAGCTTCGGTTAGACTAGCGAACCCGTTCCTTCGCTGCTCCACCTATTATAATTTTGTTCTGCCGTTTGCTTCAAGTGCTAGGGAGTACGTCCCAATCTACGCTGCCTTGAGCTTCGGTTTGACTAGCGAACCCGTTCCTTCGCTCCTCCGCCGACTTAAATTTTGTTCTGCCGTCTGCTTCAAGTGCTAGGGAGTACGTCCCAATCTACGCTGCCTTGAGCTTCGGTTAGACTAGCGAACCCGTTCCTTCGCTCTTCGGCCGACTTAAATTTTGTTCTGCCGTCTGCTTCAAGTGCTAGGGAGTACGTCCCAATCTACGCTGCCTTGAGCTTCGGTTAGACTAGCAAAACCGTCCCTTCGCTGCTCCACCGATTATAATTTTGTTCTGCCGTTTGCTTCAAGTGCTAGGGAGTACGTCCCAATCTACGCTGCCTTGAGCTTCGGTTAGATTAGCGAGCCCGTCCCTTCGCTGCTCCGCCGACTATAATTTTGTTCTGCCGTTTTGCTTCAAGTGCTAGGGAGTACGTCCCAATCTACGCTGCCTTGAGCTTCGGTCAGACTAGGGAACCATTCCCACCTTGCTTATACGAAGTACTTTTAACATATTATTATGTTATTTTATTTTAAGAAAAATTACGAATTGTCAAGTATATGAAATACCATGTAAGCATAAATAATAATATTTTGTAAATTAAGACAATATTAAAATCATAAGAATACCGTGTTAAGAATAACAAAATAAAAAAATAAAAATAAAAATATATTGGAGTTCCAAATCTTACTCAACCCTAGTTTTCCTTGCTTTCTACTGTTAAACCCTGGACCCCGCTGGCCTACCTCAGCTGGAAACTAAAAAAGCATCACAATTACAACCCATGTATTTATCTACCCATGTTTAAAAAAAAAATTTTAGAAACCTTGAGTTTCGAACTTGACTTCGTGTTGAAAATTTGAATACCAACCGGGTGAATATCCTAAAAAAATAATTTATTCTACGATATTTAATATAATCAAATATTCTCACCCGGTTTGCGTCCAAATTTTCAAATATCAAAAAGTATCAAATTATTATTAAATTTATAATTCACATAATTTATTTCATGAAAAGTAAAATCATATTCAAATTTATTCCAAATGACTTAGTCCCCTTTCACACGAAGAAACAAGTTGCTGGAGATTTTTTTGACGTTTTCTTTTAATCTCCTTAAAAATCTCTTGTACCTTTCACACAAGGAAACAAATCTCCAGGCAATTTTTGAAATTTCCTTTGAAAGTCTATTGGTTGAACACGCCTAAACCTAGATGTGAAAGGAAATGTCAAAAAATCTCCTCAAATCCTCGACCGGGGAGATTCTGTTCGCCCCTCTTTCCTCCTGCCCTTCTCACCCAGGAACTAAAAGTTGCTGGCAACTCAGTTTCCTCGTGTGAAAGGGCACTTAGGGATCTGAGCAGTTCCATATTAGATAGACTCTTAAGCATTGAACTATGTATGTTAGTTTAATACGGCCATTGCTGAATAGGAAATTGTTTGGATTAATGGTTTGAGTTTGTCATGAACCGGTCCCGGATTTTTTCAATAACCACAAGTTTTAATTTTGTTTTCTATGGATTTTCAAAAGACTTTGTTAACAAAATGTCAGAAATTTGCCATCTAAACACGAAGTCAAGTTCGAAACACAAGGTTTTTTTAAATTTTCTTTTTTTTAATGTGGATAGTTAAATACATCGGATGTAATGTAAAACTGTGACCTTTTGCAAGGCTTCATAGCTGTCAGTTTGATGTATATCACTTTGAAACTTGACAGCTGTCAAAGTGACAGATGTCAAACTGAAAACTGTCAAAGTGACAGCTAGTTGTTAAATTAAGATATGATAACCGTTTGAAAATAAAATATATATACATCGGGAGTTTATCGCCCAAAGTTAAAAAGTAAGGAGAAAAAGATTAAACAATGGGTAGTTTTAAAGCGATCCGTTTTCACTAAATTCTGAACTTTTTTTAATTATTCTTCTATTTTTGGGATAAATAAGGGCTTAAGGGCTTTCACTTTTTTAAGGTTAGTTAGACACATGTTTGTGCGGTCGCATCATTGTTCTCTATCATGACTAAACATTTAATTAAAATGGATAGTGGGTTCAGATTTACCCAGACTGGCTTCATCAAAAAACGTCCACAAAATGGGCGTTGCAAGAACTTTTAAAGGCCAATTTTTTAAAAATATATTTTTATAAGGTTTAATTAACATCTTATAGAATATGAAGAAAATTTGAAAAGAAATTCTTTTGTTTAAGTGGAGTGACTGAATATTTATAGTTCAATAAATAATTAAATTCACATCAGTATCTCCACGCTTTGATTTATATATTATTGGGTAAACATCGATACAAAATTGCATCTTAGAAGGGTACGATAGTCATCTAACTGATGAGCACAACTATCTCACCTGGGCGAAACGCAATTAGCTATGGAGTTGAGCTGAGCTCACTTGAACTTTTAACTTGAATTTAATTAACACCTGCATTTTTTCTAATTTTTACGAAAAATGACTTTTTTAAGAAGCTATGCGTGGAGGTGGACGGATATTAATTATATTGATTTCTTGTCCTAACAATAATCATTCCTGAAAATTTCATCAAAATCAGTTCGGTGGTTTAGTTTTAAGCCAATTTTTTCCAGCGATGTCAGTTTGACATCTGTCACTTTGACAGCTGTCAGTTTGACATCTGTCACTCTGACCAGTTTAACATCTGTCATTTTGACAGCTGTCAGTTTGACATGTCACTTTGACAGCTGTCAGTTTGACATTTGTCATTTTGACAGCTGTCAGTTTGACATCTGTCACTCTGACAACTGTCAAGTTTCAAAGTGACAGATGTCAACTGACAGCAACGAAGCCTTGCAAAAGGTTGCAGCCTTACATTACAACCTATGTATTTATCTACCCATGTTTAAAAAAAAAAATTTAGAAACCTTGAGTTTCGAACTTGACTTCGTGTTGAAAATTTGAATACCAACCGGGTGAATATCCTAAAAAAATAATTTATTCTACGATATTTAATATAATCAAATATTCTCACCCGGTTTGCGTCCAAATTTTCAAATATCAAAAAGTATCAAATTATTATTAAATTTATAATTCACATAATTTATTTCATGAAAAGTAAAATCATATTCAAATTTATTCCAAATGACTTAGGGATCTGAGCAGTTCCATATTAGATAGACTCTTAAGCATTGAACTATGTATGTTAGTTTAATACGGCCATTGCTGAATAGGAAATTGTTTGGATTAATGGTTTGAGTTTGTCATGAACCGGTCCCGGATTTTTTCAATAACCACAAGTTTTAATTTTGTTTTCTATGGATTTTCAAAAGACTTTGTTAACAAAATGTCAGAAATTTGCCATCTAAACACGAAGTCAAGTTCGAAACACAAGGTTTTTTTAATTTTTTTTTTTTTTAATGTGGATGGTTAAATACATCGGATGTAATGTAAAACTGTGACCTTTTGCAAGGCTTCGTTGCTGTCAGTTTGATGTATATCACTTTGAAACTTGACAGCTGTCAAAGTGACATATGTCAAACTGAAAACTGTCAAAGTGACAGCTAGTTGTTAAATTAAGATATGATAACCGTTTGTAAATAAAATATATATACATCGGGAGTTTATCGCCCAAAGTTAAAAATTAAGGAGAAAAAGATTAAACAATGGGTAGTTTTTAAGCGATCCGTTTTCACTAAATTCTGAACTTTTTTTAATTATTCTTCTATTTATGGGATAAATAAGGGCTTAAGGGCTTTCACTTTTTTAAGGTTAGTTAGATACATGTTTGTGCGGTCGCATCATTGTTCTCTATCATGACTAAACATTTAATTAAAATGGATAGTGGGTTCAGATTTACCCAGACTGGCTTCATCAAAAAACGTCCACAAAATGGGCGTTGCAAGAACTTTTAAAGGCCAATTTTTTAAAAATATATTTTTATAAGGTTTAATTAACATCTTTTAGAATATGAAGAAAATTTGAAAAGAAATTCTTTTGTTTAAGTGGAGTGACTGAATATTTATAATTCAATAAATAATTAAATTCACATCAGTATCTCCACGCTTTGATTTATATATTATTGGGTAAACATCGATACAAAATTGCATCTTAGAAGGGTACGATAGTCATCTAACTGATGAGCACAACTATTGTACCTGGGCGAAACGCAATTAGCTATGGAGTTGAGCTGAGCTCACTTGAACTTTTAACTTGAATTTAATTAACACCTGCATTTTTTCTAATTTTTACGAAAAATGACTTTTTTAAGAAGCTATGCGTGGAGGTGGACGGATATTAATTATATTGGTTTCTTGTCCTAACAATAATCATTCCTGAAAATTTCATCAAAATCAGTTCGGTGGTTTAGTTTTAAGCCAATTTTTTCCAGCGATGTCAGTTTGACATCTGTCACTTTGACAGCTGTCAGTTTGACATCTGTCACTCTGACCAGTTTAACATCTGTCATTTTGACAGCTGTCAGTTTGACATCTGTCATTTTGACAGCTGTCAGTTTGACATCTGTCATTTTGACAGCTATCAGTTTGACGTATCACTTTGACAGCTGTCAGTTTGACATTTGTCATTTTGACAGCTGTCAGTTTGACATCTGTCACTCTGACAACTGTCAAGTTTCAAAGTGACAGATGTCAACTGACAGCAACGAAGCCTTGCAAAAGGTTGCAGCTTTACATTACAACCCATGTATTTATCTACCCATGTTTAAAAAAAAAAAATTTTAGAAACCTTGAGTTTCGAACTTGACTTCGTGTTGAAAATTTGAATACCAACCGGGTGAATATCCTAAAAAAATAATTTATTCTACGATATTTAATATAATCAAATATTCTCACCCGGTTTGCGTCCAAATTTTCAAATATCAAAAAGTATCAAATTATTATTAAATTTATAATTCACATAATTTATTTCATGAAAAGTAAAATCATATTCAAATTTATTCCAAATGACTTAGGGATCTGAGCAGTTCCATATTAGATAGACTCTTAAGCATTGAACTATGTATGTTAGTTTAATACGGCCATTGCTAAATAGGAAATTGTTTGGATTAATGGTTTGAGTTTGTCATGAACCGGTCCCGGATTTTTTCAATAACCACAAGTTTTAATTTAGTTTTCTATGGATTTTCAAAAGACTTTGTTAACAAGATGTCAGAAATTTGCCATCTAAACACGAAGTCAAGTTCGAAACACAAGGTTTTTTTAAATTTTTTTTTTTTTTTAATGTGGATAGTTAAATACATCGGATGTAATGTAAAACTGTGACCTTTTGCAAGGCTTCGTTGCTGTCAGTTTGATGTATATCACTTTGAAACTTGACAGCTGTCAAAGTGACAGATGTCAAACTGAAAACTGTCAAAGTGACAGCTAGTTGTTAAATTAAGATATGATAACCGTTTGTAAATAAAATATATATACATCGGGAGTTTATCGCCCAAAGTTAAAAATTAAGGAGAAAAACATTAAACAATGGGTAGTTTTTAAGCGATCCGTTTTCACTAAATTCTGAACTTTTTTTAATTATTCTTCTATTTATGGGATAAATAAGGGCTTAAGGGCTTTCACTTTTTTTAAGGTTAGTTAGATACATGTTTGTGCGGTCGCATCATTGTTCTCTATCATGACTAAACATTTAATTAAAATGGATAGTGGGTTCAGATTTACCCAGACTGGCTTCATCAAAAAACGTCCACAAAATGGGCGTTGCAAGAACTTTTAAAGGCCAATTTTTTAAAAATATATTTTTATAAGGTTTAATTAACATCTTATAGAATATGAAGAAAATTTGAAAAGAAATTCTTTTGTTTAAGTGGAGTGACTGAATATTTATAATTCAATAAATAATTAAATTCACATCAGTATCTCCACGCTTTGATTTATATATTATTGGGTAAACATCGATACAAAATTGCATCTTAGAAGGGTACGATAGTCATCTAACTGATGAGCACAACTATCGTACCTGGGCGAAACGCAATTAGCTATGGAGTTGAGCTGAGCTCACTTGAACTTTTAACTTGAATTTAATTAACACCTGCATTTTTTCTAATTTTTACGAAGAATGACTTTTTTAAGAAGCTATGCGTGGAGGTGGACGGATATTTATTATATTGGTTTCTTGTCCTAACAATAATCATTCCTGAAAATTTCATCAAAATCAGTTCGGTGGTTTAGTTTTAAGCCAATTTTTTCCAGCGATGTCAGTTTGACATCTGTCACTTTGACAGCTGTCAGTTTGACATCTGTCACTCTGACCAGTTTAACATCTGTCATTTTGACAGCTGTCAGTTTGACATCTGTCACTCTGACAACTGTCAAGTTTCAAAGTGACAGATGTCAACTGACAGCAACGAAGCCTTGCAAAAGGTTGCAGCTTTACATTACAACCTATGTATTTATCTACCCATGTTTAAAAAAAAAAATTTTAGAAACCTTGAGTTTCGAAATTGACTTCGTGTTGAAAATTTGAATACCAACCGGGTGAATATCCTAAAAAAATAATTTATTCTACGATATTTAATATAATCAAATATTCTCACCCGGTTTGCGTCCAAATTTTCAAATATCAAAAAGTATCAAATTATTATTAAATTTATAATTCACATAATTTATTTCATGAAAAGTAAAATCATATTCAAATTTATTCCAAATGACTTAGGGATCTGAGCAGTTCCATATTAGATAGACTCTTAAGCATTGAACTATGTATGTTAGTTTAATACGGCCATTGCTGAATAGGAAATTGTTTGGATTAATGGTTTGAGTTTGTCATGAACCGGTCCTGGATTTTTTCAATAACCACAAGTTTTAATTTTGTTTTCTATGGATTTTCAAAAGACTTTGTTAACAAAATGTCAGAAATTTGCCATCTAAACACGAAGTCAAGTTCGAAACACAAGGTTTTTTAAAATTTTTTTTTTTTTAATGTGGATAGTTAAATACATCGGATGTAATGTAAAACTGTGACCTTTTGCAAGGCTTCGTTGCTGTCAGTTTGATGTATATCACTTTGAAACTTGACAGCTGTCAAAGTGACAGATGTCAAACTGAAAACTGTCAAAGTGACAGCTAGTTGTTAAATTAAGATATGA
The DNA here is from genome assembly GCA_963921185.1 of Dasysyrphus tricinctus. NCBI lineage: Eukaryota > Metazoa > Arthropoda > Insecta > Diptera > Syrphidae > Dasysyrphus > Dasysyrphus tricinctus. Next base: position 67,443,820 of record OY992530.1, read on the forward strand.
TAACCGTTTGTAAATAAAATATATATACATCGGGAGTTTATCACCCAAAGTTAAAAATTAAGGAGAAAAAGATTAAACAATGGGTAGTTTTTAAGCGATCCGTTTTCACTAAATTCTGAACTTTTTTTAATTATTCTTCTATTTATGGGATAAATAAGGGCTTAAGGGCTTTCACTTTTTTAAGGTTAGTTAGATACATGTCATGTTTGTGCGGTCGCATCATTGTTCTCTATCATGACTAAACATTTAATTAAAATGGATAGTGGGTTCAGATTTACCCAGACTGGCTTCATCAAAAAACGTCCACAAAATGGGCGTTGCAAGAACTTTTAAAGGCCAATTTTTTAAAAATATATTTTTATAAGGTTTAATTAACATCTTATAGAATATGAAGAAAATTTGAAAAGAAATTCTTTTGTTTAAGTGGAGTGACTGAATATTTATAATTCAATAAATAATTAAATTCACATCAGTATCTCCACGCTTTGATTTATATATTATTGGGTAAACATCGATACAAAATTGCATCTTAGAAGGGTACGATAGTCATCTAACTGATGAGCACAACTATCGTACCTGGGCGAAACGCAATTAGCTATGGAGTTGAGCTGAGCTCACTTGAACTTTTAACTTGAATTTAATTAACACCTGCATTTTTTCTAATTTTTACGTAAAATGACTTTTTTAAGAAGCTATGCGTGGAGGTGGACGGATATTTATTATATTGGTTTCTTGTCCTAACAATAATCATTCCTGAAAATTTCATCAAAATCAGTTCGGTGGTTTAGTTTTAAGCCAATTTTTTCCAGCGATGTCAGTTTGACATCTGTCACTTTGACAGCTGTCAGTTTGACATCTGTCACTCTGACCAGTTTAACATCTGTCATTTTGACAGCTGTCAGTTTGACATGTCACTTTGACAGCTGTCAGTTTGACATTTGTCATTTTGACAGCTGTCAGTTGGACATCTGTCACTCTGACAACTGTCAAGTTTCAAAGTGACAGATGTCAACTGACAGCAACGAAGCCTTGCAAAAGGTTGCAGCCTCACATTACAACCTATGTATTTATCTACCCATGTTTAAAAAAAAAAATTTAGAAACCTTGAGTTTCGAACTTGACTTCGTGTTGAAAATTTGAATACCAACCGGGTGAATATCCTAAAAAAATAATTTATTCTACGATATTTAATATAATCAAATATTCTCACCCGGTTTGCGTCCAAATTTTCAAATATCAAAAAGTATCAAATTATTATTAAATTTATAATTCACATAATTTATTTCATGAAAAGTAAAATCATATTCAAATTTATTCCAAATGACTTAGGGATCTGAGCAGTTCCATATTAGATAGACTCTTAAGCATTGAACTATGTATGTTAGTTTAATACGGCCATTGCTGAATAGGAAATTGTTTGGATTAATGGTTTGAGTTTGTCATGAACCGGTCCCGGATTTTTTCAATAACCACAAGTTTTAATTTTGTTTTCTATGGATTTTCAAAAGACTTTGTTAACAAAATGTCAGAAATTTGCCATCTAAACACGAAGTCAAGTTCGAAACACAAGGTTTTTTAAAATTTTTTTTTTTTTAATGTGGATAGTTAAATACATCGGATGTAATGTAAAACTGTGACCTTTTGCAAGGCTTCGTTGCTGTCAGTTTGATGTATATCACTTTGAAACTTGACAGCTGTCAAAGTGACAGATGTCAAACTGAAAACTGTCAAAGTGACAGCTAGTTGTTAAATTAAGATATGATAACCGTTTGTAAATAAAATATATATACATCGGGAGTTTATCGCCCAAAGTTAAAAATTAAGGAGAAAAAGATTAAACAATGAGTAGTTTTTAAGCGATCCGTTTTCACTAAATTCTGAACTTTTTTTAATTATTCTTCTTTTTATGGGATAAATAAGGGCTTAAGGGCTTTCACTTTTTTAAGGTTAGTTAGATACATGTTTGTGCGGTCGCATCATTGTTCTCTATCATGACTAAACATTTAATTAAAATGGATAGTGGGTTCAGATTTACCCAGACTGGCTTCATCAAAAAACGTCCACAAAATGGGCGTTGCAAGAACTTTTAAAGGCCAATTTTTTAAAAATATATTTTTATAAGGTTTAATTAACATCTTATAGAATATGAAGAAAATTTGAAAAGAAATTCTTTTGTTTAAGTGGAGTGACTGAATATTTATAATTCAATAAATAATGAAATTCACATCAGTATCTCCACGCTTTGATTTATATATCATTGGGTAAACATCGATACAAAATTGCATCTTAGAAGGGTACGATAGTCATCTAACTGATGAGCACAACTATCGTACCTGGGCGAAACGCAATTAGCTATGGAGTTGAGCTGAGCTCACTTGAACTTTTAACTTGAATTTAATTAACACCTGCCTTTTTTCTAACTTTTACGAAAAATTACTTTTTTAAGAAGCTATGCGTGGAGGTGGACGGATATTTATTATATTGGTTTCTTGTCCTAACAATAATCATTCCTGAAAATTTCATCAAAATCAGTTCGGTGGTTTAGTTTTAAGCCAATTTTTTCCAGCGATGTCAGTTTGACATCTATCACTTTGACAGCTGTCAATTTGACATCTGTCACTCTGACCAGTTTAACATCTGTCATTTTGACAGCTGTCAGTTTGACATCTGTCATTTTGACAGCTGTCAGTTTGACATCTGTCACTCTGACCTGTTTAACATCTGTCATTTTGACAGCTGTCAGTTTGACATCTGTCATTTTGACAGCTGTCAGTTTGACATCTGTCATTTTGACAGCTGTCAGTTTGACATGTCACTTTGACAGCTGTCAGTTTGACATTTGTCATTTTGACAGCTGTCAGTTTGACATCTGTCACTCTGACAACTGTCAAGTTTCAAAGTGACAGATGTCAACTGACAGCAACGAAGCCTTGCAAAAGGTTGCAGCTTTACATTACAACCTATGTATTTATCTACCCATGTTTAAAAAAAAAAATTTTAGAAACCTTGAGTTTCGAACTTGACTTCGTGTTGAAAATTTGAATACCAACCGGGTGAATATCCTAAAAAAATAATTTATTCTACGATATTTAATATAATCAAATATTCTCACCCGGTTTGCGTCCAAATTTTCAAATATCAAAAAGTATCAAATTATTATTAAATTTATAATTCACATAATTTATTTCATGAAAAGTAAAATCATATTCAAATTTATTCCAAATGACTTAGGGATCTGAGCAGTTCCATATTAGATAGACTCTTAAGCATTGAACTATGTATGTTAGTTTAATACGGCCATTGCTGAATAGGAAATTGTTTGGATTAATGGTTTGAGTTTGTCATGAACCGGTCCCGGATTTTTTCAATAACCACAAGTTTTAATTTTGTTTTCTATGGATTTTCAAAAGACTTTGTTAACAAAATGTCAGAAATTTGCCATCTAAACACGAAGTCAAGTTCGAAACACAAGGTTTTTTTAATTTTTTTTTTTTTAATGTGGATAGTTAAATACATCGGATGTAATGTAAAACTGTGACCTTTTGCAAGGCTTCGTTGCTGTCAGTTTGATGTATATCACTTTGAAACTTGACAGCTGTCAAAGTGACAGATGTCAAACTGAAAACTGTCAAAGTGACAGCTAGTTGTTAAATTAAGATATGATAACCGTTTGTAAATAAAATATATATACATCGGGAGTTTATCGCCCAAAGTTAAAAATTAAGGAGAAAAAGATTAAACAATGAGTAGTTTTTAAGCGATCCGTTTTCACTAAATTCTGAACTTTTTTTAATTATTCTTCTTTTTATGGGATAAATAAGGGCTTAAGGGCTTTCACTTTTTTAAGGTTAGTTAGATACATGTTTGTGCGGTCGCATCATTGTTCTCTATCATGACTAAACATTTAATTAAAATGGATAGTGGGTTCAGATTTACCCAGACTGGCTTCATCAAAAAACGTCCACAAAATGGGCGTTGCAAGAACTTTTAAAGGCCAATTTTTTAAAAATATATTTTTATAAGGTTTAATTAACATCTTATAGAATATGAAGAAAATTTGAAAAGAAATTCTTTTGTTTAAGTGGAGTGACTGAATATTTATAATTCAATAAATAATGAAATTCACATCAGTATCTCCACGCTTTGATTTATATATCATTGGGTAAACATCGATACAAAATTGCATCTTAGAAGGGTACGATAGTCATCTAAATGATGAGCACAACTATCGTACCTGGGCGAAACGCAATTAGCTATGGAGTTGAGCTGAGCTCACTTGAACTTTTAACTTGAATTTAATTAACACCTGCATTTTTTCTAATTTTTACGAAAAATGACTTTTTTAAGAAGCTATGCGTGGAGGTGGACGGATATTTATTATATTGGTTTCTTGTCCTAACAATAATCATTCCTGAAAATTTCATCAAAATCAGTTCGGTGGTTTAGTTTTAAGCCAATTTTTTCCAGCGATGTCAGTTTGACATCTGTCACTTTGACAGCTGTCAATTTGACATCTGTCACTCTGACCAGTTTAACATCTGTCATTTTGACAGCTGTCAGTTTGACAAGTCACTTTGACAGCTGTCAGTTTGACATTTGTCACTTTGACAGCTGTCAGTTTGACATCTGTCACTCTGACCAGTTTAACATCTGTCATTTTGACAGCTGTCAGTTTGACATCTGTCATTTTGACAGCTGTCAGTTTGACATCTGTCATTTTGACAGCTGTCAGTTTGACATGTCAATTTGACAGCTGTTAGTTTGACATTTGTCATTTTGACAGCTGTCAGTTTGACATCTGTCACTCTGACAACTGTCAAGTTTCAAAGTGACAGATGTCAACTGACAGCAACGAAGCCTTGCAAAAGGTTGCAGCTTTACATTACAACCTATGTATTTATCTACCCATGTTTAAAAAAAAAATTTTTTAGAAACCTTGAGTTTCGAACTTGACTTCGTGTTGAAAATTTGAATACCAACCGGGTGAATATCCTAAAAAAAATAATTTATTCTACGATATTTAATATAATCAAATATTCTCACCCGGTTTGCGTCCAAATTTTCAAATATCAAAAAGTATCAAATTATTATTAAATTTATAATTCACATAATTTATTTCATGAAAAGTAAAATCATATTCAAATTTATTCCAAATGACTTAGGGATCTGAGCAGTTCCATATTAGATAGACTCTTAAGCATTGAACTATGTATGTTAGTTTAATACGGCCATTGCTGAATAGGAAATTGTTTGGATTAATGGTTTGAGTTTGTCATGAACCGGTCCTGGATTTTTTCAATAACCACAAGTTTTAATTTTGTTTTCTATGGATTTTCAAAAGACTTTGTTAACAAAATGTCAGAAATTTGCCATCTAAACACGAAGTCAAGTTCGAAACACAAGGTTTTTTTAAATTTTTTTTTTAATGTGGGTAGTTAAATACATCGGATGTAATGTAAAACTATGACCTTTTGCAAGGCTTCGTTGCAGTCAGTTTGATGTATTTCACTTTGAAACTTGACAGCTGTCAAAGTGACAGATGTCAAACTGAAAACTGTCAAAGTGACAGCTAGTTGTTAAATTAAGATATGATAACCGTTTGAAAATAAAATATATATACATCGGGAGTTTATCGCCCAAAGTTAAAAATTAAGGAGAAAAAGATTAAACAATGGGTAGTTTTTAAGCGATCCGTTTTCACTAAATTCTGAACTTTTTTTAATTATTCTTCTATTTATGGGATAAATAAGGGCTTAAGGGCTTTCACTTTTTTAAGGTTAGTTAGATACATGTTTGTGCGGTCGCATCATTGTTCTCTATCATGACTAAACATTTAATTAAAATGGATAGTGGGTTCAGATTTACCCAGACTGGCTTCATCAAAAAACGTCCACAAAATGGGCGTTGCAAGAACTTTTAAAGGCCAATTTTTTAAAAATGTATTTTTATAAGGTTTAATTAACATCTTATAGAATATGAAGAAAATTTGAAAAGAAATTCTTTTGTTTAAGTGGAGTGACTGAATATTTATAATTCAATAAATAATTAAATTCACATCAGTATCTCCACGCTTTGATTTATATATTATTGGGTAAACATCGATACAAAATTGCATCTTAGAAGGGTACGATAGTCATCTAACTGATGAGCACAACTATCGTACCTGGGCGAAACGCAATTAGCTATGGAGTTGAGCTGAGCTCACTTGAACTTTTAACTTGAATTTAATTAACACCTGCATTTTTTCTAATTTTTACGAAAAATGACTTTTTTAAGAAGCTTTGCGTGGAGGTGGACGGATATTTATCATATTGGTTTCTTGTCCTAACAATAATCATTCCTGAAAATTTCATCAAAATCAGTTCGGTGGTTTAGTTTTAAGCCAATTTTTTCCAGCGATGTCAGTTTGACATCTGTCACTTTGACAGCTGTCAGTTTGACATCTGTCACTCTGACCAGTTTAACATCTGTCATTTTGACAGCTGTCAGTTTGACATCTGTCATTTTGACAGCTGTCAGTTTGACATCTGTCATTTTGACAGCTGTCAGTTTGACATGTCACTTTGACAGCTGTCAGTTTGACATTTGTCATTTTGACAGCTGTCAGTTTGACATCTGTCACTCTGACAACTGTCAAGTTTCAAAGTGACAGATGTCAACTGACAGCAACGAAGCCTTGCGAAAGGTTGCAGCTTTACATTACAACCTATGTATTTATCTACCCATGTTTAAAAAAAAAAATTTTAGAAACCTTGAGTTTCGAACTTGACTTCGTGTTGAAAATTTGAATACCAACCGGGTGAATATCCTAAAAAAATAATTTATTCTACGATATTTAATATAATCAAATATTCTCACCCGGTTTGCGTCCAAATTTTCAAATATCAAAAAGTATCAAATTATTATTAAATTTATAATTCACATAATTTATTTCATGAAAAGTAAAATCATATTCAAATTTATTCCAAATGACTTAGGGATCTGAGCAGTTCCATATTAGATAGACTCTTAAGCATTGAACTATGTATGTTAGTTTAATACGGCCATTGCTGAATAGGAAATTGTTTGGATTAATGGTTTGAGTTTGTCATGAACCGGTCCCGGATTTTTTCAATAACCACAAGTTTTAATTTTGTTTTCTATGGATTTTCAAAAGACTTTGTTAACAAAATGTCAGAAATTTGCCATCTAAACACGAAGTCAAGTTCGAAACACAAGGTTTTTTTAATTTTTTTTTTTTTTAATGTGGATAGTTAAATACATCGGATGTAATGTAAAACTGTGACCTTTTGCAAGGCTTCGTTGCTGTCAGTTTGATGTATATCACTTTGAAACTTGACAGCTGTCAAAGTGACAGATGTCAAACTGAAAACTGTCAAAGTGACAGCTAGTTGTTAAATTAAGATATGATAACCGTTTGTAAATAAAATATATATACATCGGGAGTTTATCGCCCAAAGTTAAAAATTAAGGAGAAAAAGATTAAACAATGAGTAGTTTTTAAGCGATCCGTTTTCACTAAATTCTGAACTTTTTTTAATTATTCTTCTTTTTATGGGATAAATAAGGGCTTAAGGGCTTTCACTTTTTTAAGGTTAGTTAGATACATGTTTGTGCGGTCGCATCATTGTTCTCTATCATGACTAAACATTTAATTAAAATGGATAGTGGGTTCAGATTTACCCAGACTGGCTTCATCAAAAAACGTCCACAAAATGGGCGTTGCAAGAACTTTTAAAGGCCAATTTTTTAAAAATATATTTTTATAAGGTTTAATTAACATCTTATAGAATATGAAGAAAATTTGAAAAGAAATTCTTTTGTTTAAGTGGAGTGACTGAATATTTATAATTCAATAAATAATGAAATTCACATCAGTATCTCCACGCTTTGATTTATATATCATTGGGTAAACATCGATACAAAATTGCATCTTAGAAGGGTACGATAGTCATCTAACTGATGAGCACAACTATCGTACCTGGGCGAAACGCAATTAGCTATGGAGTTGAGCTGAGCTCACTTGAACTTTTAACTTGAATTTAATTAACACCTGCATTTTTTCTAATTTTTACGAAAAATGACTTTTTTAAGAAGCTATGCGTGGAGGTGGGCGGATATTTATTATATTGGTTTCTTGTCCTAACAATAATCGTTCCTGAAAATTTCATCAAAATCAGTTCGGTGGTTTAGTTTTAAGCCAATTTTTTCCAGCGATGTCAGTTTGACATCTGTCACTTTGACAGCTGTCAATTTGACATCTGTCACTCTGACCAGTTTAACATCTGTCATTTTGGCAGCTGTCAGTTTGACATCTGTCATTTTGACAGCTGTCAGTTTGACATGTCACTTTGACAGCTGTCAGTTTGACATTTTTCATTTTGACAGCTGTCAGTTTGACATCTGTCACTCTGACAACTGTCAAGTTTCAAAGTGACAGATGTCAACTGACAGCAACGAAGCCTTGCAAAAGGTTGCAGCTTTACATTACAACCTATGTATTTATCTACCCATGTTTAAAAAAAAAAAATTTTAGAAACCTTGAGTTTCGAACTTGACTTCGTGTTGAAAATTTGAATACCAACCGGGTGAATATCCTAAAAAAATAATTTATTCTACGATATTTAATATAATCAAATATTCTCACCCAGTTTGCGTCCAAATTTTCAAATATCAAAAAGTATCAAATTATTATTAAATTTATAATTCACATAATTTATTTCATGAAAAGTAAAATCATATTCAAATTTATTCCAAATGACTTAGGGATCTGAGCAGTTCCATATTAGATAGACTCTTAAGCATTGAACTATGTATGTTAGTTTAATACGGCCATTGCTGAATAGGAAATTGTTTGGATTAATGGTTTGAGTTTGTCATGAACCGGTCCCGGATTTTTTCAATAACCACAAGTTTTAATTTTGTTTTCTATGGATTTTCAAAAGACTTTGTTAACAAAATGTCAGAAATTTGCCATCTAAACACGAAGTCAAGTTCGAAACACAAGGTTTTTTTAATTTTTTTTTTTTAATGTGGATAGTTAAATACATCGGATGTAATGTAAAACTGTGACCTTTTGCAAGGCTTCGTTGCTGTCAGTTTGATGTATATCACTTTGAAACTTGACAGCTGTCAAATTGACAGATGTCAAACTGAAAACTATCAAAGTGACAGCTAGTTGTTAAATTAAGATATGATAACCGTTTGTAAATAAAATATATATACATCGGGAGTTTATCGCCCAAAGTTAAAAATTAAGGAGAAAAAGATTTAACAATGGGTAGTTTTTAAGCGATCCATTTTCACTAAATTCTGAACTTTTTTTAATTATTCTTCTATTTATGGGATAAATAAGGGCTTAAGGGCTTTCACTTTTTTAAGGTTAGTTAGATACATGTTTGTGCGGTCGCATCATTGTTCTCTATCATGACTAAACATTTAATTAAAATGGATAGTGGGTTCAGATTTACCCAGACTGGCTTCATCAAAAAACGTCCACAAAATGGGCGTTGCAAGAACTTTTAAAGGCCAATTTTTTAAAAATATATTTTTATAGAATATGAAGAAAATTTGAAAAGAAATTCTTTTGTTTAAGTGGAGTGACTGAATATTTATAATTCAATAAATAATTAAATTCACATCAGTATCTCCACGCTTTGATTTATATATTATTGGGTAAACATCGATACAAAATTGCATCTTAGAAGGGTACGATAGTCATCTAACTGATGAGCACAACTATCGTACCTGGGCGAAACGCAATTAGCTATGGAGTTGAGCTGAGCTCACTTGAACTTTTAACTTGAATTTAATTAACACCTGCATTTTTTCTAATTTTTACGAAAAATGACTTTTTTAAGAAGCTATGCGTGGAGGTGGACGGATATTTATTATATTGGTTTCTTGTCCTAACAATAATCATTCCTGAAAATTTCATCAAAATCAGTTCGGTGGTTTAGTTTTAAGCCATTTTTTACCAGCGATGTCAGTTTGACATCTGTCACTTTGACAGCTGTCAGTTTGACATCTGTCACTCTGACCAGTTTAACATCTGTCATTTTGACAGCTGTCAGTTTGACATCTGTCATTTTGACAGCTGTCAGTTTGACATGTCACTTTGACAGCTGTCAGTTTGACATTTGTCATTTTGACAGCTGTCAGTTTGACATCTGTCACTCTGACAACTGTCAAGTTTCAAAGTGACAGATGTCAACTGACAGCAACGAAGCCTTGCAAAAGGTTGCAGCTTTACATTACAACCTATGTATTTATCTACCCATGTTTAAAAAAAAAAATTTTTAGAAACCTTGAGTTTCGAACTTGACTTCGTGTTGAAAATTTGAATTCCAACCGGGTGAATATCCTAAAAAAATAATTTATTCTACGATATTTAATATAATCAAATATTCTCACCCGGTTTGCGTCCAAATTTTCAAATATCAAAAAGTATCAAATTATTATTAAATTTATAATTCACATAATTTATTTCATGAAAAGTAAAATCATATTCAAATTTATTCCAAATGACTTAGGGATCTGAGCAGTTCCATATTAGATAGACTCTTAAGCATTGAACTATGTATGTTAGTTTAATACGGCCATTGCTGAATAGGAAATTGTTTGGATTAATGGTTTGAGTTTGTCATGAACCGGTCCCTTATTTTTTTCAATAACCACAAGTTTTAATTTTGTTTTCTATGGATTTTCAAAAGACTTTGTTAACAAAATGTCAGAAATTTGCCATCTAAACACGAAGTCAAGTTCGAAACACAAGGTTTTTTTAAATTTTTTTTTTTTTAATGTGGATAGTTAAATACATCGGATGTAATGTAAAACTGTGACTTTTTGCAAGGCTTCGTTGCAGTCAGTTTGATGTATTTTACTTTGAAACTTGACAGCTGTCAAAGTGACAGATGTCAAACTGAAAACTGTCAAAGTGACAGCTAGTTGTTAAATTAAGATATGATAACCGTTTGAAAATAAAATATATATACATCGGGAGTTTATCGCCCAAAGTTAAAAATTAAGGAGAAAAAGATTAAACAATGGGTAGTTTTTAAGCGATCCGTTTTCACTAAATTCTGAACTTTTTTTAATTATTCTTCTATTTATGGGATAAATAAGGGCTTAAGGGCTTTCACATTTTTAAGGTTAGTTAGATACATGTTTGTGCGGTCGCATCATTGTTCTCTATCATGACTAAACATTTAATTAAAATGGATAGTGGGTTCAGATTTACCCAGACTGGCCTCATCAAAAAACGTCCACAAAATGGGCGTTGCAAGAACTTTAAAAGGCCAATTTTTTAAAAATATATTTTTATAAGGTTTAATTAACATCTTATAGAATATGAAGAAAATTTGAAAAGAAATTCTTTTGTTTAAGTGGAGTGACTGAATATTTATAATTCAATAAATAATTAAATTCACATCAGTATCTCCACGCTTTGATTTATATATTATTGGGTAAACATCGATACAAAATTGCATCTCAGAAGGGTACGATAGTCATCTAACTGATGAGCACAACTATCGTACCTGGGCGAAACGCAATTAGCTATGGAGTTGAGCTGAGCTCACTTGAACTTTTAACTTGAATTTAATTAACACCAGCATTTTTTCTAATTTTTACGAAAAATGACTTTTTTAAGAAGCTTTGCGTGGAGGTGGACGGATATTTATTATATTGGTTTCTTGTCCTAACAATAATCATTCCTGAAAATTTCATCAAAATCAGTTCGGTGGTTTAGTTTTAAGCCAATTTTTTCCAGCGATGTCAGTTTGACATCTGTCACTTTGACAGCTGTTAGTTTGACATCTGTCACTCTGACCAGTTTAATATCTGTCATTTTGACAGCTGTCAGTTTGACATCTGTCATTTTGACAGCTGTCAGTTTGACATGTCACTTTGACAGCTGTCAGTTTGACATTTGTCATTTTGACAGCTGTCAGTTTGACATCTGTCACTCTGACAACTGTCAAGTTTCAAAGTGACAGATGTCAACTGACAGCAACGAAGCCTTGCAAAAGGTTGCAGCTTTACATTACAACCTATGTATTTATCTACCCATGTTTAAAAAAAAAAATTTTAGAAACCTTGAGTTTCGAACTTGACTTCGTGTTGAAAATTTGAATACCAACCGGGTGAATATCCTAAAAAAATAATTTATTCTACGATATTTAATATAATCAAATATTCTCACCCGGTTTGCGTCCAAATTTTCAAATATCAAAAAGTATCAAATTATTATTAAATTTATAATTCACATAATTTATTTCATGAAAAGTAAAATCATATTCAAATTTATTCCAAATGACTTAGGGATCTGAGCAGTTCCATATTAGATAGACTCTTAAGCATTGAACTATGTATGTTAGTTTAATACGGCCATTGCTGAATAGGAAATTGTTTGGATTAATGGTTTGAGTTTGTCATGAACCGGTCCCGGATTTTTTCAATAACCACAAGTTTTAATTTTGTTTTCTATGGATTTTCAAAAGACTTTGTTAACAAAATGTCAGAAATTTGCCATCTAAACACGAAGTCAAGTTCGAAACACAAGGTTTTTTAAATTTTTTTTTTTTTAATGTGGATAGTTAAATACATCGGATGTAATGTAAAACTGTGACCTTTTGCAAGGCTTCGTTGCTGTCAGTTTGATGTATATCACTTTGAAACTTGACAGCTGTCAAAGTGACAGATGTCAAACTGAAAACTGTCAAAGTGACAGCTAGTTGTTAAATTAAGATATGATAACCGTTTGTAAATAAAATATATATACATCGGGAGTTTATCGCCCAAAGTTAAAAATTAAGGAGAAAAAGATTAAACAATGGGTAGTTTTTAAGCGATCCGTTTTCACTAAATTCTGAACTTTTTTTAATTATTCTTCTATTTATGGGATAAATAAGGGCTTAAGGGCTTTCACTTTTTTAAGGTTAGTTAGATACATGTTTGTGCGGTCGCATCATTGTTCTCTATCATGACTAAACATTTAATTAAAATGGATAGTGGGTTCAGATCTACCCAGACTGGCTTCATCAAAAAACGTCCACAAAATGGGCGTTGCAAGAACTTTTAAAGGCCAATTTTTTAAAAATATATTTTTATAAGGTTTAATTAACATCTTATAGAATATGAAGAAAATTTGAAAATAAATTCTTTTGTTTAAGTGGAGTGACTGAATATTTATAATTCAATAAATAATTAAATTCACATCAGTATCTCCACGCTTTGATTTATATATTATTGGGTAGACATCGATACAAAATTGCATCTTAGAAGGGTACGATAGTCATCTTACTGATGAGCTCAACTATCGTACCTGGGCGAAACGCAATTAGCTATGGAGTTGAGCTGAGCTCACTTGAACTTTTAACTTGAATTTAATTAACACCTGCATTTTTTCTAATTTTTACGAAAAATGACTTTTTTAAGAAGCTATGCGTGGAGGTGGGCGGATATTTATTATATTGGTTTCTTGTCCTAACAATAATCATTCCTGAAAATTTCATCAAAATTAGTTCGGTGGTTTAGTTTTAAGCCAATTTTTTCCAGCGATGTCAGTTTGACATCTGTCACTTTGACAGCTGTCAGTTTGACATCTGTCACTCTGACCAGTTTAACATCTGTCATTTTGACAGCTGTCAGTTTGACATCTGTCATTTTGACAGCTGTCAGTTTGACATCTGTCATTTTGACAGCTGTCAGTTTGACATCTGTCATTTTGACAGCTGTCAGTTTGACATCTGTCATTTTGACAGTTGTCAGTTTGACATGTCACTTTGACAGCTGTCAGTTTGACATTTGTCATTTTGACAGCTGTCAGTTTGACATCTGTCACTCTGACAACTGTCAAGTTTCAAAGTGATATACATCAAACTGACAGCAACGAAGCCTTGCAAAAGGTCACAGTTTTACATTACATCCGATGTATTTAACTATCCACATTAAAAAAACCTTGTGTTTCGAACTTGACTTCGTGTTTAGATGGCAAATTTCTGACATCTTGTCAGAGTTCTGGCGTTGCAAGAACTTTTAAAGGCCAATTTTTTAAAAATATATTTTTATAAGGTTTAATTAACATCTTATAGAATATGAAGAAAATTTGAAAAGAAATTCTTTTGTTTAAGTGGAGTGACTGAATATTTATAATTCAATAAATAATTAAATTCACATCAGTATCTCCACGCTTTGATTTATATATTATTGGGTAAACATCGATACAAAATTGCATCTTTTGAAAAGAAATCCTTTTGTTTAAATGGAGTGACTGAATATTTATAATTCAATAAATAATTAAATTCACATCAGTATCTCCACGCTTTGATTTATATATTATTGGGTAAACATCGATACAAAATTGCATCTTAGAAGGGTACGATAGTCATCTAACTGATGAGCACAACTATCGTACCTGGGCGAAACGCAATTAGCTATGGAGTTGAGCTGAGCTCACTTGAACTTTTAACTTGAATTTAATTAACACCTGCATTTTTTTTAATTTTTACGAAAAATGACTTTTTTAAGAAGCTATGCGTGGAGGTGGACGGATATTTATTATATTGGTTTCTTGTCCTAACAATAATCATTCCTGAAAATTTCATCAAAATCAGTTCGGTGGTTTAGTTTTAAGCCAATTTTTTCCAGCGATGTCAGTTTGACATCTGTCACTTTGACAGCTGTCAGTTTGACATCTGTCACTCTGACCAGTTTAACATCTGTCATTTTGACAGCTGTCAGTTTGACATCTGTCATTTTGACAGCTGTCAGTTTGACATCTGTCATTTTGACAGCTGTCAGTTTGACATGTCACTTTGACAGCTGTCAGCTTGACATTTGTCATTTTGACAGCTGTCAGTTTGACATCTGTCACTCTGACAACTGTCAAGTTTTAAAGTGACAAATGTCAACTGACAGCAACGAAGCCTTGCAAAAGGTTGCAGCTTTACATTACAACCTATGTATTTATCTACCCATGTTTAAAAAAAAAAAAATTTAGAAACCTTGAGTTTCGAACTTGACTTCGTGTTGAAAATTTGAATACCAACCGGGTGAATATCCTAAAAAAATAATTTATTCTACGATATTTAATATAATCAAATATTCTCACCCGGTTTGCGCCCAAATTTTCAAATATAAAAAAGTATCAAATTATTATTAAATTTATAATTCACATAATTTATTTCATGAAAAGTAAAATCATATTCAAATTTATTCCAAATGACTTAGGGATCTGAGCAGTTCCATATTAGATAGACTCTTAAGCATTGAACTATGTATGTTAGTTTAATACGGCCATTGCTGAATAGGAAATTGTTTGGATTAATGGTTTGAGTTTGTCATGAACCGGTCCCGGATTTTTTCAATAACCACAAGTTTTAATTTTGTTTTCTATGGATTTTCAAAAGACTTTGTTAATAAAATGTCAGAAATTTGCCATCTAAACACGAAGTCAAGTTCGAAACACAAGGTTTTTTTAAATTTTTTTTTTTTTAATGTGGATAGTTAAATACATCGGATGTAATGTAAAACTGTGACCTTTTGCAAGGCTTCGTTGCTGTCAGTTTGATGTATATCACTTTGAAAATTGAAAGCTGTCAAAGTGACAGATGTCAAACTGAAAACTGTCAAAGTGACAGCTAGTTGTTAAATTAAGATATGATAACCGTTTGTAAATAAAATATATATACATCGGGAGTTTATCGCCCAAAGTTAAAAATTAAGGAGAAAAAGATTAAACAATGGGTAGTTTTTAAGCGATCCGTTTTCACTAAATTCTGAACTTTTTTTAATTATTCTTCTATTTATGGGATAAATAAGGGCTTAAGGGCTTTCACTTTTTTAAGGTTAGTTAGATACATGTTTGTGCGGTCGCATCATTGTTCTCTACCATGACTAAACATTTAATTAAAATGGATAGTGGGTTCAGATTTACCCAGACTGGCTTCATCAAAAAACGTCCACAAAATGGGCGTTGCAAGAACTTTTAAAGGCCAATTTTTTAAAAATAAATTTTTATAAGGTTTAATTAACATCTTATAGAATATGAAGAAAATTTGAAAAGAAATTCTTTTGTTTAAGTGGAGTGACTGAATATTTATAATTCAATAAATAATTAAATTCACATCAGTATCTCCACGCTTTGATTTATATATTATTGGGTAAACATCGATACAAAATTGCATCTTAGAAGGGTACGATAGTCATCTAACTGATGAGCACAACTATCGTACCTGGGCGAAACGCAATTAGCTATGGAGTTGAGCTGAGCTCACTTGAACTTTTAACTTAAATTTAATTAACACCTGCATTTTTTCTAATTTTTACGAAAAATGACTTTTTTAAGAAGCTATGCGTGGAGGTGGACGGATATTTATTATATTGGTTTCTTGTCCTAACAATAATCATTCCTGAAAATTTCATCAAAATCAGTTCGGTGGTTTAGTTTTAAGCCAATTTTTTCCAGCGATGTCAGTTTGACATCTGTCACTTTGACAGCTGTCAGTTTGACATCTGTCACTCTGACCAGTTTAACATCTGTCATTTTGACAGCTATCAGTTTGACATATGTCATTTTGACAGCTGTCAGTTTGACATCTGTCATTTTGACAGCTGTCAGTTTGACATGTCACTTTGACAGCTGTCAGTTTGACATTTGTCATTTTGACAGCTGTCAGTTTGACACCTGTCACTCTGACAACTGTCAAGTTTCAAAGTGACAGATGTCAACTGACAGCAACGAAGCCTTGCAAAAGGTTGCAGCTTTACATTACAACCTATGTATTTATCTACCCATGTTTAAAAAAAAAAATTTTAGAAACCTTGAGTTTCGAACTTGACTTCGTGTTGAAAATTTGAATACCAACCGGGTGAATATCCTAAAAAAATAATTTATTCTACGATATTTAATATAATCAAATATTCTCACCCGGTTTGCGTCCAAATTTTCAAATATCAAAAAGTATCAAATTATTATTAAATTTATAATTCACATAATTTATTTAATGAAAAGTAAAATCATATTCAAATTTATTCCAAATGACTTAGGGATCAGAGCAGTTCCATATTAGATAGACTCTTAAGCATTGAACTATGTATGTTAGTTTAATACGGCCATTGCTGAATAGGAAATTGTTTGGATTAATGGTTTGAGTTTGTCATGAACCGGTCCCGGATTTTTTCAATAACCACAAGTTTTAATTTTGTTTTCTATGGATTTTCAAAAGACTTTGTTAACAAAATGTCAGAAATTTGCCATCTAAACACGAAGTCAAGTTCGAAACACAAGGTTTTTTTAAATTTTTTTTTTTTAATGTGGATAGTTAAATACATCGGATGTAATGTAAAACTGTGACCTTTTGCAAGGCTTCGTTGCTGTCAGTTTGATGTATATCACTTTGAAACTTGACAGCTGTCAAAGTGACAGATGTCAAACTGAAAACTGTCAAAGTGACAGCTAGTTGTTAAATTAAGATATGATAACCGTTTGTAAATAAAATATATATACATCGGGAGTTTATCGCCCAAAGTTAAAAATTAAGGAGAAAAAGATTAAACAATGGGTAGTTTTTAAGCGATCCGTTTTCACTAAATTCTGAACTTTTTTTAATTATTCTTCTATTTATGGGATAAATAAGGGCTTAAGGGCTTTCACTTTTTTAAGGTTAGTTAGATACATGTTTGTGCGGTCGCATCATTGTTCTCTATCATGACTAAACATTTAATTAAAATGGATAGTGGGTTCAGATTTACCCAGACTGGCTTCATCAAAAAACGTCCACAAAATGGGCGTTGCAAGAACTTTTAAAGGCCAATTTTTTAAAAATATATTTTTATAAGGTTTAATTAACATCTTATAGAATATGAAGAAAATTTGAAAAGAAATTCTTTTGTTTAAGTGGAGTGACTGAATATTTATAATTCAATAAATAATTAAATTCACATCAGTATCTCCACGCTTTGATTTATATATTATTGGGTAAACATCGATACAAAATTGCATCTTAGAAGGGTACGATAGTCATCTAACTGATGAGCACAACTATCGTACCTGGGCGAAACGCAATTAGCTATGGAGTTGAGCTGAGCTCACTTGAACTTTTAACTTGAATTTAATTAACACCTGCATTTTTTCTAATTTTTACGAAAAATGACTTTTTTAAGAAGCTATGCGTGGAGGTGGACGGATATTTATTATATTGGTTTCTTGTCCTAACAATAATCATTCCTGAAAATTTCATCAAAATCAGTTCGGTGGTTTAGTTTTAAGCCAATTTTTTCCAGCGATGTCAGTTTGACATCTGTCACTTTGACAGCTGTCAGTTTGACATCTGTCACTTTGACAGCGGTCAGTTTGACATCTGTCACTCTGACCAGTTTAACATCTGTCATTTTGACAGCTGTCAGTTTGACATCTGTCATTTTGACAGCTGTCAGTTTCACATCTGTCATTTTGACAGCTGTCAGTTTGACATGTCACTTTGACAGCTGTCAGCTTGACATTTGTCATTTCGACAGCTGTCAGTTTGACATCTGTCACTCTGACAACTGTCAAGTTTTAAAGTGACAGATGTCAACTGACAGCAACGAAGCCTTGCAAAAGGTTGCAGCTTTACATTACAACCTATGTATTTATCTACCCATGTTTAAAAAAAAAAAATTTTAGAAACCTTGAGTTTCGAACTTGACTTCGTGTTGAAAATTTGAATACCAACCGGGTGAATATCCTAAAAAAATAATTTATTCTACGATATTTAATATAATCAAATATTCTCACCCGGTTTGCGTCCAAATTTTCAAATATCAAAAAGTATCAAATTATTATTAAATTTATAATTCACATAATTTATTTCATGAAAAGTAAAATCATATTCAAATGTATTCCAAATGACTTAGGGATCTGAGCAGTTCCATATTAGATAGACTCTTAAGCATTGAACTATGTAGGTATGTTAGTTTAATACGGCCATTGCTGAATAGGAAATTGTTTGGATTAATGGTTTGAGTTTGTCATGAACCGGTCCCGGATTTTTTCAATAACCACAAGTTTTAATTTTGTTTTCTATGGATTTTCAAAAGACTTTGTTAACAAAATGTCAGAAATTTGCCATCTAAACACGAAGTCAAGTTCGAAACACAAGGTTTTTTTAATTTTTTTTTTTTTTTTATGTGGATAGTTAAATACATCGGATGTAATGTAAAACTGTGACCTTTTGCAAGGCTTCGTTGCTGTCAGTTTGATGTATATCACTTTGAAACTTGACAGCTGTCAAAGTGACAGATGTCAAACTGAAAACTGTCAAAGTGACAGCTAGTTGTTAAATTAAGATATGATAACCGTTTGTAAATAAAATATATATACATCGGGAGTTTATCGCCCAAAGTTAAAAATTAAGGAGAAAAAGATTAAACAATGGGTAGTTTTTAAGCGATCCGTTTTCACTAAATTCTGAACTTTTTTTAATTATTCTTCTATTTATGGGATAAATAAGGGGTTTAATTAACATCTTATAGAATATGAAGAAAATTTGAAAAGAAATTCTTTTGTTTAAGTGGAGTGACTGAATATTTATAATTCAATAAATAATTAAATTCACATCAGTATCTCCACGCTTTGATTTATATATTATTGGGTAAACATCGATACAAAATTGCATCTTAGAAGGGTACGATAGTCATCTAACTGATGAGCACAACTATCGTACCTGGGCGAAACGCAATTAGCTATGGAGTTGAGCTGAGCTCACTTGAACTTTTAACTTGAATTTAATTAACACCTGCATTTTTTCTAATTTTTACGAAAAATGACTTTTTTAAGAAGCTATGCGTGGAGGTGGACGGATATTTATTATATTGGTTTCTTGTCCTAACAATAATCATTCCTGAAAATTTCATCAAAATCAGTTCACTTTGACAGCGGTCAGTTTGACATCTGTCACTCTGACCAGTTTAACATCTGTCATTTTGACAGCTGTCAGTTTGACATCTGTCATTTTGACAGCTGTCAGTTTCACATCTGTCATTTTGACAGCTGTCAGTTTGACATGTCACTTTGACAGCTGTCAGCTTGACATTTGTCATTTCGACAGCTGTCAGTTTGACATCTGTCACTCTGACAACTGTCAAGTTTTAAAGTGACAGATGTCAACTGACAGCAACGAAGCCTTGCAAAAGGTTGCAGCTTTACATTACAACCTATGTATTTATCTACCCATGTTTAAAAAAAAAAAATTTTAGAAACCTTGAGTTTCGAACTTGACTTCGTGTTGAAAATTTGAATACCAACCGGGTGAATATCCTAAAAAAATAATTTATTCTACGATATTTAATATAATCAAATATTCTCACCCGGTTTGCGTCCAAATTTTCAAATATCAAAAAGTATCAAATTATTATTAAATTTATAATTCACATAATTTATTTCATGAAAAGTAAAATCATATTCAAATTTATTCCAAATGACTTAGGGATCTGAGCAGTTCCATATTAGATAGACTCTTAAGCATTGAACTATGTAGGTATGTTAGTTTAATACGGCCATTGCTGAATAGGAAATTGTTTGGATTAATGGTTTGAGTTTGTCATGAACCGGTCCCGGATTTTTTCAATAACCACAAGTTTTAATTTTGTTTTCTATGGATTTTCAAAAGACTTTGTTAACAAAATGTCAGAAATTTGCCATCTAAACACGAAGTCAAGTTCGAAACACAAGGTTTTTTTAATTTTTTTTTTTTTTTTATGTGGATAGTTAAATACATCGGATGTAATGTAAAACTGTGACCTTTTGCAAGGCTTCGTTGCTGTCAGTTTGATGTATATCACTTTGAAACTTGACAGCTGTCAAAGTGACAGATGTCAAACTGAAAACTGTCAAAGTGACAGCTAGTTGTTAAATTAAGATATGATAACCGTTTGTAAATAAAATATATATACATCGGGAGTTTATCGCCCAAAGTTAAAAATTAAGGAGAAAAAGATTAAACAATGGGTAGTTTTTAAGCGATCCGTTTTCACTAAATTCTGAACTTTTTTTAATTATTCTTCTATTTATGGGATAAATAAGGGCTTAAGGGCTTTCACTTTTTTAAGGTTAGTTAGATACATGTTTGTGCGGTCGCATCATTGTTCTCCATCATGACTAAACATTTAATTAAAATGGATAGTGGGTTCAGATTTACGCAGACTGGCTTCATCAAAAAACGTCCACAAAATGGGCGTTGCAAGAACTTTTAAAGGCCAATTTTTTAAAAATATATTTTTATAAGGTTTAATTAACATCTTATAGAATATGAAGAAAATTTGAAAAGAAATTCTTTTGTTTAAATGGAGTGACTGAATATTTATAATTCAATAAATAATTAAATTCACATCAGTATCTCCACGCTTTGATTTATATATTGTTGGGTAAACATCGATACAAAATTGCGTCTTAGAAGGGTACGATAGTCATTTAACTGATGAGCACAACTATCGTACCTGGGCGAAACGCAATTAGCTATGGAGTTGAGCTGAGCTCACTTGAACTTTTAACTTGAATTTAATTAACACCTGCATTTTTTCTAATTTTTACGAAAAATGACTTTTTTAAGAAGCTATGCGTGGAGGTGGACGGATATTTATTATATTGGTTTCTTGTCCTAACAATAATCATTCCTGAAAATTTCATCAAAATCAGTTCGGTGGTTTAGTTTTAAGCCAATTTTTTCCAGCGATGTCAGTTTGACATCTGTCACTTTGACAGCTGTCAGTTTGACATCTGTCACTTTGACAGCGGTCAGTTTGACATCTGTCACTCTGACCAGTTTAACATCTGTCATTTTGACAGCTGTCAGTTTGACATCTGTCATTTTGACAGCTGTCAGTTTCACATCTGTCATTTTGACAGCTGTCAGTTTGACATGTCACTTTGACAGCTGTCAGCTTGACATTTGTCATTTCGACAGCTGTCAGTTTGACATCTGTCACTCTGACAACTGTCAAGTTTTAAAGTGACAGATGTCAACTGACAGCAACGAAGCCTTGCAAAAGGTTGCAGCTTTACATTACAACCTATGTATTTATCTACCCATGTTTAAAAAAAAAAAATTTTAGAAACCTTGAGTTTCGAACTTGACTTCGTGTTGAAAATTTGAATACCAACCGGGTGAATATCCTAAAAAAATAATTTATTCTACGATATTTAATATAATCAAATATTCTCACCCGGTTTGCGCCCAAATTTTCAAATATCAAAAAGTATCAAATTATTATTAAATTTATAATTCACATAATTTATTTCATGAAAAGTAAAATCATATTCAAATTTATTCCAAATGACTTAGGGATCTGAGCAGTTCCATATTAGATAGACTCTTAAGCATTGAACTATGTATGTTAGTTTAATACGGCCATTGCTGAATAGGAAATTGTTTGGATTAATGGTTTGAGTTTGTCATGAACCGGTCCCGGATTTTTTCAATAACCACAAGTTTTAATTTTGTTTTCTATGGATTTTCAAAAGACTTTGTTAACAAAATGTCAGAAATTTGCCATCTAAACACGAAGTCAAGTTCGAAACACAAGGTTTTTTTAAATTTTTTTTTTTTAATGTGGATAGTTAAATACATCGGATGTAATGTAAAGCTGTGACCTTTTGCAAGGCTTTGTTGCAGTCAGTTTGATGTATTTCACTTTGAAACTTGACAGCTGTCAAAGTGACAGATGTCAAACTGAAAACTGTCAAAGTGACAGCTAGTTGTAAAATTAAGATATGATAACCGTTCGAAAATAAAATATATATACATCGGGAGTTTATCGCCCAAAGTTAAAAATTAAGGAGAAAAAGATTAAACAGTGGGTAGTTTTTAAGCGATCCGTTTTCACTAAATTCTGAACTTTTTTAATTATTCTTCTATTTATGGGATAAATAAGGGCTTAAGGGCTTTCACTTTTTTAAGGTTAGTTAGATACATGTTTGTGCGGTCGCATCATTGTTCTCTATCATGACTAAACATTTAATTAAAATGGATAGTGGGTTCAGATTTACCCAGACTGGCTTCATCAAAAAACGTCCACAAAATGGGCGTTGCAAGAACTTTTAAAGGCCAATTTTTTAAAAATATATTTTTATAAGGTTTAATTAACATCTTATAGAATATGAAGAAAATTTGAAAAGAAATTCTTTTGTTTAAGTGGAGTGACTGAATATTTGTAATTCAATAAATAATTAAATTCACATCAGTATCTCCACGCTTTGATTTATATATTATTGGGTAAACATCGATACAAAATTGCATCTTTTGAAAAGAAATCCTTTTGTTTAAATGGAGTGACTGAATATTTATAATTCAATAAATAATTAAATTCACATCAGTATCTCCACGCTTTGATTTATATATTATTGGGTAAACATCGATACAAAATTGCATCTTAGAAGGGTACGATAGTCATCTAACTGATGAGCACAACTATCGTACCTGGGCGAAACGCAATTAGCTATGGAGTTGAGCTGAGCTCACTTGAACTTTTAACTTAAATTTAATTAACACCTGCATTTTTTCTAATTTTTACGAAAAATGACTTTTTTAAGAAGCTATGCGTGGAGGTGGACGGATATTTATTATATTGGTTTCTTGTCCTAACAATAATCATTCCTGAAAATTTCATCAAAATCAGTTCGGTGGTTTAGTTTTAAGCCAATTTTTTCCAGCGATGTCAGTTTGACATCTGTCACTTTGACAGCTGTCAGTTTGACATCTGTCACTCTGACCAGTTTAACATCTGTCATTTTGACAGCTATCAGTTTGACATCTGTCATTTTGACAGCTGTCAGTTTGACATCTGTCATTTTGACAGCTGTCAGTTTGACATGTCACTTTGACAGCTGTCAGTTTGACATTTGTCATTTTGACAGCTGTCAGTTTGACACCTGTCACTCTGACAACTGTCAAGTTTCAAAGTGACAGATGTCAACTGACAGCAACGAAGCCTTGCAAAAGGTTGCAGCTTTACATTACAACCTATGTATTTATCTACCCATGTTTAAAAAAAAAAATTTTAGAAACCTTGAGTTTCGAACTTGACTTCGTGTTGAAAATTTGAATACCAACCGGGTGAATATCCTAAAAAAATAATTTATTCTACGATATTTAATATAATCAAATATTCTCACCCGGTTTGCGTCCAAATTTTCAAATATCAAAAAGTATCAAATTATTATTAAATTTATAATTCACATAATTTATTTAATGAAAAGTAAAATCATATTCAAATTTATTCCAAATGACTTAGGGATCAGAGCAGTTCCATATTAGATAGACTCTTAAGCATTGAACTATGTATGTTAGTTTAATACGGCCATTGCTGAATAGGAAATTGTTTGGATTAATGGTTTGAGTTTGTCATGAACCGGTCCCGGATTTTTTCAATAACCACAAGTTTTAATTTTGTTTTCTATGGATTTTCAAAAGACTTTGTTAACAAAATGTCAGAAATTTGCCATCTAAACACGAAGTCAAGTTCGAAACACAAGGTTTTTTTAAATTTTTTTTTTTTTTAATGTGGATAGTTAAATACATCGGATGTAATGTAAAACTGTGACCTTTTGCAAGGCTTCGTTGCTGTCAGTTTGATGTATATCACTTTGAAACTTGACAGCTGTCAAAGTGACAGATGTCAAACTGAAAACTGTCAAAGTGACAGCTAGTTGTTAAATTAAGATATGATAACCGTTTGTAAATAAAATATATATACATCGGGAGTTTATCGCCCAAAGTTAAAAATTAAGGAGAAAAAGATTAAACAATGGGTAGTTTTTAAGCGATCCGTTTTCACTAAATTCTGAACTTTTTTTAATTATTCTTCTATTTATGGGATAAATAAGGGCTTAAGGGCTTTCACTTTTTTAAGGTTAGTTAGATACATGTTTGTGCGGTCGCATCATTGTTCTCTATCATGACTAAACATTTAATTAAAATGGATAGTGGGTTCAGATTTACCCAGACTGGCTTCATCAAAAAACGTCCACAAAATGGGCGTTGCAAGAACTTTTAAAGGCCAATTTTTTAAAAATATATTTTTATAAGGTTTAATTAACATCTTATAGAATATGAAGAAAATTTGAAAAGAAATTCTTTTGTTTAAGTGGAGTGACTGAATATTTATAATTCAATAAATAATTAAATTCACATCAGTATCTCCACGCTTTGATTTATATATTATTGGGTAAACATCGATACAAAATTGCATCTTAGAAGGGTACGATAGTCATCTAACTGATGAGCACAACTATCGTACCTGGGCGAAACGCAATTAGCTATGGAGTTGAGCTGAGCTCACTTGAACTTTTAACTTGAATTTAATTAACACCTGCATTTTTTCTAATTTTTACGAAAAATGACTTTTTTAAGAAGCTATGCGTGGAGGTGGACGGATATTTATTATATTGGTTTCTTGTCCTAACAATAATCATTCCTGAAAATTTCATCAAAATCAGTTCGGTGGTTTAGTTTTAAGCCAATTTTTTCCAGCGATGTCAGTTTGACATCTGTCACTTTGACAGCTGTCAGTTTGACATCTGTCACTTTGACAGCGGTCAGTTTGACATCTGTCACTCTGACCAGTTTAACATCTGTCATTTTGACAGCTGTCAGTTTGACATCTGTCATTTTGACAGCTGTCAGTTTCACATCTGTCATTTTGACAGCTGTCAGTTTGACATGTCACTTTGACAGCTGTCAGCTTGACATTTGTCATTTCGACAGCTGTCAGTTTGACATCTGTCACTCTGACAACTGTCAAGTTTTAAAGTGACAGATGTCAACTGACAGCAACGAAGCCTTGCAAAAGGTTGCAGCTTTACATTACAACCTATGTATTTATCTACCCATGTTTAAAAAAAAAAAATTTTAGAAACCTTGAGTTTCGAACTTGACTTCGTGTTGAAAATTTGAATACCAACCGGGTGAATATCCTAAAAAAATAATTTATTCTACGATATTTAATATAATCAAATATTCTCACCCGGTTTGCGCCCAAATTTTCAAATATCAAAAAGTATCAAATTATTATTAAATTTATAATTCACATAATTTATTTCATGAAAAGTAAAATCATATTCAAATTTATTCCAAATGACTTAGGGATCTGAGCAGTTCCATATTAGATAGACTCTTAAGCATTGAACTATGTATGTTAGTTTAATACGGCCATTGCTGAATAGGAAATTGTTTGGATTAATGGTTTGAGTTTGTCATGAACCGGTCCCGGATTTTTTCAATAACCACAAGTTTTAATTTTGTTTTCTATGGATTTTCAAAAGACTTTGTTAACAAAATGTCAGAAATTTGCCATCTAAACACGAAGTCAAGTTCGAAACACAAGGTTTTTTTAAATTTTTTTTTTTTAATGTGGATAGTTAAATACATCGGATGTAATGTAAAGCTGTGACCTTTTGCAAGGCTTCGTTGCAGTCAGTTTGATGTATTTCACTTTGAAACTTGACAGCTGTCAAAGTGACAGATGTCAAACTGAAAACTGTCAAAGTGACAGCTAGTTGTAAAATTAAGATATGATAACCGTTCGAAAATAAAATATATATACATCGGGAGTTTATCGCCCAAAGTTAAAAATTAAGGAGAAAAAGATTAAACAGTGGGTAGTTTTTTTAAGCGATCCGTTTTCACTAAATTCTGAACTTTTTTAATTATTCTTCTATTTATGGGATAAATAAGGGCTTAAGGGCTTTCACTTTTTTAAGGTTAGTTAGATACATGTTTGTGCGGTCGCATCATTGTTCTCTATCATGACTAAACATTTAATTAAAATGGATAGTGGGTTCAGATTTACCCAGACTGGCTTCATCAAAAAACGTCCACAAAATGGGCGTTGCAAGAACTTTTAAAGGCCAATTTTTTAAAAATATATTTTTATAAGGTTTAATTAACATCTTATAGAATATGAAGAAAATTTGAAAAGAAATTCTTTTGTTTAAGTGGAGTGACTGAATATTTGTAATTCAATAAATAATTAAATTCACATCAGTATCTCCACGCTTTGATTTATATATTATTGGGTAAACATCGATACAAAATTGCATCTTTTGAAAAGAAATCCTTTTGTTTAAATGGAGTGACTGAATATTTATAATTCAATAAATAATTAAATTCACATCAGTATCTCCACGCTTTGATTTATATATTATTGGGTAAACATCGATACAAAATTGCATCTTAGAAGGGTACGATAGTCATCTAACTGATGAGCACAACTATCGTACCTGGGCGAAACGCAATTAGCTATGGAGTTGAGCTGAGCTCACTTGAACTTTTAACTTAAATTTAATTAACACCTGCATTTTTTCTAATTTTTACGAAAAATGACTTTTTTAAGAAGCTATGCGTGGAGGTGGACGGATATTTATTATATTGGTTTCTTGTCCTAACAATAATCATTCCTGAAAATTTCATCAAAATCAGTTCGGTGGTTTAGTTTTAAGCCAATTTTTTCCAGCGATGTCAGTTTGACATCTGTCACTTTGACAGCTGTCAGTTTGACATCTGTCACTCTGACCAGTTTAACATCTGTCATTTTGACAGCTATCAGTTTGACATCTGTCATTTTGACAGCTGTCAGTTTGACATCTGTCATTTTGACAGCTGTCAGTTTGACATGTCACTTTGACAGCTGTCAGTTTGACATTTGTCATTTTGACAGCTGTCAGTTTGACACCTGTCACTCTGACAACTGTCAAGTTTCAAAGTGACAGATGTCAACTGACAGCAACGAAGCCTTGCAAAAGGTTGCAGCTTTACATTACAACCTATGTATTTATCTACCCATGTTTAAAAAAAAAAAATTTTAGAAACCTTGAGTTTCGAACTTGACTTCGTGTTGAAAATTTGAATACCAACCGGGTGAATATCCTAAAAAAATAATTTATTCTACGATATTTAATATAATCAAATATTCTCACCCGGTTTGCGTCCAAATTTTCAAATATCAAAAAGTATCAAATTATTATTAAATTTATAATTCACATAATTTATTTAATGAAAAGTAAAATCATATTCAAATTTATTCCAAATGACTTAGGGATCAGAGCAGTTCCATATTAGATAGACTCTTAAGCATTGAACTATGTATGTTAGTTTAATACGGCCATTGCTGAATAGGAAATTGTTTGGATTAATGGTTTGAGTTTGTCATGAACCGGTCCCGGATTTTTTCAATAACCACAAGTTTTAATTTTGTTTTCTATGGATTTTCAAAAGACTTTGTTAACAAAATGTCAGAAATTTGCCATCTAAACACGAAGTCAAGTTCGAAACACAAGGTTTTTTTAAATTTTTTTTTTTTTAATGTGGATAGTTAAATACATCGGATGTAATGTAAAACTGTGACCTTTTGCAAGGCTTCGTTGCTGTCAGTTTGATGTATATCACTTTGAAACTTGACAGCTGTCAAAGTGACAGATGTCAAACTGAAAACTGTCAAAGTGACAGCTAGTTGTTAAATTAAGATATGATAACCGTTTGTAAATAAAATATATATACATCGGGAGTTTATCGCCCAAATTTAAAAATTAAGGAGAAAAAGATTAAACAATGGGTAGTTTTTAAGCGATCCGTTTTCACTAAATTCTGAACTTTTTTTAATTATTCTTCTATTTATGGGATAAATAAGGGCTTAAGGGCTTTCACTTTTTTAAGGTTAGTTAGATACATGTTTGTGCGGTCGCATCATTGTTCTCTATCATGACTAAACATTTAATTAAAATGGATAGTGGGTTCAGATTTACCCAGACTGGCTTCATCAAAAAACGTCCACAAAATGGGCGTTGCAAGAACTTTTAAAGGCCAATTTTTTAAAAATATATTTTTATAAGGTTTAATTAACATCTTATAGAATATGAAGAAAATTTGAAAAGAAATTCTTTTGTTTAAGTGGAGTGACTGAATATTTATAATTCAATAAATAATTAAATTCACATCAGTATCTCCACGCTTTGATTTATATATTATTGGGTAAACATCGATACAAAATTGCATCTTAGAAGGGTACGATAGTCATCTAACTGATGAGCACAACTATCGTACCTGGGCGAAACGCAATTAGCTATGGAGTTGAGCTGAGCTCACTTGAACTTTTAACTTGAATTTAATTAACACCTGCATTTTTTCTAATTTTTACGAAAAATGACTTTTTTAAGAAGCTATGCGTGGAGGTGGACGGATATTTATTATATTGGTTTCTTGTCCTAACAATAATCATTCCTGAAAATTTCATCAAAATCAGTTCGGTGGTTTAGTTTTAAGCCAATTTTTTCCAGCGATGTCAGTTTGACATCTGTCACTTTGACAGCTGTCAGTTTGACATCTGTCACTTTGACAGCGGTCAGTTTGACATCTGTCACTCTGACCAGTTTAACATCTGTCATTTTGACAGCTGTCAGTTTGACATCTGTCATTTTGACAGCTGTCAGTTTCACATCTGTCATTTTGACAGCTGTCAGTTTGACATGTCACTTTGACAGCTGTCAGCTTGACATTTGTCATTTCGACAGCTGTCAGTTTGACATCTGTCACTCTGACAACTGTCAAGTTTTAAAGTGACAGATGTCAACTGACAGCAACGAAGCCTTGCAAAAGGTTGCAGCTTTACATTACAACCTATGTATTTATCTACCCATGTTTAAAAAAAAAAAATTTTAGAAACCTTGAGTTTCGAACTTGACTTCGTGTTGAAAATTTGAATACCAACCGGGTGAATATCCTAAAAAAATAATTTATTCTACGATATTTAATATAATCAAATATTCTCACCCGGTTTGCGTCCAAATTTTCAAATATCAAAAAGTATCAAATTATTATTAAATTTATAATTCACATAATTTATTTCATGAAAAGTAAAATCATATTCAAATGTATTCCAAATGACTTAGGGATCTGAGCAGTTCCATATTAGATAGACTCTTAAGCATTGAACTATGTAGGTATGTTAGTTTAATACGGCCATTGCTGAATAGGAAATTGTTTGGATTAATGGTTTGAGTTTGTCATGAACCGGTCCCGGATTTTTTCAATAACCACAAGTTTTAATTTTGTTTTCTATGGATTTTCAAAAGACTTTGTTAACAAAATGTCAGAAATTTGCCATCTAAACACGAAGTCAAGTTCGAAACACAAGGTTTTTTTAATTTTTTTTTTTTTTTTATGTGGATAGTTAAATACATCGGATGTAATGTAAAACTGTGACCTTTTGCAAGGCTTCGTTGCTGTCAGTTTGATGTATATCACTTTGAAACTTGACAGCTGTCAAAGTGACAGATGTCAAACTGAAAACTGTCAAAGTGACAGCTAGTTGTTAAATTAAGATATGATAACCGTTTGTAAATAAAATATATATACATCGGGAGTTTATCGCCCAAAGTTAAAAATTAAGGAGAAAAAGATTAAACAATGGGTAGTTTTTAAGCGATCCGTTTTCACTAAATTCTGAACTTTTTTTAATTATTCTTCTATTTATGGGATAAATAAGGGGTTTAATTAACATCTTATAGAATATGAAGAAAATTTGAAAAGAAATTCTTTTGTTTAAGTGGAGTGACTGAATATTTATAATTCAATAAATAATTAAATTCACATCAGTATCTCCACGCTTTGATTTATATATTATTGGGTAAACATCGATACAAAATTGCATCTTAGAAGGGTACGATAGTCATCTAACTGATGAGCACAACTATCGTACCTGGGCGAAACGCAATTAGCTATGGAGTTGAGCTGAGCTCACTTGAACTTTTAACTTGAATTTAATTAACACCTGCATTTTTTCTAATTTTTACGAAAAATGACTTTTTTAAGAAGCTATGCGTGGAGGTGGACGGATATTTATTATATTGGTTTCTTGTCCTAACAATAATCATTCCTGAAAATTTCATCAAAATCAGTTCACTTTGACAGCGGTCAGTTTGACATCTGTCACTCTGACCAGTTTAACATCTGTCATTTTGACAGCTGTCAGTTTGACATCTGTCATTTTGACAGCTGTCAGTTTCACATCTGTCATTTTGACAGCTGTCAGTTTGACATGTCACTTTGACAGCTGTCAGCTTGACATTTGTCATTTCGACAGCTGTCAGTTTGACATCTGTCACTCTGACAACTGTCAAGTTTTAAAGTGACAGATGTCAACTGACAGCAACGAAGCCTTGCAAAAGGTTGCAGCTTTACATTACAACCTATGTATTTATCTACCCATGTTTAAAAAAAAAAAATTTTAGAAACCTTGAGTTTCGAACTTGACTTCGTGTTGAAAATTTGAATACCAACCGGGTGAATATCCTAAAAAAATAATTTATTCTACGATATTTAATATAATCAAATATTCTCACCCGGTTTGCGTCCAAATTTTCAAATATCAAAAAGTATCAAATTATTATTAAATTTATAATTCACATAATTTATTTCATGAAAAGTAAAATCATATTCAAATGTATTCCAAATGACTTAGGGATCTGAGCAGTTCCATATTAGATAGACTCTTAAGCATTGAACTATGTAGGTATGTTAGTTTAATACGGCCATTGCTGAATAGGAAATTGTTTGGATTAATGGTTTGAGTTTGTCATGAACCGGTCCCGGATTTTTTCAATAACCACAAGTTTTAATTTTGTTTTCTATGGATTTTCAAAAGACTTTGTTAACAAAATGTCAGAAATTTGCCATCTAAACACGAAGTCAAGTTCGAAACACAAGGTTTTTTTAATTTTTTTTTTTTTTTTATGTGGATAGTTAAATACATCGGATGTAATGTAAAACTGTGACCTTTTGCAAGGCTTCGTTGCTGTCAGTTTGATGTATATCACTTTGAAACTTGACAGCTGTCAAAGTGACAGATGTCAAACTGAAAACTGTCAAAGTGACAGCTAGTTGTTAAATTAAGATATGATAACCGTTTGTAAATAAAATATATATACATCGGGAGTTTATCGCCCAAAGTTAAAAATTAAGGAGAAAAAGATTAAACAATGGGTAGTTTTTAAGCGATCCGTTTTCACTAAATTCTGAACTTTTTTTAATTATTCTTCTATTTATGGGATAAATAAGGGCTTAAGGGCTTTCACTTTTTTAAGGTTAGTTAGATACATGTTTGTGCGGTCGCATCATTGTTCTCCATCATGACTAAACATTTAATTAAAATGGATAGTGGGTTCAGATTTACGCAGACTGGCTTCATCAAAAAACGTCCACAAAATGGGCGTTGCAAGAACTTTTAAAGGCCAATTTTTTAAAAATATATTTTTATAAGGTTTAATTAACATCTTATAGAATATGAAGAAAATTTGAAAAGAAATTCTTTTGTTTAAATGGAGTGACTGAATATTTATAATTCAATAAATAATTAAATTCACATCAGTATCTCCACGCTTTGATTTATATATTGTTGGGTAAACATCGATACAAAATTGCGTCTTAGAAGGGTACGATAGTCATTTAACTGATGAGCACAACTATCGTACCTGGGCGAAACGCAATTAGCTATGGAGTTGAGCTGAGCTCACTTGAACTTTTAACTTGAATTTAATTAACACCTGCATTTTTTCTAATTTTTACGAAAAATGACTTTTTTAAGAAGCTATGCGTGGAGGTGGACGGATATTTATTATATTGGTTTCTTGTCCTAACAATAATCATTCCTGAAAATTTCATCAAAATCAGTTCGGTGGTTTAGTTTTAAGCCAATTTTTTCCAGCGATGTCAGTTTGACATCTGTCACTTTGACAGCTGTCAGTTTGACATCTGTCACTTTGACAGCGGTCAGTTTGACATCTGTCACTCTGACCAGTTTAACATCTGTCATTTTGACAGCTGTCAGTTTGACATCTGTCATTTTGACAGCTGTCAGTTTCACATCTGTCATTTTGACAGCTGTCAGTTTGACATGTCACTTTGACAGCTGTCAGCTTGACATTTGTCATTTCGACAGCTGTCAGTTTGACATCTGTCACTCTGACAACTGTCAAGTTTTAAAGTGACAGATGTCAACTGACAGCAACGAAGCCTTGCAAAAGGTTGCAGCTTTACATTACAACCTATGTATTTATCTACCCATGTTTAAAAAAAAAAATTTTAGAAACCTTGAGTTTCGAACTTGACTTCGTGTTGAAAATTTGAATACCAACCGGGTGAATATCCTAAAAAAATAATTTATTCTACGATATTTAATATAATCAAATATTCTCACCCGGTTTGCGCCCAAATTTTCAAATATCAAAAAGTATCAAATTATTATTAAATTTATAATTCACATAATTTATTTCATGAAAAGTAAAATCATATTCAAATTTATTCCAAATGACTTAGGGATCTGAGCAGTTCCATATTAGATAGACTCTTAAGCATTGAACTATGTATGTTAGTTTAATACGGCCATTGCTGAATAGGAAATTGTTTGGATTAATGGTTTGAGTTTGTCATGAACCGGTCCCGGATTTTTTCAATAACCACAAGTTTTAATTTTGTTTTCTATGGATTTTCAAAAGACTTTGTTAACAAAATGTCAGAAATTTGCCATCTAAACACGAAGTCAAGTTCGAAACACAAGGTTTTTTTAAATTTTTTTTTTTTAATGTGGATAGTTAAATACATCGGATGTAATGTAAAGCTGTGACCTTTTGCAAGGCTTCGTTGCAGTCAGTTTGATGTATTTCACTTTGAAACTTGACAGCTGTCAAAGTGACAGATGTCAAACTGAAAACTGTCAAAGTGACAGCTAGTTGTAAAATTAAGATATGATAACCGTTCGAAAATAAAATATATATACATCGGGAGTTTATCGCCCAAAGTTAAAAATTAAGGAGAAAAAGATTAAACAGTGGGTAGTTTTTAAGCGATCCGTTTTCACTAAATTCTGAACTTTTTTAATTATTCTTCTATTTATGGGATAAATAAGGGCTTAAGGGCTTTCACTTTTTTAAGGTTAGTTAGATACATGTTTGTGCGGTCGCATCATTGTTCTCTATCATGACTAAACATTTAATTAAAATGGATAGTGGGTTCAGATTTACCCAGACTGGCTTCATCAAAAAACGTCCACAAAATGGGCGTTGCAAGAACTTTTAAAGGCCAATTTTTTAAAAATATATTTTTATAAGGTTTAATTAACATCTTATAGAATATGAAGAAAATTTGAAAAGAAATTCTTTTGTTTAAGTGGAGTGACTGAATATTTGTAATTCAATAAATAATTAAATTCACATCAGTATCTCCACGCTTTGATTTATATATTATTGGGTAGACATCGATACAAAATTGCATCTTAGAAGGGTACGATAGTCATCTAACTGATGAGCACAACTATCGTACCTGGGCGAAACGCAATTAGCTATGGAGTTGAGCTGAGCTCACTTGAACTTTTAACTTGAATTTAATTAACACCTGCATTTTTTCTAATTTTTACGAAAAATGACTTTTTTAAGAAGCTATGCGTGGAGGTGGATGGATATTTATTATATTGGTTTCTTGTCCTAACAATAATCATTCCTGAAAATTTCATCAAAATCAGTTCGGTGGTTTAGTTTTAAGCCAATTTTTTCCAGCGATGTCAGTTTGACATCTATCACTTTGACAGCTGTCAATTTGACATCTGTCACTCTGACCAGTTTAACATCTGTCATTTTGACAGCTGTCAGTTTGACATCTGTCATTTTGACAGCTGTCAGTTTGACATGTCATTTTGACAGCTGTCAGTTTGACATGTCACTTTGACAGCTGTCAGTTTGACATTCGTCATTTTGACAGCTGTCAGTTTGACATCTGTCACTCTGACAACTGTCAAGTTTCAAAGT
The DNA here is from genome assembly GCA_963921185.1 of Dasysyrphus tricinctus. Lineage (NCBI taxonomy): Eukaryota > Metazoa > Arthropoda > Insecta > Diptera > Syrphidae > Dasysyrphus > Dasysyrphus tricinctus. The sequence goes on from OY992530.1 coordinate 67,478,648, forward strand.
GACAGATGTCAACTGACAGCAACGAAGCCTTGCAAAAGGTTGCAGCTTTACATTTCAGCCTATGTATTTATCTACCCATGTTTAAAAAAAAAAATTTTTAGAAACCTTGAGTTTCGAACTTGACTTCGTGTTGAAAATTTGAATACCAACCGGGTGAATATCCTAAAAAAATAATTTATTCTACGATATTTAATATAATCAAATATTCTCACCCGGTTTGCGTCCAAATTTTCAAATATCAAAAAGTATCAAATTATTATTAAATTTATAATTCAAATAATTTATTTCATGAAAAGTAAAATCATATTCAAATTTATTCCAAATGACTTAGGGATCTGAGCAGTTCCATATTAGATAGACTCTTAAGCATTGAACTATGTATGTTAGTTTAATACGGCCATTGCTGAATAGGAAATTGTTTGGATTAATGGTTTGAGTTTGTCATGAACCGGTCCCGGATTTTTTCAATAGCCACAAGTTTTAATTTTGTTTTCTATGGATTTTCAAAAGACTTTGTTAACAAAATGTCAGAAATTTGCCATCTAAACACGAAGCCAAGTTCGAAACACAAGGTTTTTTTAAATTTTTTTTTTAATGTGGATAGTTAAATACATCGGATGTAATGTAAAACTGTGACCTTTTGCAAGGCTTCGTTGCAGTCAGTTTGATGTATATCACTTTGAAACTTGACAGCTGTCAAAGTGACAGATGTCAAACTGAAAACTGTCAAAGTGACAGCTAGTTGTTAAATTAAGATATGATAACCGTTTGAAAATAAAATATATATACATCGGGAGCTTATCGCCCAAAGTTAAAAATTAAGGAGAAAAAGATTAAACAATGGGTAGTTTTAAAGCGATCCGTTTTCACTAAATTCTGAACTTTTTTTAATTATTCTTCTATTTATGGGATAAATAAGGGCTTAAGGGCTTTCACTTTTTTAAGGTTAGTTAGACACATGTTTGTGCGGTCGCATCATTGTTCTCTATCATGACTAAACATTTAATTAAAATGGATAGTGGGTTCAGATTTACCCAGACTGGCTTCATCAAAAAACGTCCACAAAATGGGCGTTGCAAGAACTTTTAAAGGCCAATTTTTTAAAAATATATTTTTATAAGGTTTAATTAACATCTTATAGAATATGAAGAAAATTTGAAAAGAAATTCTTTTGTTTAAGTGGAGTGACTGAATATTTATAGTTCAATAAATAATTAAATTCACATCAGTATCTCCACGCTTTGATTTATATATTATTGGGTAAACATCGATACAAAATTGCATCTTAGAAGGGTACGATAGTCATCTAACTGATGAGCACAACTATCGTACCTGGGCGAAACGCAATTAGCTATGGAGTTGAGCTGAGCTCACTTGAACTTTTAACTTGAATTTAATTAACACCTGCATTTTTTCTAATTTTTACGAAAAATGACTTTTTTAAGAAGCTATGCGTGGAGGTGGACGGATATTAATTATATTGGTTTCTTGTCCTAACAATAATCATTCCTGAAAATTTCATCAAAATCAGTTCGGTGGTTTAGTTTTAAGCCAATTTTTTCCAGCGATGTCAGTTTGACATCTGTCACTTTGACAGCTGTCAGTTTGACATCTGTCACTCTGACCAGTTTAACATCTGTCATTTTGACAGCTGTCAGTTTGACATGTCACTTTGACAGCTGTCAGTTTGACATTTGTCATTTTGACAGCTGTCAGTTTGACATCTGTCACTCTGACAACTGTCAAGTTTCAAAGTGACAGATGTCAACTGACAGCAACGAAGCCTTGCAAAAGGTTGCAGCCTCACATTACAACCTATGTATTTATCTACCCATGTTTAAAAAAAAAATTTAGAAACCTTGAGTTTCGAACTTGACTTCGTGTTGAAAATTTGAATACCAACCGGGTGAATATCCTAAAAAAATAATTTATTCTACGATATTTAATATAATCAAATATTCTCACCCGGTTTGCGTCCAAATTTTCAAATATCAAAAAGTATCAAATTATTATTAAATTTATAATTCACATAATTTATTTCATGAAAAATAAAATCATATTCAAATTTATTCCAAATGACTTAGGGATCTGAGCAGTTCCATATTAGATAGACTCCTAAGCATTGAACTATGTATGTTAGTTTAATACGGCCATTGCTGAATAGGAAATTGTTTGGATTAATGGTTTGAGTTTGTCATGAACCGGTCCCGGATTTTTTCAATAACCACAAGTTTTAATTTTGTTTTCTATGGATTTTCAAAAGACTTTGTTAACAAAATGTCAGAAATTTGCCATCTAAACACGAAGTCAAGTTCGAAACACAAGGTTTTTTAAAATTTTTTTTTTTGTTTAATGTGGATAGTTAAATACATCGGATGTAATGTAAAACTGTGACCTTTTGCAAGGCTTCGTTGCTGTCAGTTTGATGTATATCACTTTGAAACTTGACAGCTGTCAAAGTGACAGATGTCAAACTGAAAACTGTCAAAGTGACAGCTAGTTGTTAAATTAAGATATGATAACCGTTTGTAAATAAAATATATATACATCGGGAGTTTATCGCCCAAAGTTAAAAATTAAGGAGAAAAAGATTAAACAATGGGTAGTTTTTAAGCGATCCGTTTTCACTAAATTCTGAACTTTTTTTAATTATTCTTCTATTTATGGGATAAATAAGGGCTTAAGGGCTTTCACTTTTTTAAGGTTAGTTAGATACATGTTTGTGCGGTCGCATCATTGTTCTCTATCATGACTAAACATTTAATTAAAATGGATAGTGGGCTCAGATTTACCCAGACTGGCTTCATCAAAAAACGTCCACAAAATGGGCGTTGCAAGAACTTTTAAAGGCCAATTTTTTAAAAATATATTTTTATAAGGTTTAATTAACATCTTATAGGATATGAAGGAAATTTGAAAAGAAATTCTTTTGTTTAAGTGGAGTGACTGAATATTTATAATTCAATAAATAATTAAATTCACATCAGTATCTCCACGCTTTGATTTATATATTATTGGGTAAACATCGATACAAAATTGCATCTTAGAAGGGTACGATAGTCATCTAACTGATGAGCACAACTATCGTACCTGGGCGAAACGCAATTAGCTATGGAGTTGAGCTGAGCTCACTTGAACTTTTAACTTGAATTTAATTAACACCTGCATTTTTTCTAATTTTTACGAAAAATGACTTTTTTAAGAAGCTATGCGTGGAGGTGGACGGATATTTATTATATTGGTTTCTTGTCCTAACAATAATCATTCCTGAAAATTTCATCAAAATCAGTTCGGTGGTTTAGTTTTAAGCCAATTTTTTCCAGCGATGTCAGTTTGACATCTGTCACTTTGACAGCTGTCAGTTTGACATCTGTCACTCTGACCAGTTTAACATCTGTCATTTTGACAGCTGTCAGTTTGACATCTGTCATTTTGACAGCTGTCAGTTTGACATCTGTCATTTTGACAGCTGTCAGTTTGACATTTGTCATTTTGACAGCTGTCAGTTTGACATCTGTCACTCTGACAACTGTCAAGTTTCAAAGTGACAGATGTCAACTGACAGCAACGAAGCCTTGCAAAAGGTTGCAGCCTTACATTACAACCTATGTATTTATCTACCCATGTTTAAAAAAAAAAATTTTTTGAAACCTTAAGTTTCGAACTTGACTTCGTGTTGAAAATTTGAATACCAACCGGGTGAATATCCTAAAAAAATAATTTATTCTACGATATTTAATATAATCAAATATTCTCACCCGGTTTGCGTCCAAATTTTCAAATATCAAAAAGTATCAAATTATTATTAAATTTATAATTCACATAATTTATTTCATGAACAGTAAAATCATATTCAAATTTATTCCAAATGACTTAGGGATCTGAGCAGTTCCATATTAGATAGACTCTTAAGCATTGAACTATGTATGTTAGTTTAATACGGCCATTGCTGAATAGGAAATTGTTTGGATTAATGGTTTGAGTTTGTCATGAACCGGTCCCGGATTTTTTCAATAACCACAAGTTTTAATTTTGTTTTCTATGGATTTTCAAAAGACTTTGTTAACAAAATGTCAGAAATTTGCCATCTAAACACGAAGTCAAGTTCGAAACACAAGGTTTTTTAAATTTTTTTTTTTTTTAATGTGGATGGTTAAATACATCGGATGTAATGTAAAACTGTGACCTTTTGCAAGGCTTCGTTGCTGTCAGTTTGATGTATATCACTTTGAAACTTGACAGCTGTCAAAGTGACATATGTCAAACTGAAAACTGTCAAAGTGACAGCTAGTTGTTAAATTAAGATATGATAACCGTTTGTAAATAAAATATATATACATCGGGAGTTTATCGCCCAAAGTTAAAAATTAAGGAGAAAAAGATTAAACAATGGGTAGTTTTTAAGCGATCCGTTTTCACTAAATTCTGTTCTTTTTTTAATTATTCTTCTATTTATGGGATAAATAAGGGCTTAAGGGCTTTCACTTTTTTAAGGTTAGTTAGATACATGTTTGTGCGGTCGCATCATTGTTCTCTATCATGACTAAACATTTAATTAAAATGGATAGTGGGTTCAGATTTACCCAGACTGGCTTCATCAAAAAACGTCCACAAAATGGGCGTTGCAAGAACTTTTAAAGGCCAATTTTTTAAAAATATATTTTTATAAGGTTTAATTAACATCTTTTAGAATATGAAGAAAATTTGAAAAGAAATTCTTTTGTTTAAGTGGAGTGACTGAATATTTATAATTCAATAAATAATTAAATTCACATCAGTATCTCCACGCTTTGATTTATATATTATTGGGTAAACATCGATACAAAATTGCATCTTAGAAGGGTACGATAGTCATCTAACTGATGAGCACAACTATTGTACCTGGGCGAAACGCAATTAGCTATGGAGTTGAGCTGAGCTCACTTGAACTTTTAACTTGAATTTAATTAACACCTGCATTTTTTCTAATTTTTACGAAAAATGACTTTTTTTAGAAGCTATGCGTGGAGGTGGACGGATATTAATTATATTGGTTTCTTGTCCTAACAATAATCATTCCTGAAAATTTCATCAAAATCAGTTCGGTGGTTTAGTTTTAAGCCAATTTTTTCCAGCGATGTCAGTTTGACATCTGTCACTTTGACAGCTGTCAGTTTGACATCTGTCACTCTGACCAGTTTAACATCTGTCATTTTGACAGCTGTCAGTTTGACATCTGTCATTTTGACAGCTGTCAGTTTGACATCTGTCATTTTGACAGCTATCAGTTTGACGTATCACTTTGACAGCTCTCAGTTTGACATTTGTCATTTTGACAGCTGTCAGTTTGACATCTGTCACTCTGACAACTGTCAAGTTTCAAAGTGACAGATGTCAACTGACAGCAACGAAGCCTTGCAAAAGGTTGCAGCTTTACATTACAACCCATGTATTTATCTACCCATGTTTAAAAAAAAAAATTTTAGAAACCTTGAGTTTCGAACTTGACTTCGTGTTGAAAATTTGAATACCAACCGGGTGAATATCCTAAAAAAATAATTTATTCTACGATATTTAATATAATCAAATATTCTCACCCGGTTTGCGTCCAAATTTTCAAATATCAAAAAGTATCAAATTATTATTAAATTTATAATTCACATAATTTATTTCATGAAAAGTAAAATCATATTCAAATTTATTCCAAATGACTTAGGGATCTGAGCAGTTCCATATTAGATAGACTCTTAAGCATTGAACTATGTATGTTAGTTTAATACGGCCATTGCTAAATAGGAAATTGTTTGGATTAATGGTTTGAGTTTGTCATGAACCGGTCCCGGATTTTTTCAATAACCACAAGTTTTAATTTTGTTTTCTATGGATTTTCAAAAGACTTTGTTAACAAGATGTCAGAAATTTGCCATCTAAACACGAAGTCAAGTTCGAAACACAAGGTTTTTTTAAATTTTTTTTTTTTAATGTGGATAGTTAAATACATCGGATGTAATGTAAAACTGTGACCTTTTGCAAGGCTTCGTTGCTGTCAGTTTGATGTATATCACTTTGAAACTTGACAGCTGTCAAAGTGACAGATGTCAAACTGAAAACTGTCAAAGTGACAGCTAGTTGTTAAATTAAGATATGATAACCGTTTGTAAATAAAATATATATACATCGGGAGTTTATCGCCCAAAGTTAAGAATTAAGGAGAAAAACATTAAACAATGGGTAGTTTTTAAGCGATCCGTTTTCACTAAATTCTGAACTTTTTTTAATTATTCTTCTATTTATGGGATAAATAAGGGCTTAAGGGCTTTCACTTTTTTTAAGGTTAGTTAGATACATGTTTGTGCGGTCGCATCATTGTTCTCTATCATGACTAAACATTTAATTAAAATGGATAGTGGGTTCAGATTTACCCAGACTGGCTTCATCATAAAACGTCCACAAAATGGGCGTTGCAAGAACTTTTAAAGGCCAATTTTTTAAAAATATATTTTTATAAGGTTTAATTAACATCTTATAGAATATGAAGAAAATTTGAAAAGAAATTCTTTTGTTTAAGTGGAGTGACTGAATATTTATAATTCAATAAATAATTAAATTCACATCAGTATCTCCACGCTTTGATTTATATATTATAGGGTAAACATCGATACAAAATTGCATCTTAGAAGGGTACGATAGTCATCTAACTGATGAGCACAACTATCGTACCTGGGCGAAACGCAATTAGCTATGGAGTTGAGCTGAGCTCACTTGAACTTTTAACTTGAATTTAATTAACACCTGCATTTTTTCTAATTTTTACGAAAAATTACTTTTTTAAGAAGCTATGCGTGGAGGTGGACGGATATTTATTATATTGGTTTCTTGTCCTAACAATAATCATTCCTGAAAATTTCATCAAAATCAGTTCGGTGGTTTAGTTTTAAGCCAATTTTTTCCAGCGATGTCAGTTTGACATCTGTCACTTTGACAGCTGTCAGTTTGACATCTGTCACTCTGACCAGTTTAACATCTGTCATTTTGACAGCTGTCAGTTTGACATCTGTCATTTTGACAGCTGTCAGTTTGACATGTCACTTTGACAGCTGTCAGTTTGACATTTGTCATTTTGACAGCTGTCAGTTTGACATCTGTCACTCTGACAACTGTCAAGTTTCAAAGTGACAGATGTCAACTGACAGCAACGAAGCCTTGCAAAAGGTTGCAGCTTTACATTACAACCTATGTATTTATCTACCCATGTTTAAAAAAAAAAATTTTTAGAAACCTTGAGTTTCGAAATTGACTTCGTGTTGAAAATTTGAATACCAACCGGGTGAATATCCTAAAAAATAATTTATTCTACGATATTTAATATAATCAAATATTCTCACCCGGTTTGCGTCCAAATTTTCAAATATCAAAACGTATCAAATTATTATTAAATTTATAATTCACATAATTTATTTCATGAAAAGTAAAATCATATTCAAATTTATTCTAAATGATTTAGGGATCTGAGCAGTTCCATATTAGATAGACTCTTAAGCATTGAACTATGTATGTTAGTTTAATACGGCCATTGCTGAATAGGAAATTGTTTGGATTAATGGTTTGAGTTTGTCATGAACCGGTCCCGGATTTTTTCAATAACCACAAGTTTTAATTTTGTTTTCTATGGATTTTCAAAAGACTTTGTTAACAAAATGTCAGAAATTTGCCATCTAAACACGAAGTCAAGTTCGAAACACAAGGTTTTTTTTAATTTTTTTTTTTTAATGTGGATAGTTAAATACATCGGATGTAATGTAAAACTATGACCTTTTGCAAGGCTTCGTTGCAGTCAGTTTGATGTATTTCACTTTGAAACTTGACAGCTGTCAAAGTGACAGATGTCAAACTGAAAACTGTCAAAGTGACAGCTAGTTGTTAAATTAAGATATGATAACCGTTTGAAAATAAAATATATATACATCGGGAGTTTATCGCCCAAAGTTAAAAATTAAGGAGAAAAAGATTAAACAATGGGTAGTTTTTAAGCGATCCGTTTTCACTAAATTCTGAACTTTTTTTAATTATTCTTCTATTTATGGGATAAATCTGTGGCCACAAGGAAAAACCACTAAAGTCGATTTTCAACATTTTTCAGGAGAGACGTTTAAAGTTTTTATAAAAAGTTGAAAATTACAAATTGCTCTAGAATATTATTGGAAAATCTGATCGCCTTGAAACTAGTATAGAATTGAAGGTATTTTTGCTCCCCTTTAATATAAAATCAAACTATTTAGTTAACATTGCATTAAAAAGCAGGGGAAGCAAAACAAACACTTTAGTTGTTTTGGCTTGAAAGAATTGTTCGTACAAAAAATCTTAAATGGACTTTAGCTGTTTTTCCTTGAAGTAATTCGAAGTTTTCATTTGACAAAGTTGAGTTTAGCTATTCTTCCTTGGGGTAATGGAGGATTTTACTATACCAATCTGGACTTTAGCTGTTATTCCAAAAACAATTTTGTGAATTTATATACAAAAATATTGACTTTAGATATTTTCACTGTATAAATAAATAAATAAACGACAAAAACTATGCCCAAATAGTTTTAAAAATACTGATTTATTGAAAATTATGTTTCTTAATAACTAATTATTTATTTTATAATAAATATTATAAGTACATGCATAAGTAAAAACATTTAAAAAACAAAATTTAGCGACACAAGAAACAAAGAACAGGTGTAACGAAATGGGTTCATTTCTAAATGTCATGAAAATTTAACTTCATGCTAGTCTTGTGCTTATACCATTCATAACCGTTTTAAAAAACACAAAAGATAAGGCTGGTTTTAAAAAGTTGATTAATATCAGGAACGTTAGAAAAATGGAACAAATTGTATTAATTTTCATCTTCTTCACTTTCTAAGTCAGGATGTGTGTTTGGTTCGCTTAAGTTCATACGAAGGCTTATGTAAAATTCATGAAACTCGGGATTTATAAACTGCATCAAGTCCATGAGATCCTTCTTTCTCTCAGAAGATATATTTGGTTCATCTTTAATAATTTTAAGATCATCTAATGTAAAAGTCGAAGCTCCTCTTTTGGTGCTAGTATTTTTAACGGTTCCTCTGGATTTAATGACGTTTTATAAAATATTTTCTTGGTGTCATTCGTGTAACGAATCCACCCTACTGCATTCCATATAAATTGTTCGCCTTCTAAATTTGATCTTTTCCAATTCAAATTTGTTTTTGACATTTCACAGAAATTGAAGAAATCAGTTTGTTTCATTTAAATTCAAGTACCTTTATTTTGGAATTAATACCATCTATGAACTGATACCAATCTCTAGGCACACTTATTTCAACATTTGACTTACTCTTTTTCCTTTCAATAAGGGCATGGTCAGTATCGCACTCCATGTGGGTATGTCCAGGCTCTAAAAACTTGTGATCAATGTAATCAATAGTAGAATTGTCTTTAAGAAAAAGAAGAAACATAGCAGCCACATACGAGTTTTTATTTTCCCCAGAACATGAATCACTGTAAAATGTTATTTTATGGCAATGATTTAAGGTGCTTGAAAATGCAGGATGCAATTTCATTACCACCACGGCGCGCAATACCTTCGTGCCACATGAAACAGCTAGAAGAATTCGTCTCTAAATCGTGGATCGTAAGATTAAAGGTCCACAGCTGCCTTTTATAAAAACTTACAGAATTTCGAAGAAACGGAGTTGGCAGACACTGCTGTAAATCGAATGCAAAAGCTTTCATGCTTGCATTTTGCTTCGCATTTTCTTTGTCAATCTTTTTCTGATCGTAGCCGAAGTCTGCTTTCTCCAGATGCATATTTTTTTGCTCATTCAATATCGTTTTTTCTTCATCGCTTTGGGCAACTTTAATTTTGGATAAAAATGTATCGCATGTTGCACAGGTATCTAATTTTGGTGCTTTAAACTTTAAGTTCATGGTGTGGAATATTTGAGCATATTTAGTCATGCCTACAGGGTGAGCTACTTCTTCTTTGTACATGCGATGCATAGTTGCAAGGTTCAAGCTTCCGTGAATATATTTTTTGGATGTATCCCTACGGCTATAGTGGCTTTCGTAGGCAGGAAACTTTTGTATATGGTGCCTAACTTCTTCTTCCTTCTCCTGATTTATTTTGTTGACTGGAGTTCTTTTCCCGCGGCAATTTTTAAACGGCAAAAGAGGACATGAAAGTTTTTTAGAAATAACACTCTTTATGAAACTTTCAGTTTCAGCAAAACATTGTGTGAAATGTGTTCGGCAAACATTAATTCGATTTCCATCATATTCCAAAAAATACTTTACCGTATTTTCTCGATTACGTTTTCGATCATTTGAATTTACCAAAGTGTTACATTTTTTCTTTTCAATAACCAAAAGACTTCCAATGTATAAAATTCTTTGATCGTAAGAACCCAGAGACCAATAGTGGTTGAACATAGATTGAATTTTGTCAAACGGAATTTTTTCTTGACATTTACTTCGACATATTCCAAATGGTTGAGAAATTCTAGCATGCTTAAACTTTCCAGAAGAGGTTTTGTAAGATTTTCCATTGTTTCTGGATTTCTGGCGCCGAAGTTTTTTATTTTCACGTGTTGATGTTTTTTGAATATTGAAGGTTTCTATTTCTTCATCCGAGCCTGAATCATTGGAAATAGTTCGAAAATCAGGGTCTTTAATCGAATCATCAGAATTTTCCCATTCTGGTAGATCATCGCAGTAAATATTATTACTTGAAGAGACATTTTCTTTGTCTTCACTGTTAATCGTTGCCGAATCTTGATCTAAAATAATGTAAGATGTATGACCTGCGTAATGAAAAATAGTTTTTCTATTCTTACTTTTTAATAAACATCTCATATCAAAATCAAATCCATTCATTGAAGATTTGGTTTCATGAATAATTGGTTCAAAATGGACATCTGAATCAGTTTTTTCATACGAATTTGAATATTCGTACGATGAAAATTTGTGGGGCCATTGGTACAATGATCTTTGTTCATCATGTTCATTAAGGTGTTCAATAGATAGTGCAGTTGAACTTGCCTCGAGATTATTCATGTCTCCTGTTTATTAAGAAAATGTTCTGTCTTTTTTTATTTAAACCAATAATATTTGCTTAGCACTACTTATATTATTTTCCGGTGTAGAACTTCTTTGCATTATAAAATTAGTGGGTCCTGTCGTTGTTTTTGCAAAATGTAAAATATACTTTAATCTAAACGGGAAGACAGGCAGAGAGTCAAACAGACAGTTAGACAAACACAGATTCATATATAGACAGAGACAGACACAGGTAGATCTTGAAAGACATAGACAGACACAGAGAGACACAGATAGACAGACACAGACAGACACAGAAGAAAATAGATAGACAGAGACAGACACAGACATACAAAGACAGAGACAGACACAGATACGTACTTGGATAGAGACAGACACAGGTAGATATAGAAAAATATAGACACAGGGAGACACGGATAGACACACACAGCCACAGGAGACAGACAGACACAGACAGTAACACACAGACACAGACAGACATGCACAGACAGACACAGACAGACACCCACAGACAGACACACACAGACACAGACAGACACAAACTAACACAGACAGACACACCCAGACACACCCAGACACAGACAGACAGACACATATAGACACACACAGACACAGACAGACAGACACAGACAGACAGACACAGACAGACAGACACAGACAGACACAGACAGACACAAACAGACACAGACAGACATAGACAGACTCAAACAGAGACAGACAAACACACACAGACACACACACACAGACACAGATAGACACACAGACGCAGACAGACAGATACAGACAGACAGACACAAACAGACACAGACAAACACAAACAGACACAGACATGCACAAAAAGACACAAACAGACACAGACAGACAAACAAATAAATAAAATAATTACCGAACCTTCATATTTAGCTCGTTCTTTCAACATTCGGGCCAATGCCAAAAGCCTTTGTGATCGAGAAGACATTTTTAATTGCACTTTTCACAATATAAAACACTCGAAAATGATACAAATTAAAAATCCACTGCACACAAGAACTAAACTCGAGTTATGATAAAACTTTATATTCATTTATTTTATTATCTGCATGCCAAAATAACTAAAGTCCATTTAAGCGAACACTTTTTTCTAATTTAATTTTGGAAACACGACTAAACTCTAGAATAGATTTTCATGTACTGACTCTACGGCACGGAAAAAGGACTAAAGGGCGATTCCGCTGGAGACGATTCTCGACATTAATTTTTAAATTACAAATTTTTTTACTTTTTTTCATAACAATGCAAAGTAGAAGAACTATATTTATCAATAAAACAAATTTTTGCTCACCAAATTTAAAGACAACATTTTTTTACGCTTCGCAATACTATCATACGAAAGGTCGGTGCAAACTGCAATTATCATGACTTTAAGAAAAGCGTGAAATAGACATTACCGACAGTTTGAGGTTATGATTAACTTGTTAGACTTGTGGTCACAAATGTTATTTAATCGTTTGTCCAAAAATATTGAAATATTTTGTATTACTTTTTAAGTATAATTTATCGCAAAAAGCCATTGTAAAATTGTTGCACCCGCGATATAAAAGATATAAAAGTTCGTTTTTATCACAAAAATAAAGTTCTATCGTTTTGAAACTTTGTGAAAGTAAGCAAAAACCAAAAACAAAATTAAGTCAGTCGTATCAAAAGTAAATTGTAAATTGAATTTTGAAAAAAACGTTGATTCAAATTGGTTGCACCCGCGATCCTGAAATTAGAATCGCGGGTGCAACTTACTGACAACTAACATTATTGAGTGATATTTTATATTTAATTTTAAAATATGCCTTGAATTATATATTTTTTGTTGTTCAAGGTTGTTTTTTTTAACAATTTAATATAATATGTTATTCTTTTTTATAAAAATATAAATTAAATGGTAGGGAAACACGGAATTTCGCAACGTGGCACGAAATCTATCAAAAAACACCTAATTGATATTTATTTCTGAACAATAAATTGAAGAAGGGAAAGATGTGTTAGTTTATAAATAGGAACGATTGAAAAACATATTGGGTTTTCAATAAAAATTTTTGTTTAAATCAGAAGAGGGCAACAACATAACTGCGGCACGAACCTTATTGTCTCGTTTCAAGAGCACAGTTATTCTGAAATCTATCATCATCGAAACAGATAGTGTTAGGGAAGATGATGATTTAAAGCCACTTATATGATCGGTGCACAAAGAAACTCGGTGTTCTGATATATGTGTGTTGCTCCTTCTTCATACATATATTGGGCCAATCCCTCCTCAATAAAAACAAAAACTGCGCGCTTTCAATGTTTTTAGTGATTCAGAAGATTAATCTTCAACAACCTCTATTGAACATTTTATATAAGCAGCAGAAGCATGCCTTGAAACCTGTACTATTTTCACTGCAACAGTCTTGCAAAAAGATATTTGCGCGGGTTTGTATCTATGTTATCTTTCAGTTCCCTGCTAGTTCGGTAGAAAAATTACACTGTATTGTTACGTAGGGTTGTGTCTAAACGATATGGATGAAGAGGAAATTGTAAGATCAAAATTTCTGAGGACAATTGAAGACATGATCGTAAAATTGCGAGCACCAGAACAAAATATTGATGGCAATAATATACACACAGTATTTTCGAAAAATATTGACATATTTGATATAAACTTAGTAATAATTAATAGAGAAGTGGACTAACTGGCAATATATGTTACTCAATCTCTAATCCTGTTCCGTTATATCATTTTTTTATATAAATATTCATTAAATTTAGACGCGTTGCACCCGCTATAATTTGATGTTGCACCCGCGATTGCATTAAGATCGAAAAAATCAATCTTAATTTTTGTTTTCTAACTTTATTTTTATTTCTTTAGTTGTTTGGATATACGTCGTTCAATAAAATGTAAGAAGAATATAATAAATGTTTCTCAATTAACAGACTTTTGGGTTTTTCATACTATGATCCAGAAAGGTGGGCCAAGTTCGTTGCACCCGCAATCGTACTTTGAAACCTTTTTTCCGACGGTTTATTTATTTCATTTAAATTATATAAAAGAACCCATAATTAATAGGTCAAAATGTAACCCTTCAAGTAGTTATTTCATTAAAATAAGTTTGTATTTTACTATAAATATACTCAAAGTGAGTCTAAATGTTGCACCCGCGAGAATGGAATCGCCCTAAAGTCAATTTAAAACTTCTTAGTATCAATATTTACGTTTGGAATAATAACTAAACTCGAATTTAGTCAAACAAATTTTATTTATTTCTTGGGGAATAACCACTAAAATTCACTTTAGTTGCTTTTCCTCAACCTAAAATTAAAAATATAGAAAAATATCACCGAGGAAGAACAACCAAACTCGACTTTAGTCGTTTTTCCTTAACATTAAAATGGAAATAAATCCATAAATTTAACCCGGAAAAACAACCAAATTCAATTTTAGTCGTTATTCCTTAAGTAAAGAAGCAAAAAGAATAATCTAAAGCCAACTTTAGATTATGCATAAGTATTTTTATCAATTTTGATTGAGTTTAGTTGTTTTTCCTTGAGTATGACGTAAAAAACTGACTTTAGTTGTTTTGTTTTTGGAAAATTGTGGGTCCATTTTTTATGATAAAAATATGAAAAAAATTTACAAAATAGATTCAGACACGCTGAATCTAATGACATTAAAACCTCAATTTCGTCTAAAGTCGACTTTAGCGGTTTTGGTTTGTGGACACAGAAATAAGGGCTTAAGGGCTTTCACTTTTTTAAGGTTAGTTAGATACATGTTTGTGCGGTCGCATCATTGTTCTCTATCATGACTAAACATTTAATTAAAATGGATAGTGGGTTCAGATTTACCCAGACTGGCTTCATCAAAAAACGTCCACAAAATGGGCGTTGCAAGAACTTTTAAAGGCCAATTTTTTAAAAATATATTTTTATAAGGTTTAATTAACATCTTATAGAATATGAAGAAAATTTGAAAAGAAATTCTTTTGTTTAAGTGGAGTGACTGAATATTTATAGTTCAATAAATAATTAAATTCACATCAGTATCTCCACGCTTTGATTTATATATTATTGGGTAAACATCGATACAAAATTGCATCTTAGAAGGGTACGATAGTCATCTAACTGATGAGCACAACTATCGTACCTGGGCGAAACGCAATTAGCTATGGAGTTGAGCTGAGCTCACTTGAACTTTTAACTTGAATTTAATTAACACCTGCATTTTTTCTAATTTTTACGAAAAATGACTTTTTTAAGAAGCTTTGCGTGGAGGTGGACGGATATTTATTATATTGGTTTCTTGTCCTAACAATAATCATTCCTGAAAATTTCATCAAAATCAGTTCGGTGGTTTAGTTTTAAGCCAATTTTTTCCAGCGATGTCAGTTTGACATCTGTCACTTTGACAGCTGTCAGTTTGACATCTGTCACTCTCACCAGTTTAACATCTGTCATTTTGACAGCTGTCAATTTGACATCTGTCATTTTGACAGCTGTCAGTTTGACATCTGTCATTTTGACAGCTGTCAGTTTGACATGTCAATTTGACAGCTGTTAGTTTGACATTTGTCATTTTGACAGCTGTCAGTTTGACATCTGTCACTCTGACAACTGTCAAGTTTCAAAGTGACAGATGTCAACTGACAGCAACGAAGCCTTGCAAAAGGTTGCAGCTTTACATTACAACCTATGTATGTATTTATCTACCCATGTTTAAAAAAAAAATTTTTTAGAAACCTTGAGTTTCGAACTTGACTTCGTGTTGAAAATTTGAATACCAACCGGGTGAATATCCTAAAAAAATAATTTATTCTACGATATTTAATATAATCAAATATTCTCACCCGGTTTGCGTCCAAATTTTCAAATATCAAAAAGTATCAAATTATTATTAAATTTATAATTCACATAATTTATTTCATGAAAAGTAAAATCATATTCAAATTTATTCCAAATGACTTAGGGATCTGAGCAGTTCCATATTAGATAGACTCTTAAGCATTGAACTATGTATGTTAGTTTAATACGGCCATTGCTGAATAGGAAATTGTTTGGATTAATGGTTTGAGTTTGTCATGAACCGGTCCCGGATTTTTTCAATAACCACAAGTTTTAATTTTGTTTTCTATGGATTTTCAAAAGACTTTGTTAACAAAATGTCAGAAATTTGCCATCTAAACACGAAGTCAAGTTCGAAACACAAGGTTTTTTTAATTTTTTTTTTTTAATGTGGATAGTTAAATACATCGGATGTAATGTAAAACTGTGACCTTTTGCAAGGCTTCGTTGCTGTCAGTTTGATGTATATCACTTTGAAACTTGACAGCTGTCAAATTGACAGATGTCAAACTGAAAACTATCAAAGTGACAGCTAGTTGTTAAATTAAGATATGATAACCGTTTGTAAATAAAATATATATACATCGGGAGTTTATCGCCCAAAATTAAAAATTAAGGAGAAAAAGATTTAACAATGGGTAGTTTTTAAGCGATCCATTTTCACTAAATTCTGAACTTTTTTTAATTATTCTTCTATTTATTGGATAAATAAGGGCTTAAGGGCTTTCACTTTTTTAAGGTTAGTTAGATACATGTTTGTGCGGTCGCATCATTGTTCTCTATCATGACTAAACATTTAATTAAAATGGATAGTGGGTTCAGATTTACCCAGACTGGCTTCATCAAAAAACGTCCACAAAATGGGCGTTGCAAGAACTTTTAAAGGCCAATTTTTTAAAAATATATTTTTATAGAATATGAAGAAAATTTGAAAAGAAATTCTTTTGTTTAAGTGGAGTGACTGAATATTTATAATTCAATAAATAATTAAATTCACATCAGTATCTCCACGCTTTGATTTATATATTATTGGGTAAACATCGATACAAAATTGCATCTTTTGAAAAGAAATCCTTTTGTTTAAATGGAGTGACTGAATATTTATAATTCAATAAATAATTAAATTCACATCAGTATCTCCACGCTTTGATTTATATATTATTGGGTAAACATCGATACAAAATTGCATCTTAGAAGGGTACGATAGTCATCTAACTGATGAGCACAACTATCGTACCTGGGCGAAACGCAATTAGCTATGGAGTTGAGCTGAGCTCACTTGAACTTTTAACTTGAATTTAATTAACACCTGCATTTTTTCTAATTTTTACGAAAAATGACTTTTTTAAGAAGCTATGCGTGGAGGTGGACGGATATTTATTATATTGGTTTCTTGTCCTAACAATAATCATTCCTGAAAATTTCATCAAAATCAGTTCGGTGGTTTAGTTTTAAGCCAATTTTTTCCAGCGATGTCAGTTTGACATCTGTCACTTTGACAGCTGTCAGTTTGACATCTGTCACTCTGACCAGTTTAACATCTGTCATTTTGACAGCTGTCAGTTTGACATCTGTCATTTTGACAGCTGTCAGCTTGACATGTCATTTTGACAGCTGTCAGTTTGACATGTCACTTTGACAGCTGTCAGTTTGACATTTGTCATTTTGACAGCTGTCAGTTTGACATCTGTCACTCTGACAACTGTCAAGTTTCAAAGTGACAGATGTCAACTGACAGCAACGAAGCCTTGCAAAAGGTTGCAGCTTTACATTACAACCTATGTATTTATCTACCCATGTTTAAATAAAAAAAATTTTAGAAACCTTGAGTTTCGAACTTGACTTCGTGTTGAAAATTTGAATACCAACCGGGTGAATATCCTAAAAAAATAATTTATTCTACGATATTTAATATAATCAAATATTCTCACCCGGTTTGCGTCCAAATTTTCAAATATCAAAAAGTATCAAATTATTATTAAATTTATAATTCACATAATTTATTTCATGAAAAGTAAAATCATATTCAAATTTATTCCAAATGACTTAGGGATCTGAGCAGTTCCATATTAGATAGACTCTTAAGCATTGAACTATGTATGTTTGTTTAATACGGCCATTGCTGAATAGGAAATTGTTTGGATTAATGGTTTGAGTTTGTCATGAACCGGTCCCGGATTTTTTCAATAACCACAAGTTTTAATTTTGTTTTCTATGGATTTTCAAAAGACTTTGTTAACAAAATGTCAGAAATTTGCCATCTAAACACGAAGTCAAGTTCGAAACACAAGGTTTTTTTAAATTTTTTTTTTTAATGTGGATAGTTAAATACATCGGATGTAATGTAAAACTGTGACCTTTTGCAAGGCTTCGTTGCTGTCAGTTTGATGTATATCACTTTGAAACTTGACAGCTGTCAAAGTGACAGATGTCAAACTGAAAACTGTCAAAGTGACAGCTGGTTGTTAAATTAAGATATGATAACCGTTTGTAAATAAAATATATATACATCGGGAGTTTATCGCCCAAAGTTAAAAATTAAGGAGAAAAAGATTAAACAATGAGTAGTTTTTAAGCGATCCGTTTTCACTAAATTCTGAACTTTTTTTAATTATTCTTCTATTTATGGGATAAATAAGGGCTTAAGGGCTTTCACTTTTTTAAGGTTAGTTAGATACATGTTTGTGCGGTCGCATCATTGTTCTCTATCATGACTAAACATTTAATTAAAATGGATAGTGGGTTCAGATTTACCCAGACTGGCTTCATCAAAAAACGTCCACAAAATGGGCGTTGCAAGAACTTTTAAAGGCCAATTTTTTAAAAATATATTTTTATAAGGTTTAATTAACATCTTATAGAATATGAAGAAAATTTGAAAAGAAATTCTTTTGTTTAAGTGGAGTGACTGAATATTTATAATTCAATAAATAATGAAATTCACATCAGTATCTCCACGCTTTGATTTATATATCATTGGGTAAACATCGATACAAAATTGCATCTTAGAAGGGTACGATAGTCATCTAACTGATGAGCACAACTATCGTACCTGGGCGAAACGCAATTAGCTATGGAGTTGAGCTGAGCTCACTTGAACTTTTAACTTGAATTTAATTAACACCTGCATTTTTTCTAATTTTTACGAAAAATGACTTTTCTAAGAAGCTATGCGTGGAGGTGGACGGATATTTATTATATTGGTTTCTTGTCCTAACAATAATCATTCCTGAAAATTTCATCAAAATCAGTTCGGTGGTTTAGTTTTAAGCCAATTTTTTCCAGCGATGTCAGTTTGACATCTGTCACTTTGACAGCTGTCAGTTTGACATCTGTCACTCTGACCAGTTTAACATCTGTCATTTTGACAGCTGTCAGTTTGACATCTGTCATTTTGACAGCTGTCAGTTTGACATGTCACTTTGACAGCTGTTAGTTTGACATTTTTCATTTTGACAGCTGTCAGTTTGACATCTGTCACTCTGACAACTGTCAAGTTTCAAAGTGACAGATGTCAACTGACAGCAACGAAGCCTTGCAAAAGGTTGCAGCTTTACATTACAACCTATGTATTTATCTACCCATGTTTAAAAAAAAAAATTTTAGAAACCTTGAGTTTCGAACTTGACTTCGTGTTGAAAATTTGAATACCAACCGGGTGAATATCCTAAAAAAATAATTTATTCTACGATATTTAATATAATCAAATATTCTCACCCGGTTTGCGTCCAAATTTTCAAATATCAAAAAGTATCAAATTATTATTAAATTTATAATTCACATAATTTATTTCATGAAAAGTAAAATCATATTCAAATTTATTCCAAATGACTTAGGGATCTGAGCAGTTCCATATTAGATAGACTCTTAAGCATTGAACTATGTATGTTAGTTAAATACGGCCATTGCTGAATAGGAAATTGTTTGGATTAATGGTTTGAGTTTGTCATGAACCGGTCCCGGATTTTTTCAATAACCACAAGTTTTAATTTTGTTTTCTATGGATTTTCAAAAGACTTTGTTAACAAAATGTCAGAAATTTGCCATCTAAACACGAAGTCAAGTTCGAAACACAAGGTTTTTTTAAATTTTTTTTTTTTAATGTGGATAGTTAAATACATCGGATGTAATGTAAAACTATGACCTTTTGCAAGGCTTCGTTGCAGTCAGTTTGATGTATTTCACTTTGAAACTTGACAGCTGTCAAAGTGACAGATGTCAAACTGAAAACTGTCAAAGTGACAGCTAGTTGTTAAATTAAGATATGATAACCGTTTGAAAATAAAATATATATACATCGGGAGTTTATCGCCCAAAGTTAAAAATTAAGGAGAAAAAGATTAAACAATGGGTAGTTTTTAAGCGATCCGTTTTCACTAAATTCTGAACTTTTTTTAATTATTCTTCTATTTATGGGATAAATAAGGGCTTAAGGGCTTTCACTTTTTTAAGGTTAGTTAGATACATGTTTGTGCGGTCGCATCATTGTTCTCTATCATGACTAAACATTTAATTAAAATGGATAGTGGGTTCAGATTTACCCAGACTGGCTTCATCAAAAAACGTCCACAAAATGGGCGTTGCAAGAACTTTTAAAGGCCAATTTTTTAAAAATATATTTTTATAGAATATGAAGAAAATTTGAAAAGAAATTCTTTTGTTTAAGTGGAGTGACTGAATATTTATAATTCAATAAATAATTAAATTCACATCAGTATCTCCACGCTTTGATTTATATATTATTGGGTAAACATCGATACAAAATTGCATCTTAGAAGGGTACGATAGTCATCTAACTGATGAGCACAACTATCGTACCTGGGCGAAACGCAATTAGCTATGGAGTTGAGCTGAGCTCACTTGAACTTTTAACTTGAATTTAATTAACACCTGCATTTTTTCTAATTTTTACGAAAAATGACTTTTTTAAGAAGCTTTGCGTGGAGGTGGACGGATATTTATTATATTGGTTTCTTGTCCTAACAATAATCATTCCTGAAAATTTCATCAAAATCAGTTCGGTGGTTTAGTTTTAAGCCCATTTTTTCCAGCGATGTCAGTTTGACATCTGTCACTTTGACAGCTGTCAGTTTGACATCTGTCACTCTCACCAGTTTAACATCTGTC
This sequence comes from Dasysyrphus tricinctus, assembly GCA_963921185.1. NCBI lineage: Eukaryota > Metazoa > Arthropoda > Insecta > Diptera > Syrphidae > Dasysyrphus > Dasysyrphus tricinctus. The sequence goes on from OY992530.1 coordinate 67,499,687, forward strand.
ATTTTGACAGCTGTCAGTTTGACATCTGTCATTTTGACAGCTGTCAGTTTCACATCTGTCATTTTGACAGCTGTCAGTTTGACATGTCAATTTGACAGCTGTTAGTTTGACATTTGTCATTTTGACAGCTGTCAGTTTGACATCTGTCACTCTGACAACTGTCAAGTTTCAAAGTGACAGATGTCAACTGACAGCAACGAAGCCTTGCAAAAGGTTGCAGCTTTACATTACAACCTATGTATTTATCTACCCATGTTTAAAAAAAAAATTTTTTAGAAACCTTGAGTTTCGAACTTGACTTCGTGTTGAAAATTTGAATACCAACCGGGTGAATATCCTAAAAAAATAATTTATTCTACGATATTTAATATAATCAAATATTCTCACCCGGTTTGCGTCCAAATTTTCAAATATCAAAAAGTATCAAATTATTATTAAATTTATAATTCACATAATTTATTTCATGAAAAGTAAAATCATATTCAAATTTATTCCAAATGACTTAGGGATCTGAGCAGTTCCATATTAGATAGACTCTTAAGCATTGAACTATGTATGTATGTTAGTTTAATACGGCCATTGCTGAATAGGAAATTGTTTGGATTAATGGTTTGAGTTTGTCATGAACCGGTCCCGGATTTTTTCAATAACCACAAGTTTTAATTTTGTTTTCTATGGATTTTCAAAAGACTTTGTTAACAAAATGTCAGAAATTTGCCATCTAAACACGAAGTCAAGTTCGAAACACCAGGTTTTTTTAAATTTTTGTTTTAATGTGGGTAGTTAAATACATCGGATGTAATGTAAAACTATGACCTTTTGCAAGGCTTCGTTGCAGTCAGTTTGATGTATTTCACTTTGAAACTTGACAGCTGTCAAAGTGACAGATGTCAAACTGAAAACTGTCAAAGTGACAGCTAGTTGTTAAATTAAGATATGATAACCGTTTGAAAATAAAATATATATACATCGGGAGTTTATCGCCCAAAGTTAAAAATTAAGGAGAAAAAGATTAAACAATGGGTAGTTTTTAAGCGATCCGTTTTCACTAAATTCTGAACTTTTTTTAATTATTCTTCTATTTATGGGATAAATAAGGGCTTAAGGGCTTTCACTTTTTTAAGGTTAGTTAGATACATGTTTGTGCGGTCGCATCATTGTTCTCTATCATGACTAAACATTTAATTAAAATGGATAGTGGGTTCAGATTTACCCAGACTGGCTTCATCAAAAAACGTCCACAAAATGGGCGTTACAAGAACTTTTAAAGGCCAATTTTTTAAAAATGTATTTTTATAAGGTTTAATTAACATCTTATAGAATATGAAGAAAATTTGAAAAGAAATTCTTTTGTTTAAGTGGAGTGACTGAATATTTATAATTCAATAAATAATTAAATTCACATCAGTATCTCCACGCTTTGATTTATATATTATTGGGTAAACATCGATACAAAATTGCATCTTAGAAGGGTACGATAGTCATCTAACTGATGAGCACAACTATCGTACCTGGGCGAAACGCAATTAGCTATGGAGTTGAGCTGAGCTCACTTGAACTTTTAACTTGAATTTAATTAACACCTGCATTTTTTCTAATTTTTACGAAAAATGACTTTTTTAAGAAGCTTTGCGTGGAGGTGGACGGATATTTATTATATTGGTTTCTTGTCCTAACAATAATCATTCCTGAAAATTTCATCAAAATCAGTTCGGTGGTTTAGTTTTAAGCCAATTTTTTCCAGCGATGTCAGTTTGACATCTGTCACTTTGACAGCTGTCAGTTTGACATCTGTCGCTCTGACCAGTTTAACATCTGTCATTTTGACAGCTGTCAGTTTGACATCTGTCATTTTGACAGCTGTCAGTTTGACATCTGTCATTTTGACAGCTGTCAGTTTGACATGTCAATTTGACAGCTGTTAGTTTGACATTTGTCATTTTGACAGCTGTCAGTTTGACATCTGTCACTCTGACAACTGTCAAGTTTCAAAGTGACAGATGTCAACTGACAGCAACGAAGCCTTGCAAAAGGTTGCAGCTTTACATTACAACCTATGTATTTATCTACCCATGTTTAAAAAAAAAATTTTAGAAACCTTGAGTTTCGAACTTGACTTCGTGTTGAAAATTTGAATACCAACCGGGTGAATATCCTAAAAAAATAATTTATTCTACGATATTTAATATAATCAAATATTCTCACCCGGTTTGCGTCCAAATTTTCAAATATCAAAAAGTATCAAATTATTATTAAATTTATAATTCACATAATTTATTTCATGAAAAGTAAAATCATATTCAAATTTATTCCAAATGACTTAGGGATCTGAGCAGTTCCATATTAGATAGACTCTTAAGCATTGAACTATGTATGTTAGTTTAATACGGCCATTGCTGAATAGGAAATTGTTTGGATTAATGGTTTGAGTTTGTCATGAACCGGTCCTGGATTTTTTTCAATAACCACAAGTTTTAATTTTGTTTTCTATGGATTTTCAAAAGACTTTGTTAACAAAATGTCAGAAATTTGCCATCTAAACACGAAGTCAAGTTCGAAACACCAGTATTTTTTAAATTTTTTTTTTAATGTGGGTAGTTAAATACATCGGATGTAATGTAAAACTATGACCTTTTGCAAGGCTTCGTTGCAGTCAGTTTGATGTATTTCACTTTGAAACTTGACAGCTGTCAAAGTGACAGATGTCAAACTGAAAACTGTCAAAGTGACAGCTAGTTGTTAAATTAAGATATGATAACCGTTTGAAAATAAAATATATATACATCGGGAGTTTATGGGATTAATAAGGGCTTAAGGGCTTTCACTTTTTTAAGGTTAGTTAGATACATGTTTGTGCGGTCGCATCATTGTTCTCTATCATGACTAAACATTTAATTAAAATGGATAGTGGGTTCAGATTTACCCAGACTGGCTTCATCAAAAAACGTCCACAAAATGGGCGTTGCAAGAACTTTTAAAGGCCAATTTTTTAAAAATGTATTTTTATAAGGTTTAATTAACATCTTATAGAATATGAAGAAAATTTGAAAAGAAATTCTTTTGTTTAAGTGGAGTGACTGAATATTTATAATTCAATAAATAATTAAATTCACATCAGTATCTCCACGCTTTGATTTATATATTATTGGGTAAACATCGATACAAAATTGCATCTTAGAAGGGTACGATAGTCATCTAACTGATGAGCACAACTATCGTACCTGGGCGAAACGCAATTAGCTATGGAGTTGAGCTGAGCTCACTTGAACTTTTAACTTGAATTTAATTAACACCTGCATTTTTTCTAATTTTTACGAAAAATGACTTTTTTAAGAAGCTTTGCGTGGAGGTGGACGGATATTTATTATATTGGTTTCTTGTCCTAACAATAATCATTCCTGAAAATTTCATCAAAATCAGTTCGGTGGTTTAGTTTTAAGCCAATTTTTTCCAGCGATGTCAGTTTGACATCTGTCACTTTGACAGCTGTCAGTTTGACATCTGTCACTCTGACCAGTTTAACATCTGTCATTTTGACAGCTGTCAGTTTGACATCTGTCATTTTGACAGCTGTCAGTTTCACATCTGTCATTTTGACAGCTGTCAGTTTGACATTTCACTTTGACAGCTGTCAGCTTGACATTTGTCATTTCGACAGCTGTCAGTTTGACATCTGTCACTCTGACAACTGTCAAGTTTTAAAGTGACAGATGTCAACTGACAGCAACGAAGCCTTGCAAAAGGTTGCAGCTTTACATTACAACCTATGTATTTATCTACCCATGTTTAAAAAAAAAAAATTTTAGAAACCTTGAGTTTCGAACTTGACTTCGTGTTGAAAATTTGAATACCAACCGGGTGAATATCCTAAACAAATAATTTATTCTACGATATTTAATATAATCAAATATTCTCACCCGGTTTGCGCCCAAATTTTCAAATATCAAAAAGTATCAAATTATTATTAAATTTATAATTCACATAATTTATTTCATGAAAAGTAAAATCATATTCAAATTTATTCCAAATGACTTAGGGATCTGAGCAGTTCCATATTAGATAGACTCTTAAGCATTGAACTATGTATGTTAGTTTAATACGGCCATTGCTGAATAGGAAATTGTTTGGATTAATGGTTTGAGTTTGTCATGAACCGGTCCCGGATTTTTTCAATAACCACAAGTTTTAATTTTGTTTTCTATGGATTTTCAAAAGACTTTGTTAACAAAATGTCAGAAATTTGCCATCTAAACACGAAGTCAAGTTCGAAACACAAGGTTTTTTTAATTTTTTTTTTTTTTAATGTGGATAGTTAAATACATCGGATGTAATGTAAAACTGTGACTTTTTGCAAGGCTTCGTTGCAGTCAGTTTGATGTATTTTACTTTGAAACTTGACAGCTGTCAAAGTGACAGATGTCAAACTGAAAACTGTCAAAGTGACAGCTAGTTGTTAAATTAAGATATGATAACCGTTTGAAAATAAAATATATATACATCGGGAGTTTATCGCCCAAAGTTAAAAATTAAGGAGAAAAAGATTAAACAATGGGTAGTTTTTAAGCGATCCGTTCTCACTAAATTCTGAACTTTTTTTAATTATTCTTCTATTTATGGGATAAATAAGGGCTTAAGGGCTTTCACATTTTTAAGGTTAGTTAGATACATGTTTGTGCGGTCGCATCATTGTTCTCTATCATGACTAAACATTTAATTAAAATGGATAGTGGGTTCAGATTTACCCAGACTGGCTTCATCAAAAAACGTCCACAAAATGGGCGTTGCAAGAACTTTAAAAGACCAATTTTTTAAAAATATATTTTTATAAGGTTTAATTAACATCTTATAGAATATGAAGAAAATTTGAAAAGAAATTCTTTTGTTTAAGTGGAGTGACTGAATATTTATAATTCAATAAATAATTAAATTCACATCAGTATCTCCACGCTTTGATTTATATATTATTGGGTAAACATCGATACAAAATTGCATCTCAGAAGGGTACGATAGTCATCTAACTGATGAGCACTGTTACACTTTTTGTTATAACGCGAACCGAATAGTTTATTATTAACTATTATTTACCAAAAAAAAAGAACGACGATAAGAAATACCCGACCGGCACGTTGAGGAAATAAAGACTTATGTCTTTTGGTTGCAACACGAATGTCAACACAAAGAGACAAAGCGATATTCGAAGATCGAATTCGAAGTGTAACCCCGAGTAGCACTTGGATGCTACCACCACGGCTAATTCAGATTAAGGGGTGGGTTTCACCAATTAATTTGATCGCGATTAATTATTTTCCAATTAATTTGGATTGAAATAGAGGATTTTGATTGCCACAGGGGCGTAGTACCTGGAAAGAAGAATTAAGGGCGCCAGCAATTTTTTTTGTTTTTGAAGGAAATTACAAACCTTCTGAAGCGAATCCGACGGTGAAAGCTTTTTGAATTAAATAAAACGAACAAGTTTATATTCCCGAATTGGGAAGTGAAATTATTTATTTGTTTGGGAAACCTTGCTAAACGGAGGGCTAAAACCCAAAATCTTTTCAATCAAATATAACAAAGAAGTATATACAAGATTGAACGTTATCTCTTTGTCCCGAATGAACAAAGGAAAAATTACGGGGTCACGAGTCCTGCAATTCCAGGATAAAATAGCGGAAACAAAAACCAACCGAACTTTCTTTTAAATTAGCACAATTTTGCCACCAAATAACGAACTAAATGACTTAAAAAATCTACCTACTAAATAATACACTGTACTTATCTTTTTTTTCTTTGTTGGATAAAGAAAAATTGCCAACTTCCTCTCCTCTAAAAAATATTTCCTTTTTGCCAACTTCTTCCTGCTACGAAATTCTCCTTCAATTTTTCTGACTCCAACCACTAGTTTCACTTTTTTTCTTCTCCAAACTACTTTTCTGTACTTAACTTTTAATGACCAAAATTAAATTCTTTCAACCTTTTTCACTTTTCCTCCTCTTCCGAATTTCTCTTATTTCTCGACTCGTTTTAATGCTCTTCTGACAAGAAGTGTCCGTCCAGATTTTTCGATGTCTATTCGAACCACTTCTTGTTCTCATCCCCCGTGCTTTCAGCCAATCGGAAGCCGCGGATTTCGATCACGGCATTTGTAAGCTACTCTCAGCTAAGCTGCTGAAGAGCGCTACCGTTTACGCAATCCGGCGGTCCTACTTACTCGCATATATATTTGGTTTATGCCTCGTCATCCTCTAATTCGCCGATCGCTGGTTTCACTTCCAAGAGCGGCGAATACGATGAACGCATTCAACCATTTTCCCACTATTTTTCCCACTGTTTTTGAGAAAATCAAAAGAAGAAAAGAAAGCGCAAAAGGTCAAACAATTCAATTTCGAATAAAGACTACATTTTTCCCCTCCAAAATTCTCAAGTAAAACCCAAAAAAAAAAAAAAATCAAAAGAGAACTTCGGCAGCGAAAATAAACAATAAGTAACCATAACCAGTATTTTAAATTCGGAGAGGTAAGTTGGCAATTATTTCCCTACTCGCGATTCTAAGCAAACTACTTCGGTGGATTTTTGTTAGATTTGAGGGACTTGGGGGATAAGACGATAACGTTCCATCTTTTACAGTATTATTGTTAAGTAAGATATGTTGGGCACTCGGCCATTCTCTTGAGAGTCACATCGTAATCGGGAACCAAATGTTCACCGAAATTTTCATGTTTCGATAGTGCGAAGTTGCGTTGGGCACTCGGCCATTCTCATAGGAGTTACATCATGGGTTTGGGGACCATTTGTCACCCAAGCTTCTTTTTGGATTATGGTTTAGAACAGACCGCCCGTCTGTCAGTTACTTGTCAATATTCGGGGACCATTTGTCACCCGCGCTTTGGATACAATCAGACCGCCCGTCTGTTATTTAGTATGGAGTGGATCACTCACCCACTTTAGTGCCAGGAGTGATAAACGATTTTTGTTTCATCAAGATACTGAGAGAGTGAACCAATGGCTGATGGACCATGGCTGCCCATCTCTCTCTCAGTACATTGAAAGAAACACCTGTTAGGAAAGAAAAAGACTGGAAAGGTAGGAACGCGGATTCGGACAACAGAAAGAACGATTTTTGTCACGGCAAATCTTACCGTGACAAACTCCACCCTTTCCTCCTTGGAAATGTGTTTAACTTTGAAAAAAGTAAACCATTTCCTACGGATGAACTTGGTTAACACACAACAAAGGAAACCATCAGGCCAAATATGGCAGTCTATTTCAAAGTCAAAAATGTAGATGAAAACCAAAAAAAAAAAAAAAAAAACTAAATAACGTTAATAAAAACTTAAATTGAAAAAGTTAATCAAAACAAAAAAAAATTAAAAGGTTAATCAAGACAAAACAAATGAAAAGTTAATCAAAACCAAAACAACTTTTACTCTATTTTGGGACTTTTAGACTTAATCATTTTCATAATATCCATTAAAAGGTTTAAGATCTTTTGTGTGCCAAGTGCCACGATCTTTTCCGTTATCGTCTTCAAGGACATAAGTCCAAGGAGATAACCGCTTTCGGATTTTAAACGGTCCGACATACTTCGGAGCCAGTTTTGCTGCATAATAATTTGCCGCGTTCGACAAATCGAAATTTCTGCGCCATACAACATCATTAGGTAGATATTGAATATCTCTCCTCCTGAGGTTGTAGGCTTCCGCAGATTTTTTACTTGCTGCCTTAAGTTTAGCAGCTATATCACCCCTTAGTTTCCTGAATCTATCTTCCACCTCTCCTACAAAGTTAATATTATTCCTATCTATGACCTGATCACTAAGTGTTACCTCCTCTCTACCACTGGTGGACATATTTTTGCCGAAATTGGCATAATACGGTGAAACTCCTAACACTTCATGTTGAGATGTGCGTATAGCACACGCTACCTTTGCTAGCTGAGAATCCCAAACTCTGTGATTCTCGGAAACGTAAGCTCTTAGTGTGGTTTTTATAATCTGGTTGATTCTCTCCGCGGGGTTAGCCTGTGGATGATAGTGTGGGGTAAATCTTATCTTAGATGAATATCCCTCACAAAGTGCCCTAAGTTCCCTACTCTTAAACTGAGGACCATTGTCGCAAATGACAATTTTTGGAACCCCAAATAACAGAAAAACATTGTCTTCTAACTCCTTGCACACTGCCTTTGCAGTGGCAGACCTCAATGCAAATAACAACGGAAATTTAGTTAGGTAATCTACTACTGTTAATATGTACATATAACCCCTACTCGACTTGGGTAATGGACCCACTAAATCCACACTTATCATCTCCCACGGAGAAGAAACTCCTATCCTTTCAGTCATAAGACCGGCTGGTTTATCATTAACTGGTTTCACTTGCTGACAAATCCTACATTTTCTTACATAATTAGTTACATCCTTTCTCATCTTCGGCCAGTAATATTTAGCTCCTACTCTTGCGAACGTTTTCCTAACCCCCATGTGTCCCGCTAATGGACTATCATGGCATTCCTTCAAAATGTCTAACCTATCCCTTTTGCCTACCACTAATTTCCACTCCTCATTATTGTCATGTACGACTATATGCGTCGATTTGACGAACTTATAAAGTCGACCATTCTCCACTCTCCAAGCTGGGTACCCTAAAGGATTCGACTCAACTGCCGAAATCATTTTTACCACCCAAGGGTCTAAATCCTCATCTGAAATTCCAGCCACTACTGGAACCCCCCGAGATAGCATGTCCGGTACGACATGATCTTTTCCCTTGCGGTGTATGATTTGAAAATCGAACTGCTGAAGGCGAACTGCCCAGCGCGCTAATCTACCTTGTGGGTCCTTGAGGTTACTCAACCAAACTAGTGAGTAATGATCTGTTATGACCGTGAATCGAACTCCTTCGATGTACGGCCTCAACTTCTCAACCGCCCACAAAACTCCTAAACATTCCTTCTCGGTAGTGGAATAGTTCCTTTCACTTCGATTTAACGACCTACTTAAATAGCAAATAACCTTTTCACCGTCCTCAAAAGTTTGGGTAAGTACGGCCCCGATACCGTAATCTGATGCGTCGGTTTGGACCACGAATGGAAGACTAAAATCGGGACATGTTAAAATGGGAGCCGTTATTAAATATTCTTTTGCTTTCCTAAAAGAGTCTTCACATTCCTGTGTCCAGACAAATTTTTTGCTTTTCTTCAGCAAATCGGTTAAAGGTTTAACTACTGTTGCGAAATTCGGTACGAAACGCCTGTACCACGAAACAGTCCCTACAAAACTCCTAACCTCTTTAACATTTTTCGGTGCAGGTATCCTAACCATACTCTCGACTTTTTCCGGATCGACATGTAATCCGTTGCGATCTACAACGTAGCCTAAAAACTTAAGGGATGGTCTGCAAAAGTTGCATTTATCCCGTCCTACTTTAAGTCCTGCTTCATGAAGTCTTTTCAAAACTTCGTTTAAAACTTCTAAATGTTTTTCGAATGTATCTGTGACGATAATTATATCGTCAAGATACACGAAAACGAATGGCTCCAACTCTGGCCCTAACACGCTATCAATGAACCTCTGCCAAGTTGCAGGGGCATTGTGCAAGCCGAAAGGCATACGCTTGAATTGGAACAAACCCCTACCCGGCACCGTGAAAGCGGTAAACTTCCGCGATTCTTCCGACATAGGGATCTGCCAATAAGCTGACTTAATGTCAAGCGAAGTGAGAAACCTAGCATTCCTAAGCTTATCCAAAATGGCCGAGATTATCGGGAGTGGGTAAGCATCCCTCTCAGAAACCTGATTCAATTTCCTATAATCGACGCAGAACCTAAAGGTACCATCCTTTTTCTTTATCAAAACTATAGGGGATGCCCAAGGGCTGTTTGATTTTTCAATCACCCCTTCCTCCAACATGTCTTTAAGAGACTTATCTATGTGAACCTGCACTGCCGGTGAAACCGGATAATACCTTTGTTTTATTGGTTCTGACGTCGTCCTAATAACGTGTTCTACCCTATTTGTAACTCCAAGCCCTTCTGGCATATTCCTGAATAAATTCTCAATTAAAGTGTCCAGCCTTGCCCTCTGCCCATCGTCTAATTCAGACACTTCTGTGATAGACGTGCTATCAATCGAAGCCACCATCTCCTGGTTTGAAAAACTCCACATGCCTGATCGAAGATCCGGGACGATTCCCGATAGTGCCCAAAAATCCGCACCAAGTATCATTGCATGTGGGAGCGAGGGTATAACTAAACACTCAATAAGAACCGATTTGTCTTCTACTACAATTGGTAGATTTACTATCCCTAAAACTCCTACACCTGCACCATCTGCTAACTGAACCTGCCTAATGTGACTTTCTTCTAAGCCTAAACCTAAATCTTTAAGTACCCTCCAAACGTCCCTACAAATTATTGTTCGCGAAGCCCCCGAATCTAAAAGTCCTAAGAACCTAATCCCATAAATATTGATTCCTAAATATGGCCGCCTATCATCCCCACTTGTCTCTAAAGTGAAACCGAGTTTTACTTGTGTCGCCAGCTGGTCGTCAGCAGGCGACCTATCTAAACGCGACGGCGCTCTTGTCCTGCTGGCCCAAGAGTCCGTTGCCCGTTTCCCGAACAGCGTCTACATTCGCGTCGGGTTGTCCCTATAGCTCCACAACCAAAACATCGCCTAGGAGCGGAACAACTATTTGAAAGGTGACCTTCCCTGTTGCAGTTGAAGCAGCGAATGGTCCTACGAGGTGGAGGGTTTCTATCAACTGCAACTGTTGCTGTTGTTTCCTGAACGGAAGCAACATAGGCAACATCAGGTTCCAAAGCCTGTCTGGATCGATTACTAGGAGGAGGGATGAAAGCTTCCACGTTGGTCCTAATCGTCTCTAATTTTCTACCCAACGCAACGAGTTCGTTGACTGATTTAATATCAGCCAACCCCAATTGCGTCTGGTAGAATGGAGCAATATTCTTCATGAGAATGGATAACTTCCTATTCTCACTCAGAGGCTCCGTAAATCGCTTAAAAAGGGTCTGCATGAGTGCGATGTACATCCCCATCGACTCATCCTTGCCCTGGGTACGCCGCCTGACCTCATCCATTAAGAGATCGTCATAGTTGGAGGGTAAAAACTCCAACTTCAACTCCTTAACTAACTCTTCCCATGTGCTTATTGTTTCCCTGATCGCCCTAAACCAGAGAAGTGCCTTCCCAGAAAATAAATCGACGGCTGACCTAAAAAGTCTTGGCTGCGAAACCCCTCGGGATTCTCGTAGCTCTTCTACTCTTTCCAAAAATGAGTTTACTGAGTCACACCGTTCACCAGTAAACTTTAAATTCCATTTTTCAATACGCTCAGGATTCCGGTCACAGGGCTCACCCTGTAGTTGGAATCCTGAACTCGCACGTTGGCCGACATGTGCAGTTGGCAACGCATCCAGGCCTGCTATCGACATGTTTTGTTGTTGTTTATTTTTGTTTTTATCCTGGGATATCTCCTCACTCCCTTCAGTTAAGGTCGCCATCAGCAACAATAACTCACCCCTAATATCGGCCACTTCATTGACCTCCTCAGAAGACTCTGCTTTCGCCCTATTTATCCTACCTAACGACCATTCAATTTTGGCCAAAACCTTCAAATATTCCGACGACTTTGGATTTGTTGGCGGAGTTTTTAACAGGTCCCTAATTTCTAACATCTTGGCCCGAACGGCTTTCGAGTCATCCTGAAACGAAAATGGATAGTGCGGACTCTCACTCGAAATAGAACCCGAGCGCTCTAGAGTGCGCGATGCTCTGAGAGTCGCCCTCATATTATCGACGGTGCCTTCTTTCAACCCACGTGCAACTAACTCATAGATGAGTTCTTCCTTGCTTAACCTGTTCACATCCATGATACAAAACGATTATCGAATGAATTATTAAAAAAAAAAACAGTAAAACAACCGAAAATAATTGAATCGAACTCAAAAATAAATTTAACCAACCAAATTCACGACTTCAAAGTACAAACAAAATTATCAAAATCGTTCAAAAATAAACAGAATCAACACCCAGTTGATTATTCAATTACAATTATAGTTCCTTTCAAAATCACTGAGCGAAACCATAAAAGAAACAATAAAACTAATCTTTTTTTTTTAAATGTATTTGCAACCGTATTAGACAAGTTCAAAAATCAACACCCAGTTGATTTGTTCCTAAAATACCACTCTTATTAAAAGGAAAAAAAAAAACTCCGAGATAAATAAGGAAATTTAAACACCCACTTTATTTCACTTGCAGATGACGTTTTTTATTCTTGTTTTTATTTTTACTAATACCTAAATGGAAAAAAAAAATATGGCATTAACTATTGTAGATATGAAATTATCAAAATCAACACCCAGTTGATTTATAATTTCAAAAAAAAAATTCAACACAAAAGAATAAATTTTCGAAAACAAATTATGATAGTAAGAAAAAACAACTATGGTCACACCAAAACTCGAATCACTTAACTTTTAATTGAAATTCAATTCAAGGCCAAAAGGTAAACAAAATCCTTATGAGAGAAAAAAAAAACTTCAATCAAAAGGAAAAAAGTTAAAACAAACCAATTTGTCTGAGAGGGACAACTGTAGCGACAAAAAAAACACCGATATCTAACCGACGACTAGTATATAAGCCCCGCAACTATAACTATGTACAGGTGTTGACTAACCGTAATTTTCGAAACAAAAAAAAACTTTATCACATTTATGTACAGTAGGTACAATGTGATAAATATGTGCAAATATATGTATGAAATTAAAGATTTAAATAAAATATCAATAAATAATGCAAACAACAATCTAATAAAATGAAGATAAATCAGATCAAAAAAGACTCACTCTCAAATCCTGTAACCCTTTTAGGTATACCTGTAGATACGTTTATTATTATCTTTGTAAACTGGAACTTGTACACTGCCACTTTGGGGTGGTTTTTACTTAGATTAGAAAAGAAATAAAACAAGGAAAGTAAAAAGAAAAAAAAACAGGGTAAAACGAAAACTTCCCTAAAAAAAAATTATACAAAACACAATCACAAGCCAAATATGGGTAGGTAGGTATTCCTCGCCTGAATTGCTTTCTACCGCGATTTTTTTCCACGAAAAGCCCCACGTTTGGGTGCCAATTTGTTACACTTTTTGTTATAACGCGAACCGAATAGTTTATTATTAACTATTATTTACCAAAAAAAAAGAACGACGATAAGAAATACCCGACCGGCACGTTGAGGAAATAAAGACTTATGTCTTTTGGTTGCAACACGAATGTCAACACAAAGAGACAAAGCGATATTCGAAGATCGAATTCGAAGTGTAACCCCGAGTAGCACTTGGATGCTACCACCACGGCTAATTCAGATTAAGGGGTGGGTTTCACCAATTAATTTGATCGCGATTAATTATTTTCCAATTAATTTGGATTGAAATAGAGGATTTTGATTGCCACAGGGGCGTAGTACCTGGAAAGAAGAATTAAGGGCGCCAGCAATTTTTTTTGTTTTTGAAGGAAATTACAAACCTTCTGAAGCGAATCCGACGGTGAAAGCTTTTTGAATTAAATAAAACGAACAAGTTTATATTCCCGAATTGGGAAGTGAAATTATTTATTTGTTTGGGAAACCTTGCTAAACGGAGGGCTAAAACCCAAAATCTTTTCAATCAAATATAACAAAGAAGTATATACAAGATTGAACGTTATCTCTTTGTCCCGAATGAACAAAGGAAAAATTACGGGGTCACGAGTCCTGCAATTCCAGGATAAAATAGCGGAAACAAAAACCAACCGAACTTTCTTTTAAATTAGCACAATTTTGCCACCAAATAACGAACTAAATGACTTAAAAAATCTACCTACTAAATAATACACTGTACTTATCTTTTTTTTCTTTGTTGGATAAAGAAAAATTGCCAACTTCCTCTCCTCTAAAAAATATTTCCTTTTTGCCAACTTCTTCCTGCTACGAAATTCTCCTTCAATTTTTCTGACTCCAACCACTAGTTTCACTTTTTTTCTTCTCCAAACTACTTTTCTGTACTTAACTTTTAATGACCAAAATTAAATTCTTTCAACCTTTTTCACTTTTCCTCCTCTTCCGAATTTCTCTTATTTCTCGACTCGTTTTAATGCTCTTCTGACAAGAAGTGTCCGTCCAGATTTTTCGATGTCTATTCGAACCACTTCTTGTTCTCATCCCCCGTGCTTTCAGCCAATCGGAAGCCGCGGATTTCGATCACGGCATTTGTAAGCTACTCTCAGCTAAGCTGCTGAAGAGCGCTACCGTTTACGCAATCCGGCGGTCCTACTTACTCGCATATATATTTGGTTTATGCCTCGTCATCCTCTAATTCGCCGATCGCTGGTTTCACTTCCAAGAGCGGCGAATACGATGAACGCATTCAACCATTTTCCCACTATTTTTCCCACTGTTTTTGAGAAAATCAAAAGAAGAAAAGAAAGCGCAAAAGGTCAAACAATTCAATTTCGAATAAAGACTACATTTTTCCCCTCCAAAATTCTCAAGTAAAACCCAAAAAAAAAAAAAAATCAAAAGAGAACTTCGGCAGCGAAAATAAACAATAAGTAACCATAACCAGTATTTTAAATTCGGAGAGGTAAGTTGGCAATTATTTCCCTACTCGCGATTCTAAGCAAACTACTTCGGTGGATTTTTGTTAGATTTGAGGGACTTGGGGGATAAGACGATAACGTTCCATCTTTTACAGTATTATTGTTAAGTAAGATATGTTGGGCACTCGGCCATTCTCTTGAGAGTCACATCGTAATCGGGAACCAAATGTTCACCGAAATTTTCATGTTTCGATAGTGCGAAGTTGCGTTGGGCACTCGGCCATTCTCATAGGAGTTACATCATGGGTTTGGGGACCATTTGTCACCCAAGCTTCTTTTTGGATTATGGTTTAGAACAGACCGCCCGTCTGTCAGTTACTTGTCAATATTCGGGGACCATTTGTCACCCGCGCTTTGGATACAATCAGACCGCCCGTCTGTTATTTAGTATGGAGTGGATCACTCACCCACTTTAGTGCCAGGAGTGATAAACGATTTTTGTTTCATCAAGATACTGAGAGAGTGAACCAATGGCTGATGGACCATGGCTGCCCATCTCTCTCTCAGTACATTGAAAGAAACACCTGTTAGGAAAGAAAAAGACTGGAAAGGTAGGAACGCGGATTCGGACAACAGAAAGAACGATTTTTGTCACGGCAAATCTTACCGTGACAGCACAACTATCGTACCTGGGCGAAACGCAATTAGCTATGGAGTTGAGCTGAGCTCACTTGAACTTTTAACTTGAATTTAATTAACACCAGCATTTTTTCTAATTTTTACGAAAAATGACTTTCTTAAGAAGCTTTGCGTGGAGGTGGACGGATATTTATTATATTGGTTTCTTGTCCTAACAATAATCATTCCTGAAAATTTCATCAAAATCAGTTCGGTGGTTTAGTTTTAAGCCATTTTTTTCCAGCGATGTCAGTTTGACATCTGTCACTCTGACCAGTTTAACATCTGTCATTTTGACAGCTGTCAGTTTGACATCTGTCATTTTGACAGCTGTCAGTTTGACATCTGTCATTTTGACAGCTGTCAGTTTGACATCTGTCATTTTGACAGCTGTCAGTTTGACATCTGTCATTTTGACAGCTGTCAGTTTGACATGTCACTTTGACAGCTGTCAGTTTGACATTTGTCATTTTGACAGCTGTCAGTTTGACATCTGTCACTCTGACAACTGTCAAGTTTCAAAGTGACAGATGTCAACTGACAGCAACGAAGCCTTGCAAAAGGTTGCAGCTTTACATTACAACCTATGTATTTATCTACCCATGTTTAAAAAAAAAATTTTAGAAACCTTGAGTTTCGAACTTGACTTCGTGTTGAAAATTTGAATACCAACCGGGTGAATATCCTAAAAAAATAATTTATTCTACGATATTTAATATAATCAAATATTCTCACCCGGTTTGCGTCCAAATTTTCAAATATCAAAAAGTATCAAATTATTATTAAATTTATAATTCACATAATTTATTTCATGAAAAGTAAAATCATATTCAAATTTATTCCAAATGACTTAGGGATCTGAGCAGTTCCATATTAGATAGACTCTTAAGCATTGAACTATGTATGTTAGTTTAATACGGCCATTGCTGAATAGGAAATTGTTTGGATTAATGGTTTGAGTTTGTCATGAACCGGTCCCGGATTTTTTCAATAACCACAAGTTTTAATTTTGTTTTCTATGGATTTTCAAAAGACTTTGTTAACAAAATGTCAGAAATTTGCCATCTAAACACGAAGTCAAGTTCGAAACACAAGGTTTTTTTTAAATTTTTTTTTTGTTTAATGTGGATAGTTAAATACATCGGATGTAATGTAAAACTGTGACCTTTTGCAAGGCTTCGTTGCTGTCAGTTTGATGTATATCACTTTGAAACTTGACAGCTGTCAAAGTGACAGATGTCAAACTGAAAACTGTCAAAGTGACAGCTAGTTGTTAAATTAAGATATGATAACCGTTTGTAAATAAAATATATATACATCGGGAGTTTATCGCCCAAAGTTAAAAATTAAGGAGAAAAAGATTAAACAATGGGTAGTTTTTAAGCGATCCGTTTTCACTAAATTCTGAACTTTTTTTAATTATTCTTCTATTTATGGGATAAATAAGGGCTTAAGGGCTTTCACTTTTTTAAGGTTAGTTAGATACATGTTTGTGCGGTCGCATCATTGTTCTCTATCATGACTAAACATTTAATTAAAATGGATAGTGGGTTCAGATCTACCCAGACTGGCTTCATCAAAAAACGTCCACAAAATGGGCGTTGCAAGAACTTTTAAAGGCTAATTTTTTAAAAATATATTTTTATAAGGTTTAATTAACATCTTATAGAATATGAAGAAAATTTGAAAATAAATTCTTTTGTTTAAGTGGAGTGACTGAATATTTATAATTCAATAAATAATTAAATTCACATCAGTATCTCCACGCTTTGATTTATATATTATTGGGTAGACATCGATACAAAATTGCATCTTAGAAGGGTACGATAGTCATCTTACTGATGAGCACAACTATCGTACCTGGGCGAAACGCAATTAGCTATGGAGTTGAGCTGAGCTCACTCGAACTTTTAACTTGAATTTAATTAACACCTGCATTTTTTCTAATTTTTACGAAAAATGACTTTTTTAAGAAGCTATGCGTGGAGGTGGGCGGATATTTAGTATATTGGTTTCTTGTCCTAACAATAATCATTCCTGAAAATTTCATCAAAATTAGTTCGGTGGTTTAGTTTTAAGCCAATTTTTTCCAGCGATGTCAGTTTGACATCTGTCACTTTGACAGCTGTCAGTTTGACATCTGTCACTCTGACCAGTTTAACATCTGTCATTTTGACAGCTGTCAGTTTGACATCTGTCATTTTGACAGCTGTCAGTTTGACATCTGTCATTTTGACAGTTGTCAGTTTGACATGTCACTTTGACAGCTGTCAGTTTGACATTTGTCATTTTGACAGCTGTCAGTTTGACGTCTGTCACTCTGACAACTGTCAAGTTTCAAAGTGACAGATGTCAACTGACAGCAACGAAGCCTTGCAAAAAGTTGCAGCTTTACATTACAACCTATGTATTTATCTACCCATGTTTAAAAAAAAAAAATTTTAGAAACCTTGAGTTTCGAACTTGACTTCGTGTTGAAAATTTGAATACCAACCGGGTGAATTACCTAAAAAAAAATTTATTCTACGATATTTAATATAATCAAATATTCTCACCCGGTTTGCGTCCAAATTTTCAAATATCAAAAAGTATCAAATTATTATTAAATTTATAATTCACATAATTTATTTCATGAAAAGTAAAATCATATTCAAATTTATTCCAAATGACTTAGGGATCTGAGCAGTTCCATATTAGATAGACTCTTAAGCCAGTCGATCTCGGTCTGTGAAGGTGTGCATACGTTTTCGGCTTTCACAGTGATTTCAATTTATATATTCGGAGTGATTAAGTCAAACTAATCTTTAGCCAAACTATTTTTTAATAGTGCAATAGCACAGAGCAAGAGGTGGCGGACCGTCAACCTAAGGGTCACGGGTTCGAATCCCAGCCGGGCATCAAACTTTTATCTGCTTTTTTACACAACAGGGAGGTAGAAAACATTATATATTGGGACAATAAGAAGATGGAAAAGGAGAAAAGTGCGGGGACACCGAAAGGTGGCCCAGCAACAAGATCGAAAGGTCCAGCGGTACCAGTTGCGTGTACATCGAAAGATGTCACAGCAACGGCATCAGCAACCACGATATCAACAACAACGGCGACATCAGCCGATACTCCCGAAAAGAGAAGGAGAAAGATAAGATGTGCGCCGAACTTGGTGAAGCGGCGCTCAACCACCACTCCAGCAGAGCTGCCAGCTGGGGAGGGGAGGGGCGTCGACTACAGCCATAGGAACAGCAGCATCAAACTTGGATCGGCAACTCAACTCTTCGCACTCCGACGAAGAGATAGAGTACATGTCCGAAGGGGGAGAAGGAATGTTTACGACGACGGGAGATAGTAACATCCTCGATCTCTCCACACCAGAGGCGTCCGCAGACGAAGATGACGCGGCGCCAAAGCAAAATGAGGATGACGAGAAGGCCATCAGCCAGCAGATTGGTGCCATTCAAGGGGAGATGGAACGCCTAAATGCCATCCTTGCGCCCCTGATTTTGAAGCTAAAATCAAAGCAAGAAGCTCGCTGCGAAAGAGAAATACTGGATCGCGAGCAAAAGAAGGAACAACAGGCGCCTCAGAAAGGGGCCCAAAATCAAGAGCGGCAACCAACAGCAATCCAGCAAGAGCAAAACTTGCCAGCGCAGCAGCTACAAGAACAGCTGCCACATCAGAAGCAGCCAAAACAACAGCTGCAAGCCGAAAAGCCACAGCAGCAACAAAAACAAAAGCAACAACAACAGAGCCGACAAGAAGAAAATACAAAACAACAAAATAAACAGCAGCGGCAGAACCAACAGCAGCACAACCAACAGCAGCAGAGTCAGCATCAGCAGAACCAACAGCAGCAGAAACATCAACAACAGAAGCAGAAGCAGCATAATCAACACCAGCAGCAGCCACAGCCTACCAGGAAAAATAAAGAAAAGGTGCCACCCATCAATACTTACAAGATGGAGTTACAGGATACCATTGAATTATGTAAGTCGGCCATAGGCCAAAATTTTTCTATTAAAAGATTAAGCAAGGATAGGCATGCGATTCACTGCTCCACAGTGGCGCAACATAAAATTATTAAAAATTTATTAAAGGAATCCACGACTGAGTTCTTCAGTTTTACCCCCAAAGTGGATAAATGTCAAACGGTCCTCTTGAAGGGCATAGATTCCTGCACGGAACCAGAGGTGCTCTATAAGGAGCTCCACGAAAAAGCGAGCGGCGATCTCGAGTTTATCGGGGTCAAGCCGTTTACCACAGTCAGAGCCAGACGGGAGAAGCGGTCTTTGCCGTTCTTCCTGGTTCAGCTTTCGCCCAGCAGCAAACTGGATAGTTTGAGGAGTATCTCCGTCCTCAACTACCAGGTTGTAACTTGGGATAAATTAAAGAGACGCGGCGACATGCTTCAATGCATGCGCTGCCAAAGGTTGACTGCGAAATGCAGTCACGCTGCGTGAAATGTGGTGAGAACCACATTAAGGGAGAGTGCAAGCTCGGAGAGGAACGGGTCGAAGACATGACCCAGCTTAAATGTGCACTTTGCGGAAAGGAGGGGCACCCTGCTAACTATCGGGGTTGCTCAGCTTTTCAGCAAATACGTATTAATAAAGCGGCTAGGCAGACAGTAGTTTAGAAACGACCCCCAACGCGTGCTCCCACAACAACGCCCGTCAATCCCCAAATTTCTTACGCCCAAATGGCGGCAGGAAGGGGAAACACGGTACAGCCTGCAGCTAAGGTAGCCCAACCGGCCCTCGTGCCTAGGGCTCCGGACGCTCAGGCCAAAATAAGAAGCATGTTGCTGGCAATTCAAGGCCAGTTGACAGGACTTCAGAAAGAGATCAGGGAGCAGGCAAATAGGGTAGACTATATCTACTCTGTTTTGCCTAGCTTAACGCAAATTAGAGGTTAAAGGCGCGCTGTCGGAGAGGCCTCTTAGGACCCTTGCTGTGAATGTAAATTCACTGATTAGGACCGAACGTAGAGCTAATCTTTTCCAATTGTTGAAAGACCAAAGTCCAGATGTGTTTATGGCCAGCGAAACTAAGCTGAACCAGAAACATAAGTTGACTAACAACAATTACAATATCGTTAGAAGAGATCGACCTAACTCCACACAAGGGGGAGGCGTCGCAATCTTCATACGAAAAGGCATTAATCATAAAGTTATATATAATAGTGATCTGCGCAGATTTCGGTTGTTAGAGGCGTGCATCGTGTGCATTCCTCTCCAACAGGGGAAGCGAATGTATGTGATCGCGGCTTATGCAACGGAATCTCCTCAGCCAACTGATTTTATGACAGAGCTTGAAAAACTTTTCGAATGTCTACGCTTGAGCTTGGAAGAAAATTACTTTCTCATGGCCGGTGATTTGAATGCCAAACACCTAGATTGGGGAAATCAAATACAGAATCCAAGAGGTATTCATCTTTTTAATTGGATGAGTCAATATAACACTGAATATCGTGTCGACCTGCTGGCTACGGATCGGCCATCGTTTCCAAGAAGCGGTGCCAATCTGGATCTATTGCTAATAGACTCAAGACTGACAATTACGGACACTGTGGGTCAAATACCAAGAAACTGTTTACGAACGATCGAGTACGACAGTGACCACTGCGGACTCGCCGCCATAATACAGCTTCCGAACGAGCTCGTGGAGTTGGATGAGTATGTGCCTGTGCATACTTACAATTACAGTAAGGTGCGCTGGCCACGCTTTACCAACGCCTTATCGAGCGAATTCAGTTCGAATAATATATCCCCACCAAATGACAGGAATTTGACAAATAACGAAATAGACCAATATTTTGAACAAATGGACGAGACAATTAAACGAACAATGGACAGAACGATACCAAAGTACAAACAACGGGACGCAACCGACATGTACCGGAATGCGACCATTGACGCATTACACAGACAAAAAAGTGGACTGCTGACAAGACTCAAACTCTTGTACAGACGATTTACTGACCCACACAATCTGGAGATTAGGACGCTGAAGTCATCGATCAAGAACATCAACCAACTAATAAAGGAAAATTATCGGTTGTCGATTAATTTGTACTGGGATAACAAAATCCGGGCCGTTAATTCTAGCGACCCGAGTATGTTTCCCCAAATTAACAAGATATTTAGAAGGAATGATCAGAACGACCTTCCGTGTCTTAAGCTCCAGAGAACGACAGATAACAGAGACGTACTTCTGACAGCAGGAATTGATCCAGAGGACGCCGTCTTGGACGATGACCTCTTTATTGTCGAAGATCCGCAGGAGAAAGTGGAGGCTGTGGGGGCTGCTTTCCAGCAAGTGTACAAGGTGAATGCATGCATTCGCCCGAACCATGACCTGGAAAACAGAGCCTTGCTCCACCACTTCTACCTTCGGAATGACATAACGCAATGGCGATCAGAGAACCTCGGTTTCACCGGGTTCAATGAAGATCATTTGGCAAACGCCATAATCGCCGAGCGAAATGGGCCCAGTTCCCTGTTAATTACGAAGGTAGAGCTTCAGCTCATCTTCGATTCATTAAAGAAGAAGAAGTCAGCAGGAGTCGATGGCATATCCAACGTTGTACTTCGACATTTACCGCAAGATGCAGTAGACATTTATACCACACTGTTTAACAACGCTCTGAATAATGCATATTATCCAGTGCGGTGGAAGACGGCTGTGGTGCATCCTCTCCCGAAAAAGGGAAAGGACAACTCCAATCCGGCGAATCTCCGGTCGATAAGTCTTCTTCCGAGTATCAGCAAGGTATTCGAAAAAGTTATCAATAGAGCTCTGTCAAAGTGGGCAGAGGACAATAATATCATACCGGATAATCAGTTCGGTTTTAAGGCGGGACATGATACCATTCATGCCGCGTCTAAACTCGTTTCTGATGTCCAATGGAACAAATCTAAAAAGCAGTGTACGGGTGCCTGTCTGGTTGATTTGGAGAAGGCCTTCGACACCGTATGGCTAGAGGGTCTTTATCTAAAGCTGACCAGACTTGGCATTAGTAAACCACTATTATATATGCTTTATGATATGCTCAATGGTAGAAAGTTTGTTGTCAAGAGTGGCAATGTGACTTCTACCACAACCTTTAATATTAAAAATGGTCTTCAGCAGGGAGCGGTCAACTCGCCGATTCTATTCAGCATTTACACCAGCGATCTGATAAGTAGTCTAACTCAGGCAATTGCGTATGCCGACGATCTAATTGCGTACAGAACAGCTCCAAAAGTCGAGGTCATCAGAATTCTTTTGCAGCGTGACTTCGAGAAGATTCAGCTATATTGCGATGACTGGAAGTTGAAAATCAACTTCCAGAAATCAGAAACTATCTTGTTTAGGACTCCGTTGCATGGAGCCACAAGGGATACGAGAAAGAACTGGCGTAAGCTGGTGATCGTAGGGCCAAATGGACAGCCACTGGCGAGTAAAAGTGTAGTAAAGTACCTTGGCATCTGGATGGATCAGTATTTGTATTTCGACAGACATATAAATGCTGCTCTGTCCAGGGCTAGGGGAGCTTTTGCCCTGACGAAACGGTTGTTTTATAGCAGCCGGCTTGACAGCAGGGTGAAGGTGATTTGCTACATGGCCCTCATACGGCCGATGATTGCCTATGGGTGCCCGGTTTGGTTCAACGTTGCCCCATCTCAAATGGAAAAGATTCGGGTGTTTGAGAGGCAGTGTCTTAGACGCTGCCTTGGATTACACAGAACACCAGAGTCGGAGTACAAACATTATTATTCCAACCTGGTTCTATACAACGGTGCCAACATAAACAGGATAGATAATTTCTTGCTGAAGCTTATTCGAGGTCACATTGCAAGAGCAATGTCCTCGACCAACAGCTTAATTTTTGGGGCTTATTACCCTAAAAACGATTACTACGAGAGTGTGCGTCTAAGCGGCTTTATTCCGCCCGATGCATTCCTCTACTTAGACAGTCGAGGGCTGATCCAGGATAGAGCGGCGGTTCCGCTAATCTACCACGTCGGCCGTAGAACTGTAGATCGGCGGCTCCTTTACAGTCGAGACGTCCTCGCACACGGAGCGGAGCACCTTCGGTTCAGTAGGACTGTGTCCGATCGGGACCGAAGAGATAGGGTAAAGCAGGAGAACCAGTTCTGGTGGTTGAAACCTGAACACGAAGATTCTTCGGATATTTAAAAGTTGACTGCATTTTTCTATGCCATGGCCGACTTACATAGGTTTAGGTAGTTAGTTTTAAGTAGGGACAGTCAGGGTGGCACCAAAAAAAAAAAAAAAAAAAAAAAAAAAAATTATAAAACCAATAAAAACACAAAAAAAATTATAAAACCAATAAAAACACAAAAAACTATAAAACCCGAAAATGCTTGCTGTGGCTGTTCTAGTTTGTAAGTAGTCTGTAAGTAGTTTGTAAGTAGCTTTAAGTAGTTTTATAGTAGTTTTAATTAGTTTTAATTAGTTATAATTAGTTTTAATTAGTTTTAATTTAGTTTTATTTAGTTTGTAAGTTTTATATAAAACAAAAAAATAAAGACAAAGATACCGAGTTTTTTACAAATTCTTCTCGGTGAAAAATAAAACCGATATGGATTCTAGTTTTAAGATAGTTCTTAGGCCGAAAGGCATTAGCATTAAGTTAGTAGTTCAACATAGAGCGCCTGAATGGGGCCAGTAAGTTAGTTGTAAGATATTGATAAGTAGGCTAGTTTTTATGAATTTTTGTCTAGCTTTAAGATAGTTTTAAGATAATGGAAAAATAAAAATGAATTAAAAAAAAAAAAAAAAAAAAAAAGACTCTTAAGCATTGAACTATGTATGTTAGTTTAATACGGCCATTGCTGAATAGGAAATTGTTTGGATTAATGGTTTGAGTTTGTCATGAACCGGTCCCGGATTTTTTCAATAACCACAAGTTTTAATTTTGTTTTCTATGGATTTTCAAAAGACTTTGTTAACAAAATGTCAGAAATTTGCCATCTAAACACGAAGTCAAGTTCGAAACACAAGGTTTTTTTAATTTTTTTTTTTTTTAATGTGGATAGTTAAATACATCGGATGTAATGTAAAACTGTGACCTTTTGCAAGGCTTCGTTGCTGTCAGTTTGATGTATATCACTTTGAAAATTGAAAGCTGTCAAAGTGACAGATGTCAAACTGAAAACTGTCAAAGTGACAGCTAGTTGTTAAATTAAGATATGATAACCGTTTGTAAATAAAATATATATACATCGGGAGTTTATCGCCCAAAGTTAAAAATTAAGGAGAAAAAGATTAAACAATGGGTAGTTTTTAAGCGATCCGTTTTCACTAAATTCTGAACTTTTTTTAATTATTCTTCTATTTATGGGATAAATAAGGGCTTAAGGGCTTTCACTTTTTTAAGGTTAGTTAGATACATGTTTGTGCGGTCGCATCATTGTTCTCTACCATGACTAAACATTTAATTAAAATGGATAGTGGGTTCAGATTTACCCAGACTGGCTTCATCAAAAAACGTCCACAAAATGGGCGTTGCAAGAACTTTTAAAGGCCAATTTTTTAAAAATAAATTTTTATAAGGTTTAATTAACATCTTATAGAATATGAAGAAAATTTGAAAAGAAATTCTTTTGTTTAAGTGGAGTGACTGAATATTTATAATTCAATAAATAATTAAATTCACATCAGTATCTCCACGCTTTGATTTATATATTATTGGGTAAACATCGATACAAAATTGCATCTTTTGAAAAGAAATCCTTTTGTTTAAATGGAGTGACTGAATATTTATAATTCAATAAATAATTAAATTCACATCAGTATCTCCACGCTTTGATTTATATATTATTGGGTAAACATCGATTCAAAATTGCATCTTAGAAGGGTACGATAGTCATCTAACTGATGAGCACAACTATCGTACCTGGGCGAAACGCAATTAGCTATGGAGTTGAGCTGAGCTCACTTGAACTTTTAACTTGAATTTAATTAACACCTGCATTTTTTCTAATTTTTACGAAAAATGACTTTTTTAAGAAGCTATGCGTGGAGGTGGACGGAATTTTATTATATTGGTTTCTTGTCCTAACAATAATCATTCCTGAAAATTTCATTAAAATCAGTTCGGTGGTTTAGTTTTAAGCCAATTTTTTCCAGCGATGTCAGTTTGACATCTGTCACTTTGACAGCTGTCAGTTTGACATCTGTCACTCTGACCAGTTTAACATCTGTCATTTTGACAGCTGTCAGTTTGACATCTGTCATTTTGACAGCTGTCAGTTTGACATCTGTCATTTTGACATTTATCAGTTTGACATCTGTCATTTTGACAGCTGTCAGTTTGACATGTCACTTTGACAGCTGTCAGCTTGACATTTGTCATTTTGACAGCTGTCAGTTTGACATCTGTCACTCTGACAACTGTCAAGTTTTAAAGTGACAGATGTCAACTGACAGCAACGAAGCCTTGCAAAAGGTTGCAGCTTTACATTACAACCTATGTATTTATCTACCCATGTTTAAAAAAAAAAAAATTTAGAAACCTTGAGTTTCGAACTTGACTTCGTGTTGAAAATTTGAATACCAACCGGGTGAATATCCTAAAAAAATAATTTATTCTACGATATTTAATATAATCAAATATTCTCACCCGGTTTGCGCCCAAATTTTCAAATATCAAAAAGTATCAAATTATTATTAAATTTATAATTCACATAATTTATTTCATGAAAAGTAAAATCATATTCAAATTTATTCCAAATGACTTAGGGATCTGAGCAGTTCCATATTAAATAGACTCTTAAGCATTGAACTATGTATGTTAGTTTAATACGGCCATTGCTGAATAGGAAATTGTTTGGATTAATGGTTTGAGTTTGTCATGAACCTGTGCCGGATTTTTTCAATAACCACAAGTTTTAATTTTGTTTTCTATGGATTTTCAAAAGACTTTGTTAGCAAAATGTCAGAAATTTGCCATCTAAACACGAAGTCAAGTTCGAAACACAAGGTTTCTTTTAAATTTTTTTTTTTTTAATGTGGATAGTTAAATACATCGGATGTAATGTAAAACTGTGACCTTTTGCAAGGCTTCGTTGCTGTCAGTTTGATGTATATCACTTTGAAAATTGACAGCTGTCAAAGTGACAGATGTCAAACTGAAAACTGTCAAAGTGACAGCTAGTTGTTAAATTAAGATATGATAACCGTTTGTAAATGAAATATATATACATCGGGAGTTTATCGCCCAAAGTTAAAAATTAAGGAGAAAAAGATTAAACAATGGGTGGTTTTTAAGCGATCCGTTTTCACTAAATTCTGAACTTTTTTTAATTATTCTTCTATTTATGGGATAAATAAGGGCTTAAGGGCTTTCACTTTTTTAAGGTTAGTTAGATACATGTTTGTGCGGTCGCATCATTGTTCTCTATCATGACTAAACATTTAATTAAAATGGATAGTGGGTTCAGATTTACCCAGACTGGCTTCATCAAAAAACGTCCACAAAATGGGCGTTGCAAGAACTTTTAAAGGCCAATTTTTTAAAAATAAATTTTTATAAGGTTTAATTAACATCTTATAGAATATGAAGAAAATTTGAAAAGAAATTCTTTTGTTTAAGTGGAGTGACTGAATATTTATAATTCAATAAATAATTAAATTCACATCAGTATCTCCACGCTTTGATTTATATATTATTGGGTAAACATCGATACAAAATTGCATCTTAGAAGGGTACGATAGTCATCTAACTGATGAGCACAACTATCGTACCTGGGCGAAACGCAATTAGCTATGGAGTTGAGCTGAGCTCACTTGAACTTTTAACTTGAATTTAATTAACACCTGCATTTTTTCTAATTTTTACGAAAAATGACTTTTTTAAGAAGCTATGCGTGGAGGTGGACGGATATTTATTATATTGGTTTCTTGTCCTAACAATAATCATTCCTGAAAATTTCATCAAAATCAGTTCGGTGGTTTAGTTTTAAGCCAATTTTTTCCAGCGATGTCAGTTTGACATCTGTCACTTTGACAGCTGTCAGTTTGACATCTGTCACTCTCACCAGTTTAACATCTGTCATTTTGACAGCTGTCAGTTTGACATCTGTCATTTTGACAGCTGTCAGTTTGACATCTGTCATTTTGACAGCTGTCAGTTTGACATGTCACTTTGACAGCTGTCAGTTTGACATTTGTCATTTTGACAGCTGTCAGTTTGACACCTGTCACTCTGACAACTGTCAAGTTTCAAAGTGACAGATGTCAACTGACAGCAACGAAGCCTTGCAAAAGGTTGCAGCTTTACATTACAACCTATGTATTTATCTACCCATGTTTAAAAAAAAAAAATTTAGAAACCTTGAGTTTCGAACTTGACTTCGTGTTGAAAATTTGAATACCAACCGGGTGAATATCCTAAAAAAATAATTTATTCTACGATATTTAATATAATCAAATATTCTCACCCGGTTTGCGTCCAAATTTTCAAATATCAAAAAGTATCAAATTATTATTAAATTTATAATTCACATAATTTATTTCATGAAAAGTAAAATCATACTCAAATGTATTCCAAATGACTTAGGGATCTGAGCAGTTCCATATTAGATAGACTCTTAAGCATTGAACTATGTAGGTATGTTAGTTTAATACGGCCATTGCTGAATAGGAAATTGTTTGGATTAATGGTTTGAGTTTGTCATGAACCGGTCCCGGATTTTTTCAATAACCACAAGTTTTAATTTTGTTTTCTATGGATTTTCAAAAGACTTTGTTAACAAAATGTCAGAAATTTGCCATCTAAACACGAAGTCAAGTTCGAAACACAAGGTTTTTTTAATTTTTTTTTTTTTTTTTATGTGGATAGTTAAATACATCGGATGTAATGTAAAACTGTGACCTTTTGCAAGGCTTCGTTGCTGTCAGTTTGATGTATATCACTTTGAAACTTGACAGCTGTCAAAGTGACAGATGTCAAACTGAAAACTGTCAAAGTGACAGCTAGTTGTTAAATTAAGATATGATAACCGTTTGTAAATAAAATATATATACATCGGGAGTTTATCGCCCAAAGTTAAAAATTAAGGAGAAAAAGATTAAACAATGGGTAGTTTTTAAGCGATCCGTTTTCACTAAATTCTGAACTTTTTTTAATTATTCTTCTATTTATGGGATAAATAAGGGCTTAAGGGCTTTCACTTTTTTAAGGTTAGTTAGATACATGTTTGTGCGGTCGCATCATTGTTCTCTATCATGACTAAACATTTAATTAAAATGGATAGTAGGTTCAGATTTACCCAGACTGGCTTCATCAAAAAACGTCCACAAAATGGGCGTTGCAAGAACTTTTAAAGGCCAATTTTTTAAAAATATATTTTTATAAGGTTTAATTAACATCTTATAGAATATGAAGAAAATTTGAAAAGAAATTCTTTTGTTTAAATGGAGTGACTGAATATTTATAATTCAATAAATAATTAAATTCACATCAGTATCTCCACGCTTTGATTTATATATTGTTGGGTAAACATCGATACAAAATTGCGTCTTAGAAGGGTACGATAGTCATTTAACTGATGAGCACAACTATCGTACCTGGGCGAAACGCAATTAGCTATGGAGTTGAGCTGAGCTCACTTGAACTTTTAACTTGAATTTAATTAACACCTGCATTTTTTCTAATTTTTACGAAAAATGACTTTTTTAAGAAGCTATGCGTGGAGGTGGACGGATATTTATTATATTGGTTTCTTGTCCTAACAATAATCATTCCTGAAAATTTCATCAAAATCAGTTCGGTGGTTTAGTTTTAAGCCAATTTTTTCCAGCGATGTCAGTTTGACATCTGTCACTTTGACAGCTGTCAGTTTGACATCTGTCACTTTGACAGCGGTCAGTTTGACATCTGTCACTCTGACCAGTTTAACATCTGTCATTTTGACAGCTGTCAGTTTGACATCTGTCATTTTGACAGCTGTCAGTTTCACATCTGTCATTTTGACAGCTGTCAGTTTGACATGTCACTTTGACAGCTGTCAGCTTGACATTTGTCATTTCGACAGCTGTCAGTTTGACATCTGTCACTCTGACAACTGTCAAGTTTTAAAGTGACAGATGTCAACTGACAGCAACGAAGCCTTGCAAAAGGTTGCAGCTTTACATTACAACCTATGTATTTATCTACCCATGTTTAAAAAAAAAAAATTTTAGAAACCTTGAGTTTCGAACTTGACTTCGTGTTGAAAATTTGAATACCAACCGGGTGAATATCCTAAAAAAATAATTTATTCTACGATATTTAATATAATCAAATATTCTCACCCGGTTTGCGCCCAAATTTTCAAATATCAAAAAGTATCAAATTATTATTAAATTTATAATTCACATAATTTATTTCATGAAAAGTAAAATCATATTCAAATTTATTCCAAATGACTTAGGGATCTGAGCAGTTCCATATTAGATAGACTCTTAAGCATTGAACTATGTATGTTAGTTTAATACGGCCATTGCTGAATAGGAAATTGTTTGGATTAATGGTTTGAGTTTGTCATGAACCGGTCCCGGATTTTTTCAATAACCACAAGTTTTAATTTTGTTTTCTATGGATTTTCAAAAGACTTTGTTAACAAAATGTCAGAAATTTGCCATCTAAACACGAAGTCAAGTTCGAAACACAAGGTTTTTTTAAATTTTTTTTTTTTTTAATGTGGATAGTTAAATACATCGGATGTAATGTAAAGCTGTGACCTTTTGCAAGGCTTCGTTGCAGTCAGTTTGATGTATTTCACTTTGAAACTTGACAGCTGTCAAAGTGACAGATGTCAAACTGAAAACTGTCAAAGTGACAGCTAGTTGTAAAATTAAGATATGATAACCGTTCGAAAATAAAATATATATACATCGGGAGTTTATCGCCCAAAGTTAAAAATTAAGGAGAAAAAGATTAAACAATGGGTAGTTTTTAAGCGATCCGTTTTCACTAAATTCTGAACTTTTTTAATTATTCTTCTATTTATGGGATAAATAAGGGCTTAAGGGCTTTCACTTTTTTAAGGTTAGTTAGATACATGTTTGTGCGGTCGCATCATTGTTCTCTATCATGACTAAACATTTAATTAAAATGGATAGTGGGTTCAGATTTACCCAGACTGGCTTCATCAAAAAACGTCCACAAAATGGGCGTTGCAAGAACTTTTAAAGGTCAATTTTTTAAAAATATATTTTTATAAGGTTTAATTAACATCTTATAGAATATGAAGAAAATTTGAAAAGAAATTCTTTTGTTTAAGTGGAGTGACTGAATATTTGTAATTCAATAAATAATTAAATTCACATCAGTATCTCCACGCTTTGATTTATATATTATTGGGTAGACATCGATACAAAATTGCATCTTAGAAGGGTACGATAGTCATCTAACTGATGAGCACAACTATCGTACCTGGGCGAAACGCAATTAGCTATGGAGTTGAGCTGAGCTCACTTGAACTTTTAACTTGAATTTAATTAACACCTGCATTTTTTCTAATTTTTACGAAAAATGACTTTTTTAAGAAGCTATGCGTGGAGGTGGATGGATATTTATTATATTGGTTTCTTGTCCTAACAATAATCATTCCTGAAAATTTCATCAAAATCAGTTCGGTGGTTTAGTTTTAAGCCAATTTTTTCCAGCGATGTCAGTTTGACATCTGTCACTTTGACAGCTGTCAGTTTGACATCTATCACTCTGACCAGTTTAACATCTGTCATTTTGAAAGCTGTCAGTTTGACATCTGTCATTTTGACAGCTGTCAGTTTGACATGTCATTTTGACAGCTGTCAGTTTGACATGTCACTTTGACAGCTGTCAGTTTGACATTCGTCATTTTGACAGCTGTCAGTTTGACATCTGTCACTCTGACAACTGTCAAGTTTCAAAGTGACAGATGTCAACTGACAGCAACGAAGCCTTGCAAAAGGTTGCAGCTTTACATTACAACCTATGTATTTATCTACCCATGTTTAAAAAAAAAAAATTTTAGAAACCTTGAGTTTCGAACTTGACTTCGTGTTGAAAATTTGAATACCAACCGGGTGAATATCCTAAAAAAATAATTTATTCTACGATATTTAATATAATCAAATATTCTCACCCGGTTTGCGTCCAAATTTTCAAATATCAAAAAGTATCAAATTATTATTAAATTTATAATTCACATAATTTATTTCATGAAAAGTAAAATCATATTCAAATTTATTCCAAATGACTTAGGGATCTGAGCAGTTCCATATTAGATAGACTCTTAAGCATTGAACTATGTATGTTAGTTTAATACGGCCATTGCTGAATAGGAAATTGTTTGGATTAATGGTTTGAGTTTGTCATGAACCGGTCCCGGATTTTTTCAATAACCACAAGTTTTAATTTTGTTTTCTATGGATTTTCAAAAGACTTTGTTAACAAAATGTCAGAAATTTGCCATCTAAACACGAAGTCAAGTTCGAAACACAAGGTTTTTTTAAAATTTTTTTTTTTTAATGTGGATAGTTAAATACATCGGATGTAATGTAAAACTGTGACCTTTTGCAAGGCTTCGTTGCAGTCAGTTTGATGTATTTCACTTTGAAACTTGACAGCTGTCAAAGTGACAGATGTCAAACTGAAAACTGTCAAAGTGACAGCTAGTTGTAAAATTAAGATATGATAACCGTTCGAAAATAAAATATATATACATCGGGAGTTTATCGCCCAAAGTTAAAAATTAAGGAGAAAAAGATTAAACAATGGGTAGTTTTTAAGCGATCCGTTTTCACTAAATTCTAAACTTTTTTTAATTATTCTTCTATTTATGGGATAAATAATTGCTTAAGGGCTTTCACTTATTTAAGGTTAGTTAGATACATGTTTCTGCGGTCGCATCATTGTTCTCTATCATGACTAAACATTTAATTAAAATGGATAGTGGGTTCAGATTTACCCAGACTGGTTTCATCAAAAAACGTCCACAAAATGGGCGTTGCAAGAACTTTTAAAGGCCAATTTTTTAAAAATATATTTTTATAAGGTTTAATTAACATCTTATAGAATATGAAGAAAATTTGAAAAGAAATTCTTTTGTTTAAGTGGAGTGACTGAATATTTATAATTCAATAAATAATTAAATTCACATCAGTATCTCCACGCTTTGATTTATATATTATTGGGTAGACATCGATACAAAATTGCATCTTAGAAGGGTACGATAGTCATCTAACTGATGAGCACAACTATCGTACCTGGGCGAAACGCAATTAGCTATGGAGTTGAGCTGAGCTCACTTGAATTTTTAACTTGAATTTAATTAACACCTGCATTTTTTCTAATTTTTACGAAAAATGACTTTTTTAAGAAGCATTTTGACAGCTGTCAGTTTGACATCTGTCATTTTGACAGCTGTCAGTTTGACATCTGTCATTTTGACAGCTGTCAGTTTGACATGTCACTTTGACAGCTGTCATTTTGACATTTGTCATCTTGACAGCTGTCAGTTTGACATCTGTCACTCTGACAACTGTCAAGTTTCAAAGTGACAGATGTCAACTGACAGCAACGAAGCCTTGCAAAAGGTTGCAGCTTTACATTACAACCTATGTATTTATCTACCCATGTTTAAAAAAAAAAATTTTAGAAACCTTGAGTTTCGAACTTGACTTCGTGTTGAAAATTTGAATACCAACCGGGTGAATATCCTAAAAAAAAATTTATTCTACGATATTTAATATAATCAAATATTCTCACCCGGTTTGCGTCCAAATTTTCAAATATCAAAAAGTATCAAATTATTATTAAATTTATAATTCACATAATTTATTTCATGAAAAGTAAAATCATATTCAAATTTATTCCAAATGACTTAGGGATCTGAGCAGTTCCATATTAGATAGACTCTTAAGCATTGAACTATGTATGTTAGTTTAATTCGGCCATTGCTGAATAGGAAATTGTTTGGATTAATGGTTTGAGTTTGTCATGAACCGGTCCCGGATTTTTTCAATAACCACAAGTTTTAATTTTGTTTTCTATGGATTTTCAAAAGACTTTGTTAACAAAATGTCAGAAATTTTACCATCTAAACACGAAGTCAAGTTCGAAACACAAGGTTTTTTTAATTTTTTTTTTTTTAATGTGGATAGTTAGATACATCGGATGTAATGTAAAACTGTGACCTTTTGCAAGGCTTCGTTGCTGTCAGTTTGATGTATATCACTTTGAAACTTGACAGCTGTCAAAGTGACAGATGTCAAACTGAAAACTGTCAAAGTGACAGCTAGTTGTTAAATTAAGATATGATAACCGTTTGTAAATAAAATATATATACATCGGGAGTTTATCGCCCAAAGTTAAAAATTAAGGAGAAAAAGATTAAACAATGGGTAGTTTTTAAGCGATCCGTTTTCACTAAATTCTGAACTTTTTTTAATTATTCTTCTATTTATGGGATTAATAAGGGCTTAAGGGCTTTCACTTTTTTAAGGTTAGTTAGATACATGTTTGTGCGGTCGCATCATTGTTCTCTATCATGACTAAACATTTAATTAAAATGGATAGTGGGCTCAGATTTACCCAGACTGGCTTCATCAAAAAACGTCCACAAAATGGGCGTTGCAAGAACTTTTAAAGGCCAATTTTTTAAAAATATATTTTATAAGGTTTAATTAACATCTTATAGAATATGAAGAAAATTTGAAAAGAAATTCTTTTGTTTAAGTGGAGTGACTGAATATTTATAATTCAATAAATAATTAAATTCACATCAGTATCTCCACGCTTTGATTTATATATTATTGGGTAAACATCGATACAAAATTGCATCTTAGAAGGGTACGATAGTCATCTAACTGATGAGCACAACTATCGTACCTGGGCGAAACGCAATTAGCTATGGAGTTGAGCTGAGCTCACTTGAACTTTTAACTTGAATTTAATTAACACCTGCATTTTTTCTAATTTTTACGAAAAATGACTTTTTTAAGAAGCTATGCGTGGAGGTGGATGGATATTTATTATATTGGTTTCTTGTCCTAACAATAATCATTCCTGAAAATTTCATCAAAATCAGTTCGGTGGTTTAGTTTTAAGCCAATTTTTTCCAGCGATGTCAGTTTGACATCTGTCACTTTGACAGCTGTCAGTTTGACATCTATCACTCTGACCAGTTTAACATCTGTCATTTTGAAAGCTGTCAGTTTGACATCTGTCATTTTGACAGCTGTCAGTTTGACATGTCATTTTGACAGCTGTCAGTTTGACATGTCACTTTGACAGCTGTCAGTTTGACATTCGTCATTTTGACAGCTGTCAGTTTGACATCTGTCACTCTGACAACTGTCAAGTTTCAAAGTGACAGATGTCAACTGACAGCAACGAAGCCTTGCAAAAGGTTGCAGCTTTACATTACAGCCTATGTATTTATCTACCCATGTTTAAAAAAAAAAATTTTTAGAAACCTTGAGTTTCGAACTTGACTTCGTGTTGAAAATTTGAATACCAACCGGGTGAATATCCTAAAAAAATAATTTATTCTACGATATTTAATATAATCAAATATTCTCACCCGGTTTGCGTCCAAATTTTCAAATATCAAAAAGTATCAAATTATTATTAAATTTATAATTCACATAATTTATTTCATGAAAAGTAAAATCATATTCAAATTTATTCCAAATGACTTAGGGATCTGAGCAGTTCCATATTAGATAGACTCTTAAGCATTGAACTATGTATGTTAGTTTAATACGGCCATTGCTGAATAGGAAATTGTTTGGATTAATGGTTTGAGTTTGTCATGAACCGGTCCCGGATTTTTTCAATAACCACAAGTTTTAATTTTGTTTTCTATGGATTTTCAAAAGACTTTGTTAACAAAATGTCAGAAATTTGGCATCTAAACACGAAGTCAAGTTCGAAACACAAGGTTTTTTTATTTTTTTTTTTTTTAATGTGGATAGTTAAATACATCGGATGTAATGTAAAACTGTGACCTTTTGCAAGGCTTCGTTGCTGTCAGTTTGATGTATATCACTTTGAAACTTGACAGCTGTCAAAGTGACAGATGTCAAACTGAAAACTGTCAAAGTGACAGCTAGTTGTTAAATTAAGATATGATAACCGTTTGTAAATAAAATATATATACATCGGGAGTTTATCGCCCAAAGTTAAAAATTAAGGAGAAAAAGATTAAACAATGGGTAGTTTTTAAGCGATCCGTTTTCACTAAATTCTGAACTTTTTTTAATTATTCTTCTATTTATGGGATAAATAAGGGCTTAAGGGCTTTCACTTTTTTAAGGTTAGTTAGATACATGTTTGTGCGGTCGCATCATTGTTCTCTATCATGACTAAACATTTAATTAAAATGGATAGTGGGTTCAGATTTACCCAGACTGGCTTCATCAAAAAACGTCCACAAAATGGGCGTTGCAAGAACTTTTAAAGGCCAATTTTTTAAAAATATATTTTTATAAGGTTTAATTAACATCTTATAGAATATGAAGAAAATTTGAAAAGAAATTCTTTTGTTTAAGTGGAGTGACTGAATATTTATAATTCAATAAATAATTAAATTCACATCAGTATCTCCACGCTTTGATTTATATATTATTGGGTAGACATCGATACAAAATTGCATCTTAGAAGGGTACGATAGTCATCTAACTGATGAGCACAACTATCGTACCTGGGCGAAACGCAATTAGCTATGGAGTTGAGCTGAGCTCACTTGAATTTTTAACTTGAATTTAATTAACACCTGCATTTTTTCTAATTTTTACGAAAAATGACTTTTTTAAGAAGCATTTTGACAGCTGTCAGTTTGACATCTGTCATTTTGACAGCTGTCAGTTTGACATCTGTCATTTTGACAGCTGTCAGTTTGACATGTCACTTTGACAGCTGTCATTTTGACATTTGTCATCTTGACAGCTGTCAGTTTGACATCTGTCACTCTGACAACTGTCAAGTTTCAAAGTGACAGATGTCAACTGACAGCAACGAAGCCTTGCAAAAGGTTGCAGCTTTACATTACAACCTATGTATTTATCTACCCATGTTTAAAAAAAAAAAATTTTAGAAACCTTGAGTTTCGAACTTGACTTCGTGTTGAAAATTTGAATACCAACCGGGTGAATATCCTAAAAAAAAAATTTATTCTACGATATTTAATATAATCAAATATTCTCACCCGGTTTGCGTCCAAATTTTCAAATATCAAAAAGTATCAAATTATTATTAAATTTATAATTCACATAATTTATTTCATGAAAAGTAAAATCATATTCAAATTTATTCCAAATGACTTAGGGATCTGAGCAGTTCCATATTAGATAGACTCTTAAGCATTGAACTATGTATGTTAGTTTAATACGGCCATTGCTGAATAGGAAATTGTTTGGATTAATGGTTTGAGTTTGTCATGAACCGGTCCCGGATTTTTTCAATAACCACAAGTTTTAATTTTGTTTTCTATGGATTTTCAAAAGACTTTGTTAACAAAATGTCAGAAATTTGCCATCTAAACACGAAGTCAAGTTCGAAACACAAGGTTTTTTTAATTTTTTTTTTGTTTAATGTGGATAGTTAGATACATCGGATGTAATGTAAAACTGTGACCTTTTGCAAGGCTTCGTTGCTGTCAGTTTGATGTATATCACTTTGAAACTTGACAGCTGTCAAAGTGACAGATGTCAAACTGAAAACTGTCAAAGTGACAGCTAGTTGTTAAATTAAGATATGATAACCGTTTGTAAATAAAATATATATACATCGGGAGTTTATCGCCCAAAGTTAAAAATTAAGGAGAAAAAGATTAAACAATGGGTAGTTTTTAAGCGATCCGTTTTCACTAAATTCTGAACTTTTTTTAAATTATTCTTCTATTTATGGGATTAATAAGGGCTTTAGGGCTTTCACTTTTTTAAGGTTAGTTAGATACATGTTTGTGCGGTCGCATCATTGTTCTCTATCATGACTAAACATTTAATTAAAATGGATAGTGGGCTCAGATTTACCCAGACTGGCTTCATCAAAAAACGTCCACAAAATGGGCGTTGCAAGAACTTTTAAAGGCCAATTTTTTAAAAATATATTTTTATAAGGTTTAATTAACATCTTATAGAATATGAAGAAAATTTGAAAAGAAATTCTTTTGTTTAAGTGGAGTGACTGAATATTTACAATTCAATAAATAATTAAATTCACATCAGTATCTCCACGCTTTGATTTATATATTATTGGGTAGACATCGATACAAAATTGCATCTTAGAAGGGTACGATAGTCATCTAACTGATGAGCACAACTATCGTACCTGGGCGAAACGCAATTAGCTATGGAGTTGAGCTGAGCTCACTTGAACTTTTAACTTGAATTTAATTAACACCTGCATTTTTTCTAATTTTTACGAAAAATGACTTTTTTAAGAAGCTATGCGTGGAGGTGGACGGATATTAATTATATTGGTTTCTTGTCCTAACAATAATCATTCCTGAAAATTTCATCAAAATCAGTTCGGTGGTTTAGTTTTAAGCCAATTTTTTCCAGCGATGTCAGTTTGACATCTGTCACTTTGACAGCTGTCAGTTTGACATCTGTCACTCTGACCAGTTTAACATCTGTCATTTAGACAGCTGTCAGTTTGACATCTGTCATTTTGACAGCTGTCAGTTTGACATGTCACTTTGACAGCTGTCAGTTTGACATTTGTCATTTTGACAGCTGTCAGTTTGACATCTGTCACTCTGACAACTGTCAAGTTTCAAAGTGACAGATGTCAACTGACAGCAACGAAGCCTTGCAAAAGGTTGCAGCTCTACATTACAACCGATGTATTTATTTACCCATGTTTAAAAAAAAAAAATTTTAGAAACCTTGAGTTTCGAACTTGACTTCGTGTTGAAAATTTGAATACCAACCGGGTAAATTTCCTCATAATATAATCAAATATTCTCACCCGGTTTGCGTCCAAATTTTCAAATATCAAAAAGTATCAAATTATTATTAAATTTATAATTCACATAATTTATTTCATGAAAAGTAAAATCATATTCAAATTTATTCCAAATGACTTAGGGATCTGAGCAGTTCCATATTAGATAGACTCTTAAGCATTGAACTATGTATGTTAGTTTAATACGGCCATTGCTGAATAGGAAATTGTTTGGATTAATGGTTTGAGTTTGTCATGAACCGGTCCCGGATTTTTTCAATAACCACAAGTTTTAATTTTGTTTTCTATGGATTTTCAAAAGACTTTGTTAACAAAATGTCAGAAATTTGGCATCTAAACACGAAGTCAAGTTCGAAACACAAGGTTTTTTTAATTTTTTTTTTTTTAATGTGGATAGTTAAATACATCGGATGTAATGTAAAACTGTGACCTTTTGCAAGGCTTCGTTGCTGTCAGTTTGATGTATATCACTTTGAAACTT
Source organism: Dasysyrphus tricinctus (assembly GCA_963921185.1). Lineage (NCBI taxonomy): Eukaryota > Metazoa > Arthropoda > Insecta > Diptera > Syrphidae > Dasysyrphus > Dasysyrphus tricinctus. Next base: position 67,538,383 of record OY992530.1, read on the forward strand.
GACAGCTGTCAAAGTGACAGATGTCAAACTGAAAACTGTCAAAGTGACAGCTAGTTGTTAAATTAAGATATGATAACCGTTTATAAATAAAATATATATACATCGGGAGTTTATCGCCCAAAGTTAAAAATTAAGGAGAAAAAGATTAAACAATGGGTAGTTTTTAAGCGATCCGTTTTCACTAAATTCTGAACTTTTTTTAATTATTCTTCTATTTATGGGATAAATAAGGGCTTAAGGGCTTTCACTTTTTTAAGGTTAGTTAGATACATGTTTGTGCGGTCGCATCATTGTTCTCTATCATGACTAAACATTTAATTAAAATGGATAGTGGGTTCAGATTTACCCAGACTGGCTTCATCAAAAAACGTCCACAAAATGGGCGTTGCAAGAACTTTTAAAGGCCAATTTTTTAAAAATATATTTTTATAAGGTTTAATTAACATCTTATAGAATATGAAGAAAATTTGAAAAGAAATTCTTTTGTTTAAGTGGAGTGACTGAATATTTATAATTCAATAAATAATTAAATTCACATCAGTATCTCCACGCTTTGATTTATATATTATTGGGTAAACATCGATACAAAATTGCATCTTAGAAGGGTACGATAGTCATCTAACTGATGAGCACAACTAACGTACCTGGGCGAAACGCAATTGATTTATATATTATTGGGTAAACATCGATACAAAATTGCATCTTAGAAGGGTACGATAGTCATCTAACTGATGAGCACAACTAACGTACCTGGGCGAAACGCAATTAGCTATGGAGTTGAGCTGAGCTCACTTGAACTTTTAACTTGAATTTAATTAACACCTGCATTTTTTCTAATTTTTACGAAAAATTACTTTTTTAAGAAGCTATGCGTGGAGGTGGACGGATATTTATTATATTGGTTTCTTGTCCTAACAATAATCATTCCTGAAAATTTCATCAAAATCAGTTCGGTGGTTTAGTTTTAAGCCAATTTTTTCCAGCGATGTCAGTTTGACATCTGTCACTTTGACAGCTGTCAGTTTGACATCTGTCACTCTGACCAGTTTAACATCTGTCATTTTGACAGCTGTCAGTTTGACATCTGTCATTTTGACAGCTGTCAGCTTGACATGTCATTTTGACAGCTGTCAGTTTGACATGTCACTTTGACAGCTGTCAGTTTGACATTTGTCATTTTGACAGCTGTCAGTTTGACATCTGTCACTCTGACAACTGTCAAGTTTCAAAGTGACAGATGTCAACTGACAGCAACGAAGCCTTGCAAAAGGTTGCAGCTTTACATTACAACCTATGTATTTATCTACCCATGTTTAAAAAAAAAAAATTTTAGAAACCTTGAGTTTCGAACTTGACTTCGTGTTGAAAATTTGAATACCAACCGGGTGAATATCCTAAAAAAATAATTTATTCTACGATATTTAATATAATCAAATATTCTCACCCGGTTTGCGTCCAAATTTTCAAGTATCAAAAAGTATCAAATTATTATTAAATTTATAATTCACATAATTTATTTCATGAAAAGTAAAATCATATTCAAATTTATTCCAAATGACTTAGGGATCTGAGCAGTTCCATATTAGATAGACTCTTAAGCATTGAACTATGTATGTTAGTTTAATACGGCCATTGCTGAATAGGAAATTGTTTGGATTAATGGTTTGAGTTTGTCATGAACCGGTCCCGGATTTTTTCAATAACCACAAGTTTTAATTTTGTTTTCTATGGATTTTCAAAAGACTTTGTTAACAAAATGTCAGAAATTTGCCATCTAAACACGAAGTCAAGTTCGAAACACAAGGTTTTTTTAATTTTTTTTTTTTTTAATGTGGATAGTTAAATACATCGGATGTAATGTAAAACTGTGACCTTTTGCAAGGCTTCGTTGCAGTCAGTTTGATGTATTTCACTTTGAAACTTGACAGCTGTCAAAGTGACAGATGTCAAACTGAAAACTGTCAAAGTGACAGCTAGTTGTTAAATTAAGATATGATAACCGTTTGAAAATAAAATATATATACATCGGGAGTTTATCGCCCAAAGTTAAAAATTAAGGAGAAAAAGATTAAACAATGGGTAGTTTTTAAGCGATCCGTTTTCACTAAATTCTGAACTTTTTTTAATTATTCTTCTATTTATGGGATAAATAAGGGCTTAAGGGCTTTCACTTTTTTAAGGTTAGTTAGATACATGTTTGTGCGGTCGCATCATTGTTCTCTATCATGACTAAACATTTAATTAAAATGGATAGTGGGTTCAGATTTACCCAGACTGGCTTCATCAAAAAACGTCCACAAAATGGGCGTTGCAAGAACTTTTAAAGGCCAATTTCTTAAAAATATATTTTTATAAGGTTTAATTAACATCTTATAGAATATGAAGAAAATTTGAAAAGAAATTCTTTTGTTTAAGTGGAGTGACTGAATATTTGTAATTCAATAAATAATTAAATTCACATCAGTATCTCCACGCTTTGATTTATATATTATTGGGTAGACATCGATACAAAATTGCATCTTAGAAGGGTACGATAGTCATCTAACTGATGAGCACAACTATCGTACCTGGGCGAAACGCAATTAGCTATGGAGTTGAGCTGAGCTCACTTGAACTTTTAACTTGAATTTAATTAACACCTGCATTTTTTCTAATTTTTACGAAAAATGACTTTTTTAAGAAGCTATGCGTGGAGGTGGACGGATATTAATTATATTGGTTTCTTGTCCTAACAATAATCATTCCTGAAAATTTCATCAAAATCAGTTCGGTGGTTTAGTTTTAAGCCAATTTTTTCCAGCGATGTCAGTTTGACATCTGTCACTTTGACAGCTGTCAGTTTGACATCTGTCACTCTCACCAGTTTAACATCTGTCATTTTGACAGCTGTCAGTTTGACATCTGTCATTTTGACAGCTGTCAGTTTGACATCTGTCATTTTGACAGCTGTCAGTTTGACATGTCACTTTGACAGCTGTCAGTTTGACATTTGTCATTTTGACAGCTGTCAGTTTGACATCTGTCACTCTGACAACTGTCAAGTTTCAAAGTGACAGATGTCAACTGACAGCAACGAAGCCTTGCAAAAGGTTGCAGCTCTACATTACAACCTATGTATTTATCTACCCATGTTTAAAAAAAAAAATTTTAGAAACCTTGAGTTTCGAACTTGACTTCGTGTTGAAAATTTGAATACCAACCGGGTGAATATCCTAAAAAAATAATTTATTCTACGATATTTAATATAATCAAATATTCTCACCCGGTTTGCGTCCAAATTTTCAAATATCAAAAAGTATCAAATTATTATTAAATTTATAATTCACATAATTTATTTCATGAAAAGTAAAATCATATTCAAATTTATTCCAAATGACTTAGGGATCTGAGCAGTTCCATATTAGATAGACTCTTAAGCATTGAACTATGTATGTTAATTTGTTTAATTGTTGAACAATCACGATGACTCTAATTTATTAAATTTTTGATTTGAAATTAAAACACCATTAAATTTTGAGTCAACCAACAAAAACTTTTTTTATTTTATTTTCAAAGAAAACAAAAATGAATAAAAAGAGATTTTTAATTATACTTTGTATGCATTTCAACCGGTGTACCGGTCATCTTCAGCAACACGACTGAGAATTATAGTTGTCACTTATATAAACATAGAACATTATAAATTATATAAATGAAAGTTAGAGCAGTACAGATATAATTAATGATGTGTAAATTACATGAAAATAAATAGAGTGACTAATTTAGCAATTTTTGTATTTTTAATTTTTATATAAACAAAGTGTAAATGAGAAAACAGTTTAAAAACAATTGAATAGACATGATTCTACATTGCCATTATCTGCGTTTAATGCAGAGTTGTCTGTTTGTATGTAATAACTTTCGGTTGCATCAAGTTTATTGCTATCTGAAACGCTTGCCAATAAACGAACATTATTTAAAGTGATAGGCAAGTGTTGTTCTTGTAATGCGTGGGCTGCAATTGCTGACTTTTTTGGATCGTTGTTCTTGATGTAGTTTTGATGATCTTTGAATCGCGTTAAAATTGATCTCTTAGTTTGTCCATAGTATTTTCGTCCACAGTTGCATTTGATTTCGTAAACACCAGATTTTTCTAAGCTTTCTTTTTTGTCTTTAATGCTTGTCAATTTGTTTTTAAGTTTAAATTTATTAGAATATACCAAAACCATTTTGTTGCGGTGGAAAAGTGTTCTTAGGCCATTTGTAATGTCTGGGGCGAAGGTTATTGACACACGGCTAAAATCAGCTGTTTGTGTTTTTCTATTTTGTGTGAATAACGTTGAAAGTTCTTCTTTTCTGCGCTTATTTGCATGTTGTTGGATGATTTTGTCAATTAGTTGTGATCCGTAACCATTTATTTTGGCTGTGTTTATTATGTATGTGTATTCTTCTTTGTAATATTTGTTAGATAGTGGTAGACTGACCAGTCTATGTGCCAAAGAATGGAATGCCGATAATTTGTGTTGGATTGGTGCGAATGCATTGCTTGGAATATACCTAGACGTGCTCGTTGGCTTATGATAAATGGCTATTTCAATCCGATTTGAAGCATTTCTAATTAGTTTTAAATCTAAAAAGTTTATGGTGGAACTCTCTTCTAATTCATAAGTAAATTTAATGCTGGTATGTTGGCTGTTTAAAATGGCTAACAAATCATTTACCTTATCTCTTTTTATAATTGTGAAGACATCATCAACGTAGCGGAGCCAGATTGGTGGGAGATGTCCTTTCTCCTTTAGGTCCATTTCAAAATCCGCCATGAACATCTCTGCGATTAGAGGTGAAAGTGGGTTGCCCATACTCGTTCCAGAACTTATTTTGAAAAAATGTCCTCTAAACTGAAAGAAATTCGTGTTCATGCACATTTCAGCTGCGTGCACATAGGCGTTAACTTTTTCGATTGAAATATCATTTTTCAAAAGATGGTTTTTGAAAATATTTAGCGCTTTTGGTACAGGTATTGAAGGAAAAAGGGAAGTGACGTCAAATGAGGCTAGCACCTCGTCGTTAGTTAGTTCTATGTTCTTTATTTTGTCTGCAAATTCGATTGAGTTTTTAACCGATAGGCTTTCACAAGATGGGTATTGTTTCATTTCTTGGACTAACCAACGTGCGATGTATGTGCAGGGTGCATTCAAAAGTGCAACAATCGGTCTCATTGAATCACCGGGTTTGTGTATCTTTGGAAGACAGTAAAGTCTAGGGACATCTGGATTTGATACCAAAAGCCTCCATTTAAACCGCTCGCCAAAAACATTACTTATCTCCTTTCTCACTTCATTAGCTGCCGTTACCATTTTACTGATTGGTGATTTTTTAACTTCTTCATAGTTACTATCTCTAATTAATTTCCAACAGCGTTGATCGTATTCCCCTTTGTCCATTACAACAATTTTGTTCCCCTTATCTGATTTCATGACATAGCATTCTTTCTCGTTTATCGCTGACACAATTTTATTTTCATCGATGTGACCTGGCCTTGAATGGGAGTTCATGTTTTCCACACACAATTTGGTACGCTCGCGAATCTCGTTTTTAACAGTTAAAGGTTTATATTTTAATATGGTTTCAATGTCGATGATCACATCTTTTACTGGTTGTTTTTTCGGTTTTATTCCATAGTTTAAGCCTTTATTCAATAGATCTAGTTCTGTTGTGGATAGTTGTGTACTTGATATATTTACGACGGCATCGTCTACATTTAAAGGTGCATGGAATTTCCTTTGATTTTCTGGTTTCTTAGAAAATAGAACTTCGAACTTTCGTTGTTGTTTTATTTTCTTTTCCTCGGTAAGAGAGTCGATATGGGTTTTTGTAGAACGAAGGAAATTATACCACATGCAGTCATGGTTAGAATCTGCAGTGTCATTGAAAAAGGTTGATGCAAGTGTGAGATGTAAACTATATAATTTGAGCTCTGTGTTTTGTAAATTGGAGTATTTGGTTTTTAATTCCAAATTTAACCAATTTCTTTGTGCCATATTAATTACTTTATTGGTAATTTCATTATTTATTGCACATTTTATTTTGATGAAACTTGGTATTATATGAAACTTCTTGCACTTCTTAAGGAAAGTAATGTCCTGTTTTATAAGCTCAACTTTAGTCCTAAGTCGAGTAAATTTGTTCAAATTTGACATGGTTGTCGAATATGTAATTTGTTTAATTGTTGAACAAAAAAGAAAGCTTAGAAAAATCTGGTGTTTACGAAATCAAATGCAACTGTGGACGAAAATACTATGGACAAACTAAGAGATCAATTTTAACGCGATTCAAAGATCATCAAAACTACATCAAGAACAACGATCCAAAAAAGTCAGCAATTGCAGCCCACGCATTACAAGAACAACACTTGCCTATCACTTTAAATAATGTTCGTTTATTGGCAAGCGTTTCAGATAGCAATAAACTTGATGCAACCGAAAGTTATTACATACAAACAGACAACTCTGCATTAAACGCAGATAATGGCAATGTAGAATCATGTCTATTCAATTGTTTTTAAACTGTTTTCTCATTTACACTTTGTTTATATAAAAATTAAAAATACAAAAATTGCTAAATTAGTCACTCTATTTATTTTCATGTAATTTACACATCATTAATTATATCTGTACTGCTCTAACTTTCATTTATATAATTTATAATGTTCTATGTTTATATAAGTGACAACTATATCTCTCAGTCGTGTTGCTGAAGATGACCGGTACACCGGTTGAAATGCATACAAAGTATAATTAAAAATCTCTTTTTATTCATTTTTGTTTTCTTTGAAAATAAAATAAAAAAAGTTTTTGTTGGTTGACTCAAAATTTAATGGTGTTTTAATTTCAAATCAAAAATTTAATATGTATGTTAGTTTAATACGGCCATTGCTGAATAGGAAATTGTTTGGATTAATGGTTTGAGTTTGTCATGAACCGGTCCCGGATTTTTTCAATAACCACAAGTTTTAATTTTGTTTTCTATGGATTTTCAAAAGACTTTGTTAACAAAATGTCAGAAATTTGCCATCTAAACACGAAGTCAAGTTCGAAACACAAGGTTTTTTAAAAATTTTTTTTTTTTAATGTGGATAGTTAAATACATCGGATGTAATGTAAAACTGTGACCTTTTGCAAGGCTTCGTTGCAGTCAGTTTGATGTATTTCACTTTGAAACTTGACAGCTGTCAAAGTGACAGATGTCAAACTGAAAACTGTCAAAGTGACAGCTAGTTGTAAAATTAAGATATGATAACCGTTCGAAAATAAAATATATATACATCGGGAGTTTATCGCCCAAAGTTAAAAATTAAGGAGAAAAAGATTAAACAATGGGTAGTTTTTAAGCGATCCGTTTTCACTAAATTCTGAACTTTTTTTAATTATTCTTCTATTTATGGGATAAATAAGGGCTTAAGGGCTTTCACTTTTTTAAGGTTAGTTAGATACATGTTTGTGCGGTCGCATCATTTAATTAAAATGGATAGTGGGTTCAGATTTACCCAGACTGGCTTCATCAAAAAACGTCCACAAAATGGGCGTTTCAAGAACTTTTAAAGGCCAATTTTTTAAAAATATATTTTTATAAGGTTTAATTAACATCTTATAGAATATGAAGAAAATTTGAAAAGAAATTCTTTTGTTTAAGTGGAGTGACTGAATATTTATAATTCAATAAATAATTAAATTCACATCAGTATCTCCACGCTTTGATTTATATATTATTGGGTAGACATCGATACAAAATTGCATCTTAGAAGGGTACGATAGTCATCTTACTGATGAGCACAACTATCGTACCTGGGCGAAACGCAATTAGCTATAGAGTTGAGCTGAGCTCACTTGAACTTTTAACTTGAATTTAATTAACACCTGCATTTTTTCTAATTTTTACGAAAAATGACTTTTTTAAGAAGCTATGCGTGGAGGTGGACGGATATTAATTATATTGGTTTCTTGTCCTAACAATAATCATTCCTGAAAATTTCATCAAAATCAGTTCGGTGGTTTAGTTTTAAGCCAATTTTTTCCAGCGATGTCAGTTTGACATCTGTTACTCTGACCAGTTTAACATCGGTCATTTTGACAGCTGTCAGTTTGACATCTGTCATTTTGACAGCTGTCAGTTTGACATCTGTCATTTTGACAGCTGTCAGTTTGACATGTCACTTTGACAGCTGTCAGTTTGACATTTGTCATTTTGACAGCTGTCAGTTTGACATCTGTCACTCTGACAACTGTCAAGTTTCAAAGTGACAGATGTCAACTGACAGCAACGAAGCCTTGCAAAAGGTTGCAGCTTTACATTACAACCTATGTATTTATCTACCCATGTTTAAAAAAAAAAAATTTTAGAAACCTTGAGTTTCGAACTTGACTTCGTGTTGAAAATTTGAATACCAACCGGGTGAATATCCTAAAAAAATAATTTATTCTACGATATTTAATATAATCAAATATTCTCACCCGGTTTGCGTCCAAATTTTCAAATATCAAAAAGTATCAAATTATTATTAAATTTATAATTCACATAATTTATTTCATGAAAAGTAAAATCATATTCAAATTTATTCCAAATGACTTAGGGATCTGAGCAGTTCCATATTAGATAGACTCTTAAGTCAACTTCCAGAAATCAGAAACTATCTTGTTTAGGACTCCGTTGCATGGAGCCACAAGGGATACGAGAAAGAACTGGCGTAAGCTGGTGATCGTAGGGCCAAATGGACAGCCACTGGCGAGTAAAAGTGTAGTAAAGTACCTTGGCATCTGGATGGATCAGTATTTGTATTTCGACAGACATATAAATGCTGCTCTGTCCAGGGCTAGGGGAGCTTTTGCCCTGACAAAACGGTTGTTTTATAGCAGCCGGCTTGACAGCAGGGTGAAGGTGATTTGCTACATGGCCCTCATACGGCCGATGATTGCCTATGGGTGCCCGGTTTGGTTCAACGTTGCCCCATCTCAAATGGAAAAGATTCGGGTGTTTGAGAGGCAGTGTCTTAGACGCTGCCTTGGATTACACAGAACACCAGAGTCGGAGTACAAACATTATTATTCCAACCTGGTTCTATACAACGGGGCCAACATAAACAGGATAGATAATTTCTTGCTGAAGCTTATTCGAGGTCACATTGCAAGAGCAATGTCCTCGACCAACAGCTTAATTTTTGGGGCTTATTACCCTAAAAACGATTACTATGAGAGTGTGCGTCTGAGCGGCTTTATTCCGCCCGATGCATTCCTCTATTTAGACAGTCGAGGGCTGATCCAGGATAGAGCGGCGGTTCCGCTAATCTACCACGTCGGCCGTAGAACTGTGGATCGGCGGCTCCTTTATGACCGAGACGCCCTCGCACAACACGGAGCGGAGCACCTTCGGTTCAGTAGGACTGTGTCCGATCGGGACCGAAGAGATAGGGTAAAGCAGGAGAACCAGTTCTGGTGGTTGAAACCTGAACAAGAAGATTCTTCGGATATTTAAAAGTTGACTGCATTTTTCTATGCCATGGCCGACTTACATAGGTTTAGGTAGTTAGTTTTAAGCAGGGACAGTCAGGGTGGCACCAAAAAAAAAAAAAAAAAAAAAAAAAAAAAAAAAAAAAAAAAAAAAATTATAAAACCAATAAAAACACAAAAAAATTATAAAACCAATAAAATCACAAAAAAAATTATAAAAACCCGAAAATGCTTGCTGTGGCTGTTCTAGTTTGTAAGTAGTCTGTAAGTAGTTTGTAAGTAGCTTTAAGTAGTTTTATAGTAGTTTTAATTAGTTTTAATTAGTTATAATTAGTTTTAATTAGTTTTAATTTAGTTTTATTTAGTTTGTAAGTTTTATATAAAACAAAAAAATAAAGATAATGATACCGAGTTTTTTATAAATTCTTCTCGGTGAAAAATAAAACCGACATGGATTCTAGTTTTAAGATAGTTCTTAGGCCGAAAGGCATTAGCATTAAGTTATTAGTTTAACTTAGAGCGCCCGAATGGGGCCAGTAAGTTAGTTGTAAGATATTGATAAGTAGGCTAGTTTTTATGAATTTTTGTCTAGCTTTAAGATAGTTTTAAGATGAATGAAAAATAAAAATGAATTTAAAAAAAAAAAAAAAAAAAAAAAAATAGACTCTTAAGCATTGAACTATGTATGTTAGTTTAATACGGCCATTGCTGAATAGGAAATTGTTTGGATTAATGGTTTGAGTTTGTCATGAACCGGTCCCGGATTTTTTCAATAACCACAAGTTTTAATTTTGTTTTCTATGGATTTTCAAAAGACTTTGTTAACAAAATGTCAGAAATTTGCCATCTAAACACGAAGTCAAGTTCGAAACACAAGGTTTTTTTAAATTTTTTTTTTTTTAATGTGGATAGTTAAATACATCGGATGTAATGTAAAACTGTGACCTTTTGCAAGGCTTCGTTGCAGTCAGTTTGATGTATTTCACTTTGAAACTTGACAGCTGTCAAAGTGACAGATGTCAAACTGAAAACTGTCAAAGTGACAGCTAGTTGTAAAATTAAGATATGATAACCGTTCGAAAATAAAATATATATACATCGGGAGTTTATCGCCCAAAGTTAAAAATTAAGGAGAAAAAGATTAAACAATGGGTAGTTTTTAAGCGATCCGTTTTCACTAAATTCTGAACTTTTTTTAATTATTCTTCTATTTATGGGATAAATAAGGGCTTAAGGGCTTTCACTTTTTTAAGGTTAGTTAGATACATGTTTGTGCGGTCGCATCATTGTTCTCTATCATGACTAAACATTTAATTAAAATGGATAGTGGGTTCAGATTTACCCAGACTGGCTTCATCAAAAAACGTCCACAAAATGGGCGTTGCAAGAACTTTTAAAGGCCAATTTTTTAAAAATATATTTTTATAAGGTTTAATTAACATCTTATAGAATATGAAGAAAATTTGAAAAGAAATTCTTTTGTTTAAGTGGAGTGACTGAATATTTATAATTCAATAAATAATTAAATTCACATCAGTATCTCCACGCTTTGATTTATATATTATTGGGTAGACATCGATACAAAATTGCATCTTAGAAGGGTACGATAGTCATCTAACTGATGAGCACAACTATCGTACCTGGGCGAAACGCAATTAGCTATGGAGTTGAGCTGAGCTCACTTGAACTTTTAACTTGAATTTAATTAACACCTGCATTTTTTCTAATTATGCGTGGAGGTGGACGGATATTAATTATATTGGTTTCTTGTCCTAACAAAATTCATTCCTGAAAATTTCATCAAAATCAGTTCGGTGGTTTAGTTTTAAGCCAGTTTTTTTCCAGCGATGTCAGTTTGACATCTGTCACTCTGACCAGTTTAACATCGGTCATTTTGACAGCTGTCAGTTTGACATCTGTCATTTTGACAGCTGTCAGTTTGACATCTGTCATTTTGACAGCTGTCAGTTTGACATGTCACTTTGACAGCTGTCAGTTTGACATTTGTCATTTTGACAGCTGTCAGTTTGACATCTGTCACTCTGACAACTGTCAAGTTTCAAAGTGACAGATGTCAACTGACAGCAACGAAGCCTTGCAAAAGGTTGCAGCTTTACATTACAACCTATGTATTTATCTACCCATGTTTAAAAAAAAAAAAATTTAGAAACCTTGAGTTTCGAACTTGACTTCGTGTTGAAAATTTGAATACCAACCGGGTGAATATCCTAAAAAAATAATTTATTCTACGATATTTAATATAATCAAATATTCTCACCCGGTTTGCGTCCAAATTTTCAAATATCAAAAAGTATCAAATTATTATTAAATTTATAATTCACATAATTTATTTCATGAAAAGTAAAATCATATTCAAATTTATTCCAAATGACTTAGGGATCTGAGCAGTTCCATATTAGATAGACTCTTAAGCATTGAACTATGTATGTTAGTTTAATACGGCCATTGCTGAATAGGAAATTGTTTGGATTAATGGTTTGAGTTTGTCATGAACCGGTCCCGGATTTTTTCAATAACCACAAGTTTTAATTTTGTTTTCTATGGATTTTCAAAAGACTTTGTTAACAAAATGTCAGAAATTTGCCATCTAAACACGAAGTCAAGTTCGAAACACAAGGTTTTTTTAATTTTTTTTTTTTTAATGTGGATAGTTAAATACATCGGATGTAATGTAAAACTGTGACCTTTTGCAAGGCTTCGTTGCTGTCAGTTTGATGTATATCACTTTGAAACTTGACAGCTGTCAAAGTGACAGATGTCAAACTGAAAACTGTCAAAGTGACAGCTAGTTGTTAAATTAAGATATGATAACCGTTTGTAAATAAAATATATATACATCGGGAGTTTATCGCCCAAAGTTAAAAATTAAGGAGAAAAAGATTAAACAATGGGTAGTTTTTAAGCGATCCGTTTTCACTAAATTCTGAACTTTTTTTAATTATTCTTCTATTTATGGGATTAATAAGGGCTTAAGGGCTTTCACTTTTTTAAGGTTAGTTAGATACATGTTTGTGCGGTCGCATCATTGTTCTCTATCATGACTAAACATTTAATTAAAATGGATAGTGGGCTCAGATTTACCCAGACTGGCTTCATCAAAAAACGTCCACAAAATGGGCGTTGCAAGAACTTTTAAAGGCCAATTTTTTAAAAATATATTTTTATAAGGTTTAATTAACATCTTATAGAATATGAAGAAAATTTGGAAAGAAATTCTTTTGTTTAAGTGGAGTGACTGAATATATATAATTCAATAAATAATTAAATTCACATCAGTATCTCCACGCTTTGATTTATATATTATTGGGTAGACATCGATACAAAATTGCATCTTAGAAGGGTACGATAGTCATCTAACTGATGAGCACAACTATCGTACCTGGGCGAAACGCAATTAGCTATGGAGTTGAGCTGAGCTCACTTGAACTTTTAACTTGAATTTAATTAACACCTGCATTTTTTCTAATTATGCGTGGAGGTGGACGGATATTAATTATATTGGTTTCTTGTCCTAACAATAATCATTCCTGAAAATTTCATCAAAATCAGTTCGGTGGTTTAGTTTTAAGCCAATTTTTTCCAGCGATGTCAGTTTGACATCTGTCACTCTGACCAGTTTAACATCGGTCATTTTGACAGCTGTCAGTTTGACATCTGTCATTTTGACAGCTGTCAGTTTGACATCTGTCATTTTGACAGCTGTCAGTTTGACATGTCACTTTGACAGCTGTCAGTTTGACATTTGTCATTTTGACAGCTGTCAGTTTGACATCTGTCACTCTGACAACTGTCAAGTTTCAAAGTGACAGATGTCAACTGACAGCAACGAAGCCTTGCAAAAGGTTGCAGCTTTACATTACAACCTATGTATTTATCTACCCATGTTTAAAAAAAAAAAAATTTAGAAACCTTGAGTTTCGAACTTGACTTCGTGTTGAAAATTTGAATACCAACCGGGTGAATATCCTAAAAAAATAATTTATTCTACGATATTTAATATAATCAAATATTCTCACCCGGTTTGCGTCCAAATTTTCAAATATCAAAAAGTATCAAATTATTATTAAATTTATAATTCACATAATTTATTTCATGAAAAGTAAAATCATATTCAAATTTATTCCAAATGACTTAGGGATCTGAGCAGTTCCATATTAGATAGACTCTTAAGCATTGAACTATGTATGTTAGTTTAATACGGCCATTGCTAAATAGGAAATTGTTTGGATTAATGGTTTGAGTTTGTCATGAACCGGTCCCGGATTTTTTCAATAACCACAAGTTTTAATTTTGTTTTCTATGGATTTTCAAAAGACTTTGTTAACAAAATGTCAGAAATTTGCCATCTAAACACGAAGTCAAGTTCGAAACACAAGGTTTTTTTAATTTTTTTTTTTTTTTAATGTGGATAGTTAAATACATCGGATGTAATGTAAAACTGTGACCTTTTGCAAGGCTTCGTTGCTGTCAGTTTGATGTATATCACTTTGAAACTTGACAGCTGTCAAAGTGACAGATGTCAAACTGAAAACTGTCAAAGTGACAGCTAGTTGTTAAATTAAGATATGATAACCGTTTGTAAATAAAATATATATACATCGGGAGTTTATCGCCCAAAGTTAAAAATTAAGGAGAAAAAGATTAAACAATGGGTAGTTTTTAAGCGATCCGTTTTCACTAAATTCTGAACTTTTTTTAATTATTCTTCTATTTATGGGATAAATAAGGGCTTAAGGGCTTTCACTTTTTTAAGGTTAGTTAGATACATGTTTGTGCGGTCGCATCATTGTTCTCTATCATGACTAAACATTTAATTAAAATGGATAGTGGGCTCAGATTTACCCAGACTGGCTTCATCAAAAAACGTCCACAAATTGGGCGTTGCAAGAACTTTTAAAGGCCAATTTTTTAAAAATATATTTTTGTAAGGTTTAATTAACATCTTATAGAATATGAAGAAAATTTGAAAAGAAATTCTTTTGTTTAAGTGGAGTGACTGAATATTTATAATTCAATAAATAATTAAATTCACATCATTGCTGAATAGGAAATTGTTTGGATTAATGGTTTGAGTTTGTCATGAACCGGTCCCGGATTTTTTCAATAACCACAAGTTTTAATTTTGTTTTCTATGGATTTTCAAAAGACTTTGTTAACAAAATGTCAGAAATTTGCCATCTAAACACGAAGTCAAGTTCGAAACACAAGGTTTTTTTAATTTTTTTTTTTTTTTAATGTGGATAGTTAAATACATCGGATGTAATGTAAAACTGTGACCTTTTGCAAGGCTTCGTTGCTGTCAGTTTGATGTATATCACTTTGAAACTTGACAGCTGTCAAAGTGACAGATGTCAAACTGAAAACTGTCAAAGTGACAGCTAGTTGTTAAATTAAGATATGATAACCGTTTGTAAATAAAATATATATACATCGGGAGTTTATCGCCCAAAGTTAAAAATTAAGGAGAAAAAGATTAAACAATGGGTAGTTTTTAAGCGATCCGTTTTCACTAAATTCTGAACTTTTTTTAATTATTCTTCTATTTATGGGATAAATAAGGGCTTAAGGGCTTTCACTTTTTTAAGGTTAGTTAGATACATGTTTGTGCGGTCGCATCATTGTTCTCTATCATGACTAAACATTTAATTAAAATGGATAGTGGGTTCAGATTTACCCAGACTGGCTTCATCAAAAAACGTCCACAAAATGGGCGTTGCAAGAACTTTTAAAGGCCAATTTTTTAAAAATATATTTTTATAAGGTTTAATTAACATCTTATAGAATATGAAGAAAATTTGAAAAGAAATTCTTTTGTTTAAGTGGAGTGACTGAATATTTATAATTCAATAAATAATTAAATTCACATCAGTATCTCCACGCTTTGATTTATATATTATTGGGTAGACATCGATACAAAATTGCATCTTAGAAGGGTACGATAGTCATCTAACTGATGAGCACAACTATCGTACCTGGGCGAAACGCAATTAGCTATGGAGTTGAGCTGAGCTCACTTGAATTTTTAACTTGAATTTAATTAACACCTGCATTTTTTCTAATTTTTACGAAAAATGACTTTTTTAAGAAGCTATGCGTGGAGGTGGACGGATATTTATTATATTGGTTTCTTGTCCTAACAATAATCATTCCTGAAAATTTCATCAAAATCAGTTCGGTGGTTTAGTTTTAAGCCAATTTTTTCCAGCGATGTCAGTTTGACATCTGTCACTCTGACCAGTTTAACATCTGTCATTTTGACAGCTGTCAGTTTGACATCTGTCATTTTGACAGCTGTCAGTTTGACATGTCATTTTGACAGCTGTCAGTTTGACATGTCACTTTGACAGCTGTCATTTTGACATTTGTCATCTTGACAGCTGTCAGTTTGACATCTGTCACTCTGACAACTGTCAAGTTTCAAAGTGACAGATGTCAACTGACAGCAACGAAGCCTTGCAAAAGGTTGCAGCTTTACATTACAACCTATGTATTTATCTACCCATGTTTAAAAAAAAAAAATTTTAGAAACCTTGAGTTTCGAACTTGACTTCGTGTTGAAAATTTGAATACCAACCGGGTAAATATCCTCATAATATAATCAAATATTCTCACCCGGTTTGCGTCCAAATTTTCAAATATCAAAAAGTATCAAATTATTATTAAATTTATAATTCACATAATTTATTTCATGAAAAGTAAAATCATATTCAAATTTATTCCAAATGACTTAGGGATCTGAACAGTTCCATATTAGATAGACTCTTAAGCATTGAACTATGCATGTTAGTTTAATACGGCCATTGCTGAATAGGAAATTGTTTGGATTAATGGTTTGAGTTTGTCATGAACCGGTCCCGGATTTTTTCAATAACCACAAGTTTTAATTTTGTTTTCTATGGATTTTCAAAAGACTTTGTTAACAAAATGTCAGAAATTTGCCATCTAAACACGAAGTCAAGTTCGAAACACAAGGTTTTTTTAATTTTTTTTTTAATGTGGATAGTTAAATACATCGGATGTAATGTAAAACTGTGACCTTTTGCAAGGCTTCGTTGCTGTCAGTTTGATGTATATCACTTTGAAACTTGACAGCTGTCAAAGTGACAGATGTCAAACTGAAAACTGTCAAAGTGACAGCTAGTTGTTAAATTAAGATATGATAACCGTTTGTAAATAAAATATATATACATCGGGAGTTTATCGCCCAAAGTTAAAAATTAAGGAGAAAAAGATTAAACAATGGGTAGTTTTTAAGCGATCCGTTTTCACTAAATTCTGAACTTTTTTTTAATTATTCTTCTATTTATGGGATAAATAAGGGCTTAAGGGCTTTCACTTTTTTAAGGTTAGTTAGATACATGTTTGTACGGTCGCATCATTGTTCTCTATCATGACTAAACATTTAATTAAAATGGATAGTGGGTTCAGATTTACCCAGACTGGCTTCATCAAAAAACGTCCACAAAATGGGCGTTGCAAGAACTTTTAAAGGCCAATTTTTTAAAAATATATTTTTATAAGGTTTAATTAACATCTTATAGAATATTAAGAAAATTTGAAAAGAAATTCTTTTGTTTAAGTGGAGTGACTGAATATTTATAATTCAATAAATAATTAAATTCACATCAGTATCTCCACGCTTTGAATTATATATTATTGGGTAAACATCGATACAAAATTGCATCTTAGAAGGGTACGATAGTCATCTAACTGATGAGCACAACTAACGTACCTGGGCGAAACGCAATTAGCTATGGAGTTGAGCTGAGCTCACTTGAACTTTTAACTTGAATTTAATTAACACCTGCATTTTTTCTAATTTTTACGAAAAATGACTTTTTTAAGAAGCTATGCGTGGAGGTGGACGGATATTTATTATATTGGTTTCTTGTCCTAACAATAATCATTCCTGAAAATTTCATCAAAATCAGTTCGGTGGTTTAGTTTTAAGCCAATTTTTTCCAGCGATGTCAGTTTGACATCTGTCACTTTGACAGCTGTCAGTTTGACATCTGTCACTTTGACAGCTGTCAGTTTGACATCTGTCACTCTCACCAGTTTAACATCTGTCATTTTGACAGCTGTCAGCTTGACATGTCATTTTGACAGCTGTCAGTTTGACATGTCACTTTGACAGCTGTCAGTTTGACATTTGTCATTTTGACAGCTGTCAGTTTGACATCTGTCACTCTGACAACTGTCAAGTTTCAAAGTGACAGATGTCAACTGACAGCAACGAAGCCTTGCACAAGGTTGCAGCTTTACATTACAACCTATGTATTTATCTACCCATGTTTAAAAAAAAAAAATTTTAGAAACCTTGAGTTTCGAACTTGACTTCGTGTTGAAAATTTGAATACCAACCGGGTGAATATCCTAAAAAAATAATTTATTCTACGATATTTAATATAATCAAATATTCTCACCCGGTTTGCGTCCAAATTTTCAAGTATCAAAAAGTATCAAATTATTATTAAATTTATAATTCACATAATTTATTTCATGAAAAGTAAAATCATATTCAAATTTATTCCAAATGACTTAGGGATCTGAGCAGTTCCATATTAGATAGACTCTTAAGCATTGAACTATGTATGTTAGTTTAATACGGCCATTGCTGAATAGGAAATTGTTTGGATTAATGGTTTGAGTTTGTCATGAACCGGTCCCGGATTTTTTCAATAACCACAAGTTTTAATTTTGTTTTCTATGGATTTTCAAAAGACTTTGTTAACAAAATGTCAGAAATTTGCCATCTAAACACGAAGTCAAGTTCGAAACACAAGGTTTTTTTAAATTTTTTTTTTTAATGTGGATAGTTAAATACATCGGATGTAATGTAAAACTGTGACCTTTTGCAAGGCTTCGTTGCAGTCAGTTTGATGTATTTCACTTTGAAACTTGACAGCTGTCAAAG
The DNA here is from genome assembly GCA_963921185.1 of Dasysyrphus tricinctus. Classification (NCBI taxonomy): domain Eukaryota; kingdom Metazoa; phylum Arthropoda; class Insecta; order Diptera; family Syrphidae; genus Dasysyrphus; species Dasysyrphus tricinctus. The sequence continues at coordinate 67,556,803 of OY992530.1, forward strand.
TGACAGATGTCAAACTGAAAACTGTAAAAGTGACAGCTAGTTGTTAAATTAAGATATGATAACCGTTTGAAAATAAAATATATATACATCGGGAGTTTATCGCCCAAAGTTAAAAATTAAGGAGAAAAAGATTAAACAATGGGTAGTTTTTAAGCGATCCGTTTTCACTAAATTCTGAACTTTTTTTAATTATTCTTCTATTTATGGGATAAATAAGGGCTTAAGGGCTTTCACTTTTTTAAGGTTAGTTAGATACATGTTTGTGCGGTCGCATCATTGTTCTCTATCATGACTAAACATTTAATTAAAATGGATAGTGGGTTCAGATTTACCCAGACTGGCTTCATCAAAAAACGTCCACAAAATGGGCGTTGCAAGAACTTTTAAAGGCCAATTTCTTAAAAATATATTTTTATAAGGTTTAATTAACATCTTATAGAATATGAAGAAAATTTGAAAAGAAATTCTTTTGTTTAAGTGGAGTGACTGAATATTTATAATTCAATAAATAATTAAATTCACATCAGTATCTCCACGCTTTGATTTATATATTATTGGGTAGACATCGATACAAAATTGCATCTTAGAAGGGTACGATAGTCATCTAACTGATGAGCACAACTATCGTACCTGGGCGAAACGCAATTAGCTATGGAGTTGAGCTGAGCTCACTTGAACTTTTAACTTGAATTTAATTAACACCTGCATTTTTTCTAATTTTTACGAAAAATGACTTTTTTAAGAAGCTATGCGTGGAGGTGGACGGATATTAATTATATTGGTTTCTTGTCCTAACAATAATCATTCCTGAAAATTTCATCAAAATCAGTTCGGTGGTTTAGTTTTAAGCCAATTTTTTCCAGCGATGTCAGTTTGACATCTGTCACTTTGACAGCTGTCAGTTTGACATCTGTCACTCTCACCAGTTTAACATCTGTCATTTTGACAGCTGTCAGTTTGACATCTGTCATTTTGACAGCTGTCAGTTTGACATCTGTCATTTTGACAGCTGTCAGTTTGACATGTCACTTTGACAGCTGTCAGTTTGACATTTGTCATTTTGACAGCTGTCAGTTTGACATCTGTCACTCTGACAACTGTCAAGTTTCAAAGTGACAGATGTCAACTGACAGCAACGAAGCCTTGCAAAAGGTTGCAGCTCTACATTACAACCTATGTATTTATCTACCCATGTTTAAAAAAAAAAATTTTAGAAACCTTGAGTTTCGAACTTGACTTCGTGTTGAAAATTTGAATACCAACCGGGTGAATATCCTAAAAAAATAATTTATTCTACGATATTTAATATAATCAAATATTCTCACCCGGTTTGCGTCCAAATTTTCAAATATCAAAAAGTATCAAATTATTATTAAATTTATAATTCACATAATTTATTTCATGAAAAGTAAAATCATATTCAAATTTATTCCAAATGACTTAGGGATCTGAGCAGTTCCATATTAGATAGACTCTTAAGCATTGAACTATGTATGTTAGTTTAATACGGCCATTGCTGAATAGGAAATTGTTTGGATTAATGGTTTGAGTTTGTCATGAACCGGTCCCGGATTTTTTCAATAACCACAAGTTTTAATTTTGTTTTCTATGGATTTTCAAAAGACTTTGTTAACAAAATGTCAGAAATTTGCCATCTAAACACGAAGTCAAGTTCGAAACACAAGGTTTTTTTAAATTTTTTTTTTTTTTAATGTGGATAGTTAAATACATCGGATGTAATGTAAAACTGTGACCTTTTGCAAGGCTTCGTTGCAGTCAGTTTGATGTATTTCACTTTGAAACTTGACAGCTGTCAAAGTGACAGATGTCAAACTGAAAACTGTCAAAGTGACAGCTAGTTGTAAAATTAAGATATGATAACCGTTCGAAAATAAAATATATATACATCGGGAGTTTATCGCCCAAAGTTAAAAATTAAGGAGAAAAAGATTAAACAATGGGTAGTTTTTAAGCGATCCGTTTTCACTAAATTCTGACCTTTTTTTAATTATTCTTCTATTTATGGGATAAATAAGGGCTTAAGGGCTTTCACTTTTTTAAGGTTAGTTAGATACATGTTTGTGCGGTCGCATCATTGTTCTCTATCATGACTAAACATTTAATTAAAATGGATAGTGGGTTCAGATTTACCCAGACTGGCTTCATCAAAAAACGTCCACAAAATGGGCGTTGCAAGAACTTTTAAAGGCCAATTTTTTAAAAATATATTTTTATAAGGTTTAATTAACATCTTATAGAATATGAAGAAAATTTGAAAAGAAATTCTTTTGTTTAAGTGGAGTGACTGAATATTTATAATTCAATAAATAATTAAATTCACATCAGTATCTCCACGCTTTGATTTATATATTATTGGGTAGACATCGATACAAAATTGCATCTTAGAAGGGTACGATAGTCATCTTACTGATGAGCACAACTATCGTACCTGGGCGAAACGCAATTAGCTATGGAGTTGAGCTGAGCTCACTTGAACTTTTAACTTGAATTTAATTAACACCTGCATTTTTTCTAATTTTTACGAAAAATGACTTTTTTAAGAAGCTATGCGTGGAGGTGGACGGATATTAATTATATTGGTTTCTTGTCCTAACAATAATCATTCCTGAAAATTTCATCAAAATCAGTTCGGTGGTTTAGTTTTAAGCCAATTTTTTCCAGCGATGTCAGTTTGACATCTGTCACTCTGACCAGTTTAACATCGGTCATTTTGACAGCTGTCAGTTTGACATCTGTCATTTTGACAGCTGTCAGTTTGACATCTGTCATTTTGACAGCTGTCAGTTTGACATGTCACTTTGACAGCTGTCAGTTTGACATTTGTCATTTTGACAGCTGTCAGTTTGACATCTGTCACTCTGACAACTGTCAAGTTTCAAAGTGACAGATGTCAACTGACAGCAACGAAGCCTTGCAAAAGGTTGCAGCTTTACATTACAACCTATGTATTTATCTACCCATGTTTAAAAAAAAAAAATTTTAGAAACCTTGAGTTTCGAACTTGACTTCGTGTTGAAAATTTGAATACCAACCGGGTGAATATCCTAAAAAAATAATTTATTCTACGATATTTAATATAATCAAATATTCTCACCCGGTTTGCGTCCAAATTTTCAAATATCAAAAAGTATCAAATTATTATTAAATTTATAATTCACATAATTTATTTCATGAAAAGTAAAATCATATTCAAATTTATTCCAAATGACTTAGGGATCTGAGCAGTTCCATATTAGATAGACTCTTAAGCATTGAACTATGTATGTTAGTTTAATACGGCCATTGCTGAATAGGAAATTGTTTGGATTAATGGTTTGAGTTTGTCATGAACCGGTCCCGGATTTTTTCAATAACCACAAGTTTTAATTTTGTTTTCTATGGATTTTCAAAAGACTTTGTTAACAAAATGTCAGAAATTTGCCATCTAAACACGAAGTCAAGTTCGAAACACAAGGTTTTTTTAAATTTTTTTTTTTAATGTGGATAGTTAAATACATCGGATGTAATGTAAAACTGTGACCTTTTGCAAGGCTTCGTTGCAGTCAGTTTGATGTATTTCACTTTGAAACTTGACAGCTGTCAAAGTGACAGATGTCAAACTGAAAACTGTCAAAGTGACAGCTAGTTGTTAAATTAAGATATGATAACCGTTTGAAAATAAAATATATATACATCGGGAGTTTATCGCCCAAAGTTAAAAATTAAGGAGAAAAAGATTAAACAATGGGTAGTTTTTAAGCGATCCGTTTTCACTAAATTCTGAACTTTTTTTAATTATTCTTCTATTTATGGGATAAATAAGGGCTTAAGGGCTTTCACTTTTTTAAGGTTAGTTAGATACATGTTTGTGCGGTCGCATCATTGTTCTCTATCATGACTAAACATTTAATTAAAATGGATAGTGGGTTCAGATTTACCCAGACTGGCTTCATCAAAAAACGTCCACAAAATGGGCGTTGCAAGAACTTTTAAAGGCCAATTTCTTAAAAATATATTTTTATAAGGTTTAATTAACATCTTATAGAATATGAAGAAAATTTGAAAAGAAATTCTTTTGTTTAAGTGGAGTGACTGAATATTTATAATTCAATAAATAATTAAATTCACATCAGTATCTCCACGCTTTGATTTATATATTATTGGGTAGACATCGATACAAAATTGCATCTTAGAAGGGTACGATAGTCATCTAACTGATGAGCACAACTATCGTACCTGGGCGAAACGCAATTAGCTATGGAGTTGAGCTGAGCTCACTTGAACTTTTAACTTGAATTTAATTAACACCTGCATTTTTTCTAATTTTTACGAAAAATGACTTTTTTAAGAAGCTATGCGTGGAGGTGGACGGATATTAATTATATTGGTTTCTTGTCCTAACAATAATCATTCCTGAAAATTTCATCAAAATCAGTTCGGTGGTTTAGTTTTAAGCCAATTTTTTCCAGCGATGTCAGTTTGACATCTGTCACTTTGACAGCTGTCAGTTTGACATCTGTCACTCTCACCAGTTTAACATCTGTCATTTTGACAGCTGTCAGTTTGACATCTGTCATTTTGACAGCTGTCAGTTTGACATCTGTCATTTTGACAGCTGTCAGTTTGACATGTCACTTTGACAGCTGTCAGTTTGACATTTGTCATTTTGACAGCTGTCAGTTTGACATCTGTCACTCTGACAACTGTCAAGTTTCAAAGTGACAGATGTCAACTGACAGCAACGAAGCCTTGCAAAAGGTTGCAGCTCTACATTACAACCTATGTATTTATCTACCCATGTTTAAAAAAAAAAATTTTAGAAACCTTGAGTTTCGAACTTGACTTCGTGTTGAAAATTTGAATACCAACCGGGTGAATATCCTAAAAAAATAATTTATTCTACGATATTTAATATAATCAAATATTCTCACCCGGTTTGCGTCCAAATTTTCAAATATCAAAAAGTATCAAATTATTATTAAATTTATAATTCACATAATTTATTTCATGAAAAGTAAAATCATATTCAAATTTATTCCAAATGACTTAGGGATCTGAGCAGTTCCATATTAGATAGACTCTTAAGCATTGAACTATGTATGTTAGTTTAATACGGCCATTGCTGAATAGGAAATTGTTTGGATTAATGGTTTGAGTTTGTCATGAACCGGTCCCGGATTTTTTCAATAACCACAAGTTTTAATTTTGTTTTCTATGGATTTTCAAAAGACTTTGTTAACAAAATGTCAGAAATTTGCCATCTAAACACGAAGTCAAGTTCGAAACACAAGGTTTTTTAAAATTTTTTTTTTTTTTAATGTGGATAGTTAAATACATCGGATGTAATGTAAAACTGTGACCTTTTGCAAGGCTTCGTTGCAGTCAGTTTGATGTATTTCACTTTGAAACTTGACAGCTGTCAAAGTGACAGATGTCAAACTGAAAACTGTCAAAGTGACAGCTAGTTGTAAAATTAAGATATGATAACCGTTCGAAAATAAAATATATATACATCGGGAGTTTATCGCCCAAAGTTAAAAATTAAGGAGAAAAAGATTAAACAATGGGTAGTTTTTAAGCGATCCGTTTTCACTAAATTCTGACCTTTTTTTAATTATTCTTCTATTTATGGGATAAATAAGGGCTTAAGGGCTTTCACTTTTTTAAGGTTAGTTAGATACATGTTTGTGCGGTCGCATCATTGTTCTCTATCATGACTAAACATTTAATTAAAATGGATAGTGGGTTCAGATTTACCCAGACTGGCTTCATCAAAAAACGTCCACAAAATGGGCGTTGCAAGAACTTTTAAAGGCCAATTTTTTAAAAATATATTTTTATAAGGTTTAATTAACATCTTATAGAATATGAAGAAAATTTGAAAAGAAATTCTTTTGTTTAAGTGGAGTGACTGAATATTTATAATTCAATAAATAATTAAATTCACATCAGTATCTCCACGCTTTGATTTATATATTATTGGGTAGACATCGATACAAAATTGCATCTTAGAAGGGTACGATAGTCATCTTACTGATGAGCACAACTATCGTACCTGGGCGAAACGCAATTAGCTATGGAGTTGAGCTGAGCTCACTTGAACTTTTAACTTGAATTTAATTAACACCTGCATTTTTTCTAATTTTTACGAAAAATGACTTTTTTAAGAAGCTATGCGTGGAGGTGGACGGATATTAATTATATTGGTTTCTTGTCCTAACAATAATCATTCCTGAAAATTTCATCAAAATCAGTTCGGTGGTTTAGTTTTAAGCCAATTTTTTCCAGCGATGTCAGTTTGACATCTGTCACTCTGACCAGTTTAACATCGGTCATTTTGACAGCTGTCAGTTTGACATCTGTCATTTTGACAGCTGTCAGTTTGACATCTGTCATTTTGACAGCTGTCAGTTTGACATGTCACTTTGACAGCTGTCAGTTTGACATTTGTCATTTTGACAGCTGTCAGTTTGACATCTGTCACTCTGACAACTGTCAAGTTTCAAAGTGACAGATGTCAACTGACAGCAACGAAGCCTTGCAAAAGGTTGCAGCTTTACATTACAAACTATGTATTTATCTACCCATGTTTAAAAAAAAAAAATTTTAGAAACCTTGAGTTTCGAACTTGACTTCGTGTTGAAAATTTGAATACCAACCGGGTGAATATCCTAAAAAAATAATTTATTCTACGATATTTAATATAATCAAATATTCTCACCCGGTTTGCGTCCAAATTTTCAAATATCAAAAAGTATCAAATTATTATTAAATTTTTAATTCACATAATTTATTTCATGAAAAGTAAAATCATATTCAAATTTATTCCAAATGACTTAGGGATCTGAGCAGTTCCATATTAGATAGACTCTTAAGCATTGAACTATGTATGTTAGTTTAATACGGCCATTGCTGAATAGGAAATTGTTTGGATTAATGGTTTGAGTTTGTCATGAACCGGTCCCGGATTTTTTCAATAACCACAAGTTTTAATTTTGTTTTCTATGGATTTTCAAAAGACTTTGTTAACAAAATGTCAGAAATTTGGCATCTAAACACGAAGTCAAGTTCGAAACACAAGGTTTTTTTAATTTTTTTTTTTTAATGTGGATAGTTAAATACATCGGATGTAATGTAAAACTGTGACCTTTTGCAAGGCTTCGTTGCTGTCAGTTTGATGTATATCACTTTGAAACTTGACAGCTGTCAAAGTGACAGATGTCAAACTGAAAACTGTCAAAGTGACAGCTAGTTGTTAAATTAAGATGAAGATATTCTCACCCGGTTTGCGTCCAAATTTTCAAGTATCAAAAAGTATCAAATTATTATTAAATTTATAATTCACATAATTTATTTCATGAAAAGTAAAATCATATTCAAATTTATTCCAAATGACTTAGGGATCTGAGCAGTTCCATATTAGATAGACTCTTAAGCATTGAACTATGTATGTTAGTTTAATACGGCCATTGCTGAATAGGAAATTGTTTGGATTAATGGTTTGAGTTTGTCATGAACCGGTCCCGGATTTTTTCAATAACCACAAGTTTTAATTTTGTTTTCTATGGATTTTCAAAAGACTTTGTTAACAAAATGTCAGAAATTTGCCATCTAAACACGAAGTCAAGTTCGAAACACAAGGTTTTTTTAAATTTTTTTTTTTAATGTGGATAGTTAAATACATCGGATGTAATGTAAAACTGTGACCTTTTGCAAGGCTTCGTTGCAGTCAGTTTGATGTATTTCACTTTGAAACTTGACAGCTGTCAAAGTGACAGATGTCAAACTGAAAACTGTCAAAGTGACAGCTAGTTGTTAAATTAAGATATGATAACCGTTTGAAAATAAAATATATATACATCGGGAGTTTATCGCCCAAAGTTAAAAATTAAGGAGAAAAAGATTAAACAATGGGTAGTTTTTAAGCGATCCGTTTTCACTAAATTCTGAACTTTTTTTAATTATTCTTCTATTTATGGGATAAATAAGGGCTTAAGGGCTTTCACTTTTTTAAGGTTAGTTAGATACATGTTTGTGCGGTCGCATCATTGTTCTCTATCATGACTAAACATTTAATTAAAATGGATAGTGGGCTCAGATTTACCCAGACTGGCTTCATCAAAAAACGTCCACAAATTGGGCGTTGCAAGAACTTTTAAAGGCCAATTTTTTAAAAATATATTTTTGTAAGGTTTAATTAACATCTTATAGAATATGAAGAAAATTTGAAAAGAAATTCTTTTGTTTAAGTGGAGTGACTGAATATTTATAATTCAATAAATAATTAAATTCACATCAGTATCTCCGCGCTTTGATTTATATATTATTGGGTAGACATCGATACAAAATTGCATCTTAGAAGGGTACGATAGTCATCTAACTGATGAGCACAACTATCGTACCTGGGCGAAACGCAATTAGCTATGGAGTTGAGCTGAGCTCACTTGAACTTTTAACTTGAATTTAATTAACACCTGCATTTTTTCTAATTTTTACGAAAAATGACTTTTTTAAGAAGCTATGCGTGGAGGTGGACGGATATTAATTATATTGGTTTCTTGTCCTAACAATAATCATTCCTGAAAATTTCATCAAAATCAGTTCGGTGGTTTAGTTTTAAGCCAATTTTTTCCAGCGATGTCAGTTTGACATCTGTCACTTTGACAGCTGTCAGTTTGACATCTGTCACTCTCACCAGTTTAACATCTGTCATTTTGACAGCTGTCAGTTTGCCATCTGTCATTTTGACAGCTGTCAGTTTGACATCTGTCATTTTGACAGCTGTCAGTTTGACATGTCACTTTGACAGCTGTCAGTTTGACATTTGTCATTTTGACAGCTGTCAGTTTGACATCTGTCACTCTGACAACTGTCAAGTTTCAAAGTGACAGATGTCAACTGACAGCAACGAAGCCTTGCAAAAGGTTGCAGCTCTACATTACAACCTATGTATTTATCTACCCATGTTTAAAAAAAAAAATTTTAGAAACCTTGAGTTTCGAACTTGACTTCGTGTTGAAAATTTGAATACCAACCGGGTGAATATCCTAAAAAAATAATTTATTCTACGATATTTAATATAATCAAATATTCTCACCCGGTTTGCGTCCAAATTTTCAAATATCAAAAGGTATCAAATTATTATTAAATTTATAATTCACATAATTTATTTCATGAAAAGTAAAATCATATTCAAATTTATTCCAAATGACTTAGGGATCTGAGCAGTTCCATATTAGATAGACTCTTAAGCATTGAACTATGGGCCCAGTTCCCTGTTAATTACGAAGGTGGAGCTTCAGCTCATCTTCGATTCAGTAAAGAAGAAGAAGTCAGCAGGAGTCGATGGCAATATCCAACGTTGTACTTCGACATTTACCCCAAGAAGCAGTAGACATTTATACCACACTGTTTAACAACGCTCTGAATAATGCATATTATCCAGTGCGGTGGAAGACGGCTGTGGTGCATCCTCTCCCGAAAAAGGGAAAGGACAACTCCAATCCGGCGAATCTCCGGTCGATAAGTCTTCTTCCGAGTATCAGCAAGGTATTCGAAAAAGTTATCAATAGAGCTCTGTCAAAGTGGCAGAGGGACAATAATATCATACCGGATAATCAGTTCGGTTTTAAGGCGGGACATGACACCATTCATGCCGCGTCTAAACTCGTTTCTGATGTCCAATGGAACAAATCTAAAAAGCAGTGTACGGGTGCCTGTCTGGTTGATTTGGAGAAGGCCTTCGACACCGTATGGCTAGAGGGTCTTTATCTAAAGCTGACCAGACTTGGCATTAGTAAACCACTATTATATATGCTTTATGATATGCTCAATGGTAGAAAGTTGTTGTCAAGAGTGGCAATGTGACTTCTACCACAACCTTTAATATTAAAAATGGTCTTCAGCAGGGAGCGGTCAACTCGCCGATTCTATTCAGCATTTACACCAGCGATCTGATAAGTAGTCTAACTCAGGCAATTGCGTATGCCGACGATCTAATTGCGTACAGAACAGCTCCAAAAGTCGAGGTCATCAGAATTCTTTTGCAGCGTGACTTCGAGAAGATTCAGCGATATTGCGATGACTGGAAGTTGAAAATCAACTTCCAGAAATCAGAAACTATCTTGTTTAGGACTCCGTTGCATGGAGCCACAAGGGATACGAGAAAGAACTGGCGTAAGCTGGTGATCGTAGGGCCAGATGGACAGCCACTGGCGAGTAAAAGTGTAGTAAAGTACCTTGGCATCTGGATGGATCAGTATTTGTATTTCGACAGACATATAAATGCTGCTCTGTCCAGGGCTAGGGGAGCTTTTGCCCTGACAAAACGGTTGTTTTATAGCAGCCGGCTTGACAGCAGGGTGAAGGTGATTTGCTACATGGCCCTCATACGGCCGATGATTGCCTATGGGTGCCCGGTTTGGTTCAACGTTGCCCCATCTCAAATGGAAAAGATTCGGGTGTTTGAGAGGCAGTGTCTTAGACGCTGCCTTGGATTACACAGAACACCAGAGTCGGAGTACAAACATTATTATTCCAACCTGGTTCTATACAACGGCGCCAACATAAACAGGATAGATAATTTCTTGCTGAAGCTTATTCGAGGTCACATTGCAAGAGCAATGTCCTCGACCAACAGCTTAATTTTTGGGGCTTATTACCCTAAAAACGATTACTACGAGAGTGTGCGTCTAAGCGGCTTTATTCCGCCCGATGCATTCCTCTACTTAGACAGTCGAGGGCTGATCCAGGATAGAGCGGCGGTTCCGCTAATCTACCACGTCGGCCGTAGAACTGTGGATCGGCGGCTCCTTTATGGTCGAGACGTCCTCGCACACGGAGCGGAGCACCTTCGGTTCAGTAGGACTGTGTCCGATCGGGACCGAAGAGATAGGGTAAAGCAGGAGAACCAGTTCTGGTGGTTGAAACCTGAACACGAAGATTCTTCGGATATTTAAAAGTTGACTGCATTTTCTATGCCATGGCCGACTTACATAGGTTTAGGTAGTTAGTTTTAAGTAGGGACAGTCAGGGTGGCACCAAAAAAAAAAAAAAAAAAAAAAAAAAAAAAAAAAAAAAAAAAAAAAAAAAAAAAAAAAAAAAAAAAAAAAATTAAAACCAATAAAAACACAAAAAAAAAAAAACTATAAAAACCCGAAAATGCTTGCTGTGGCTGTTCTAGTTTGTAAGTAGTCTGTAAGTAGTTTGTAAGTAGTTTGTAAGTAGCTTTAAGTAGTTTTATAGTAGTTTTAATTAGTTTTAATTAGTTATAATTAGTTGTAATTAGTTTTAATTTAGTTTTATTTAGTTTGTAAGTTTTATATAAAACAAAAAAATAAAGACAAAGATACCGAGTTTTTTTTTAAATTCTTCTCGGTGAAAAATAAAACCGATATGAATTTTAGTTTTAAGATAGTTCGTAGGCCGAAAGGCATTAGCATTAAGTTAGTAGTTTAACTTAGAGCGCCCGAATGGGGCCAGTAAGTTAGTTATAAGATATTGATAAGTAGGCTAGTTTTTATGAATTGTTGTCTAGCTTTAAGATAGTTTTAAGATGAATGAAAAATAAAAATGAATTTATAAAAAAAAAAAAAAAAGCATTGAACTATGTATGTTAGTTTAATACGGCCATTGCTGAATAGGAAATTGTTTGGATTAATGGTTTGAGTTTGTCATGAACCGGTCCCGGATTTTTTCAATAACCACAAGTTTTAATTTTGTTTTCTATGGATTTTCAAAAGACTTTGTTAACAAAATGTCAGAAATTTGCCATCTAAACACGAAGTCAAGTTCGAAACACAAGGTTTTTTTAAATTTTTTTTTTTTTAATGTGGATAGTTAAATACATCGGATGTAATGTAAAACTGTGACCTTTTGCAAGGCTTCGTTGCAGTCAGTTTGATGTATTTCACTTTGAAACTTGACAGCTGTCAAAGTGACAGATGTCAAACTGAAAACTGTCAAAGTGACAGCTAGTTGTAAAATTAAGATATGATAACCGTTCGAAAATAAAATATATATACATCGGGAGTTTATCGCCAAAGTTAAAAATTAAGGAGAAAAAGATTAAACAATGGGTAGTTTTTAAGCGATCCGTTTTCACTAAATTCTGAACTTTTTTTAATTATTCTTCTATTTATGGGATAAATAAGGGCTTAAGGGCTTTCACTTTTTTAAGGTTAGTTAGATACATGTTTGTGCGGTCGCATCATTGTTCTCTATCATGACTAAACATTTAATTAAAATGGATAGTGGGTTCAGATTTACCCAGACTGGCTTCATCAAAAAACGTCCACAAAATGGGCGTTGCAAGAACTTTTAAAGGCCAATTTTTTAAAAATATATTTTTATAAGGTTTAATTAACATCTTATAGAATATGAAGAAAATTTGAAAAGAAATTCTTTTGTTTAAGTGGAGTGACTGAATATTTATAATTCAATAAATAATTAAATTCACATCAGTATCTCCACGCTTTGATTTATATATTATTGGGTAGACATCGATACAAAATTGCATCTTAGAAGGGTACGATAGTCATCTTACTGATGAGCACAACTATCGTACCTGGGCGAAACGCAATTAGCTATGGAGTTGAGCTGAGCTCACTTGAACTTTTAACTTGAATTTAATTAACACCTGCATTTTTTCTAATTTTTACGAAAAATGACTTTTTTAAGAAGCTATGCGTGGAGGTGGACGGATATTAATTATATTGGTTTCTTGTCCTAACAATAATCATTCCTGAAAATTTCATCAAAATCAGTTCGGTGGTTTAGTTTTAAGCCAATTTTTTCCAGCGATGTCAGTTTGACATCTGTCACTCTGACCAGTTTAACATCGGTCATTTTGACAGCTGTCAGTTTGACATCTGTCATTTTGACAGCTGTCAGTTTGACATCTGTCATTTTGACAGCTGTCAGTTTGACATGTCACTTTGACAGCTGTCAGTTTGACATTTGTCATTTTGACAGCTGTCAGTTTGACATCTGTCACTCTGACAACTGTCAAGTTTCAAAGTGACAGATGTCAACTGACAGCAACGAAGCCTTGCAAAAGGTTGCAGCTTTACATTACAACCTATGTATTTATCTACCCATGTTTAAACAAAAAAAATTTTAGAAACCTTGAGTTTCGAACTTGACTTCGTGTTGAAAATTTGAATACCAACCGGGTGAATATCCTAAAAAAATAATTTATTCTACGATATTTAATATAATCAAATATTCTCACCCGGTTTGCGTCCAAATTTTCAAATATCAAAAAGTATCAAATTATTATTAAATTTATAATTCACATAATTTATTTCATGAAAAGTAAAATCATATTCAAATTTATTCCAAATGACTTAGGGATCTGAGCAGTTCCATATTAGATAGACTCTTAAGCATTGAACTATGTATGTTAGTTTAATACGGCCATTGCTGAATAGGAAATTGTTTGGATTAATGGTTTGAGTTTGTCATGAACCGGTCCCGGATTTTTTCAATAACCACAAGTTTTAATTTTGTTTGCTATGGATTTTCAAAAGACTTTGTTAACAAAATGTCAGAAATTTGCCATCTAAACACGAAGTCAAGTTCGAAACACAAGGTTTTTTTAAATTTTTTTTTTTTTTTAATGTGGATAGTTAAATACATCGGATGTAATGTAAAACTGTGACCTTTTGCAAGGCTTCGTTGCAGTCAGTTTGATGTATTTCACTTTGAAACTTGACAGCTGTCAAAGTGACAGATGTCAAACTGAAAACTGTCAAAGTGACAGCTAGTTGTAAAATTAAGATATGATAACCGTTCGAAAATAAAATATATATACATCGGGAGTTTATCGCCCAAAGTTAAAAATTAAGGAGAAAAAGATTAAACAGTGGGTAGTTTTTAAGCGATCCGTTTTCACTAAATTCTGAACTTTTTTTAATTATTCTTCTATTTATGGGATAAATAAGGGCTTAAGGGCTTTCACTTTTTTAAGGTTAGTTAGATACATGTTTGTGCGGTCGCATCATTGTTCTCTATCATGACTAAACATTTAATTAAAATGGATAGTGGGTTCAGATTTACCCAGACTGGCTTCATCAAAAAACGTCCACAAAATGGGCGTTGCAAGAACTTTTAAAGGCCAATTTTTTAAAAATATATTTTTATAAGGTTTAATTAACATCTTATAGAATATGAAGAAAATTTGAAAAGAAATTCTTTTGTTTAAGTGGAGTGACTGAATATTTATAATTCAATAAATAATTAAATTCACATCAGTATCTCCACGCTTTGATTTATATATTATTGGGTAGACATCGATACAAAATTGCATCTTAGAAGGGTACGATAGTCATCTAACTGATGAGCACAACTATCGTACCTGGGCGAAACGCAATTAGCTATGGAGTTGAGCTGAGCTCACTTGAACTTTTAACTTGAATTTAATTAACACCTGCATTTTTTCTAATTATGCGTGGAGGTGGACGGATATTAATTATATTGGTTTCTTGTCCTAACAATAATCATTCCTGAAAATTTCATCAAAATCAGTTCGGTGGTTTAGTTTTAAGCCAATTTTTTCCAGCGATGTCAGTTTGACATCTGTCACTCTGACCAGTTTAACATCGGTCATTTTGACAGCTGTCAGTTTGACATCTGTCATTTTGACAGCTGTCAGTTTGACATCTGTCATTTTGACAGCTGTCAGTTTGACATGTCACTTTGACAGCTGTCAGTTTGACATTTGTCATTTTGACAGCTGTCAGTTTGACATCTGTCACTCTGACAACTGTCAAGTTTCAAAGTGACAGATGTCAACTGACAGCAACGAAGCCTTGCAAAAGGTTGCAGCTTTACATTACAACCTATGTATTTATCTACCCATGTTTAAAAAAAAAAAAATTTAGAAACCTTGAGTTTCGAACTTGACTTCGTGTTGAAAATTTGAATACCAACCGGGTGAATATCCTAAAAAAATAATTTATTCTACGATATTTAATATAATCAAATATTCTCACCCGGTTTGCGTCCAAATTTTCAAATATCAAAAAGTATCAAATTATTATTAAATTTATAATTCACATAATTTATTTCATGAAAAGTAAAATCATATTCAAATTTATTCCAAATGACTTAGGGATCTGAGCAGTTCCATATTAGATAGACTCTTAAGTCAGTCGATCTCGTACTGTGGAGGTGTTAACACGTTTTCGGCTTCCCAGTTTATTTAAATTAATTAAATCGGAGTGACCTGTAAAAGTTAAGCTACAAGCAAGCTATTTTCAATAGCGTCGATAGCTTAGAGGAAGAGGTGGCGGACCGAGAATCCGACGGTAGTGGGTTCGAGTCCCAGTCAGGGAAAAAACTTTTAGCCGCTTTTTTTCACAATCGCGAGGTAGAAAATATAATCGCGAGTGATAAGCGGCATAAAGACACAAACAAAACGGCGGGGACATCGAAAGGTGTTCCAGCAGCAAAAACAACAATGAAGAAAGCTATGGCACCACCAGCCTTAGCAACTGCAAGTGCAGCAGCACCAACAACAACTACGAGAGCGATGGCACCACCAGCCATACCGTCGTCTAGTGCCGTACCAACAACGGCAAGTACAGCAACGGCACCAACAGCCGATACAAAAAATAAGAGGAGGAAGAAGATACGGTGTGCGCCGAACTTGGTAAAGCGGCGCTCTACCAACACTCCAGCAGAGCTGCCAGCTGGGGGGAGAGGGGCGTCGCGAAATGCCAAAACATCAGCAGCAGCCAATATACAACAACAGCTGAATTCGTCGCCCTCCGACGAGGAGCTAATTGAATATATGTCCGAAGGGGGAGAGGGACTATATACGACGGGTGAGAGCAACACGTTCATAGACATTACCACTCCAGAGGCGTCCTCAGACGAAGAAGTTGAGGCGCAAAACACTAAAAATGCGAATAATGAACAGCCTAAAGATAAAGAAGAGCAGCAAATCAGTGAACAAATAGGAGCTATAGAAGGGGAGATGGTGCGCCTCAATGCCCAACTTGCTACACTGGTGCTAGCTCTCAAGAACAAGCAAGAGGCTCGCCGAGAAAAAGAGAGGCTGGAGCAGGAGAATAAAAAGGTATCCCAGGCGCCGAACAAAGTGGCGCAAGAGCAACTTAAACGGCCAGAAGTAAGACAGCAGCAACAAGCACAGCAGCAGCCGACAGCAAAGCTGCAAGATCAACAGCCACAGCAGCAGCCAATGCCCAAGGAGCAGAGGCAGCAAATAACACAGCAGGAGAACCAACAGCAGCAGAAACAACAGCAGCAGAAACAACAGCAGCAGCAAAAGCAGCAGGAGCGGAGCGGACAGCAGCAGGGACCACACCAGCAGCAGTCACAGCCGCCCAAAAGCAAGAAAGAAAAGGTGCCGCCCATCAACACCTATAAAATGGAATTGCAAGAAACCATAGACTTATGTAAGTCGGCCATAGGCCAAAACTTTTTTATTAAAAGACTAAGCAAAGATAGGCATGCTATACACTGCTTCACAGTGGCAGATCATAAAATTATTAAAAACTTATTGAAAGAATCCACGACTGAGTTCTTCAGTTTTACCCCCAAAGTGGATAAATGTCAAACGGTCCTCTTGAAGGGCATAGATTCCTGCACGGAACCAGAGGTGCTCTATAAGGAGCTCTGTGA
Source organism: Dasysyrphus tricinctus (assembly GCA_963921185.1). NCBI lineage: Eukaryota > Metazoa > Arthropoda > Insecta > Diptera > Syrphidae > Dasysyrphus > Dasysyrphus tricinctus. The sequence continues at coordinate 67,573,450 of OY992530.1, forward strand.
AAAAGCGAGCGGCGATCTCGAGTTTATCGGGGTCAAGCCGTTCACTACAGTCAGAGCCAGACGGGAGAAGCGGTCTTTGCCGTTCTTCTTAGTTCAGCTCTCGCCCAACAGCAAACTGGATAGTTTGAGGAGTATCTCCGTCCTCAACTACCAGGTTGTAACTTGGGATAAATTAAAGAGACGCGGTGACATGCTTCAATGCATGCGCTGCCAAAGGTTCGGCCACGCTGCAGCAAACTGCGAAATGCAGTCACGCTGCGTGAAGTGTGGTGAGAACCACATTAAGGGGGAGTGTAAACTCGGTGAGGAAAGGGTCGATGATTTGACCCAGCTTAAATGTGCACTTTGTGGAAAGGAGGGGCACCCTGCTAATTATCGGGGTTGCTCAGCCTTTCAGCAAATTCGTACCAATAAAGCAGCTAGGCAGACAGCGGTAGTGGTACGCCCATCAACGCGTGCTCCTACAACAACACCCGTCAATCCCCAGATCTCCTACGCCCAAATGGCGGCAGGAAGGGGAAACACGGTACAGCCTGCAGCTAAGGTAGCCCAACCGGCCCTCGTGCCTAGGGCTCCGGACGCTCAGGCCGAAATAAGAAGCATGTTGCTGGCAATTCAAGGCCAGTTGACAGGACTTCAGAAAGAGATAAGGGAGCAGGCGAATAGGGTGGACTATATCTACTCTGTTTTGCCTAGCTTAACGCAAATTAGAGGTTAAAGGCGCGCTGTCGGAGAGGCCTCTTAGGATCCTTGCTGTGAATGTAAATTCACTGATTAGGACCGAACGTAGAGCTAATCTTTTCCAATTGTTAAAAGACCAGAGTCCAGATGTGTTTATGGCCAGCGAAACTAAGCTGAACCAGAAACATAAGTTGACCAACAACAACTACAATATCGTTAGAAGAGATCGACCCAACTCAACTCAAGGGGGGGGCGTCGCAATCTTCATACGAAAAGGCATTAATCATAAAGTTATATATAATAGTGATCTGCGCAGATTTCGGCTGTTAGAGGCGTGCATCGTGTGCATTCCTCTCCAACAGGGGAAGCGAATGTATGTGATCGCGGCTTATGCACCGGAATCACCTCAGCCAACTGATTTTATGACAGAGCTTGAAAAACTTTTCGAATGTCTACGCTTGAGCTTGGAAGAAAATTACTTTCTCATGGCCGGTGATTTGAATGCCAAACACCTAGATTGGGGAAATCAAATACAAAATCCAAGAGGTATTCATCTCTTTAATTGGATGAGTCGATATAACACTGAATATGGTGTCGACCTGCTGGCTACGGATCGGCCATCGTTTCCACGAAGCGGCGCCTATCTGGATCTATTGCTAATAGACTCAAGACTGACAATTACTGACACTGTGGGTCAGAGACCAAGAAACTGTTTACGAACGATCGAGTACGACAGTGACCACTGCGGACTCGCCGCCGTTATACAGCTTCCGAACGAGCTCGTGGAGTTGGATGAGTATGTGCCTGTGCATACTTACAATTACAGTAAAGTGCGCTGGCCACGCTTTACCAACGCCTTATCGAGCGAAATCAGTTCGAATAATATATCCCCACCAAATGACAGGAATTTGACAAATAACGAAATAGACCAATATCTCGAACAAATGGACGAGACAATCAAACGAACAATGGACAGAACGATTCCAAAGTACAAACAACGGGACGCAACGGACATGTACCGGAATGCGACCATTGACGCATTACACAGACAAAAAAGTGGACTGCTGACAAGACTCAAACTCTTGTACAGACGATTTACTGACCCACACAATCTGGAGATTAGGACACTGAAGTCGTCGATCAAGAACATCAACCAACTAATAAAGGAAAACTATCGGTTGTCGATTAATTTGTACTGGGATAACAAAATCCGGGCCGTTAATTCAAGCGACCCGAGTATGTTTCCCCAAATTAACAAGATATTTAGAAGGAACGATCAGAACGACCTTCCGTGTCTTAAGCTCCAGAGAACGACAGATAACAGAGACGTACTTCTGACAGCAGGAATTGATCCAGAGGACGCCGTCTTGGACGATGACCTCTTTATTGTCGAAGACCCGCAGGAGAAAGTGGAGGCTGTGGGGGCTGCTTTCCAGCAAGTGTACAAGGTGAATGCATGCATTCGCCCGAACCATGACCTGGAAAACAGAGCCTTGCTCCACCACTTCTACCTTCGGAATGACATAACGCAATGGCGATCAGAGAACCTCGGTTTCACCGGGTTCAATGAAGATCATTTGGCAAACGCCATAATCGCCGAGCGAAATGGGCCCAGTTCCCTGTTAATTACGAAGGTGGAGCTTCAGCTCATCTTCGATTCATTAAAGAAGAAGAAGTCAGCAGGAGTCGATGGCATATCCAACGTTGTACTTCGACATTTACCGCAAGAAGCTGTAGACATTTATACCACACTGTTTAACAACGCTCTGAATAATGCATATTATCCAGTGCGGTGGAAGACAGCTGTGGTGCATCCTCTCCCGAAAAAGGGAAAGGACAACTCCAATCCGGCGAATCTCCGGTCGATAAGTCTTCTTCCGAGTATCAGCAAGGTATTCGAAAAAGTTATCAATAGAGCTCTGTCTAAGTGGGCAGAGGACAATAATATCATACCGGATAATCAGTTTGGCTTTAAGGCGGGACATGACACCATTCATGCCGCGTCTAAACTCGTTTCTGATGTCCAATGGAACAAATCAAAAAAGCAGTGTACGGGTGCCTGTCTGGTTGATTTGGAGAAGGCCTTCGACACCGTATGGCTAGAGGGTCTTTATCTAAAGCTGACCAGACTGGGCATTAGTAAACCACTGTTATATATGCTTTATGATATGCTCAATGGTAGAAAGTTTGTTGTCAAGAGTGGCAATGTGACTTCTGCCACAACCTTTAATATTAAAAATGGTCTTCAGCAGGGAGCGGTCAACTCGCCGATTCTATTCAGCATTTACACCAGCGATCTGATAAGTAGTCTTACTCAGGCAATTGCGTATGCCGACGATCTAATTGCGTACAGAACAGCTCCAAAAGTCGAGGTCATCAGAAGTCTTTTGCAGCGTGACTTCGAGAAGATTCAGCGATATTGCGATGACTGGAAGTTGAAAATCAACTTCCAGAAATCAGAAACTATCTTGTTTAGGACTCCGTTGCATGGAGCCACAAGGGATACGAGAAAGAACTGGCGTAAGCTGGTGATCGTAGGACCAAATGGACAGCCACTGGCGAGTAAAAGTGTAGTAAAGTACCTTGGCATCTGGATGGATCAGTATTTGTATTTCGACAGACATATAAATGCTGCTCTATCCAGGGCTAGGGGAGCTTTTGCCCTGACAAAACGGTTGTTTTATAGCAGCCGGCTTGACAGCAGGGTGAAGGTGATTTGCTACATGGCCCTCATACGGCCGATGATTGCCTATGGGTGCCCGGTCTGGTTCAACATTGCCCCATCTCAAATGGAAAAGATTCGGGTGTTTGAGAGGCAGTGTCTTAGACGCTGCCTTGGATTACACAGAACACCAGAGTCGGAGTACAAACATTATTATTCCAACCTGGTTCTATACAACGGCGCCAACATAAACAGGATAGATAATTTCTTGCTGAAGCTTATTCGAGGTCACATTGCGAGAGCAATGTCCTCGACCAACAGCTTAATTTTTGGGGCTTATTACCCTAAAAACGACTATTACGAGAGTGTGCGTCTAAGCGGCTTTATTCCGCCCGATGCATTCCTCTATTTAGACAGTCGAGGGCTGATCCAGGATAGAGCGGCGGTTCCGCTAATCTACCACGTCGGCCGTAGAACTGTAGATCGGCGGCTCCTTTATGACCGAGACGTCCTCGCACAACACGGAGCGGAGCACCTTCGGTTCAGTAGGACTGTGTCCGATCGGGACCGAAGAGATAGGGTAAAGCAGGAGAACCAGTTCTGGTGGTTGAAACCTGAACAAGAAGATTCTTCGGATATTTAAAAGTTGACTGCATTTTTCTATGCCATGGCCGACTTACATAGGTTTAGGTAGTTAGTTTTAAGCAGGGACAGTCAGGGTGGCACCAAAAAAAAAAAAAAAAAAAAAAAAAATTATAAAACCAACAAAAACACAAAAAAATTATAAAACCAATAAAAACACAAAAAAAAAAAAAATCACAAAAACCCGAAAATGCTTGCTGTGGCTGTTCTAGTTTGTAAGTAGTCTGTAAGTAGTTTGTAAGTAGCTTTAAGTAGTTTTATAGTAGTTTTAAATAGTTTTAATTAGTTATAATTAGTTTTAATTAGTTTTAATTAGTTTTAATTAGTTTTAATTTAGTTTTATTTAGTTTGTAAGTTTTATATAAAACAAAAAATAAAGATAAAGATACCGAGTTTTTTATAAATTCTTCTCGGTGAAAAATAAAACCGATATGGATTCTAGTTTTAAGATAGTTCTTAGGCCGAAAGGCATTAGCATTAAGTTATTAGTTTAACTTAGAGCGCCCGAATGGGGCCAGTAAGTTAGTTGTAAGATATTGATAAGTAGGCTAGTTTTTATGAATTTTTGTCTAGCTTTAAGATAGTTTTAAGATGAATGAAAAATAAAAATGAATTTATATAAAAAAAAAAAAAAAAATAGACTCTTAAGCATTGAACTATGTATGTTAGTTTAATACGGCCATTGCTGAATAGGAAATTGTTTGGATTAATGGTTTGAGTTTGTCATGAACCGGTCCCGGATTTTTTCAATAACCACAAGTTTTAATTTTGTTTTCTATGGATTTTCAAAAGACTTTGTTAACAAAATGTCAGAAATTTGCCATCTAAACACGAAGTCAAGTTCGAAACACAAGGTTTTTTTAATTTTTTTTTTTTTTAATGTGGATAGTTAAATACATCGGATGTAATGTAAAACTGTGACCTTTTGCAAGGCTTCGTCGCTGTCAGTTTGATGTATATCACTTTGAAACTTGACAGCTGTCAAAGTGACAGATGTCAAACTGAAAACTGTCAAAGTGACAGCTAGTTGTTAAATTAAGATATGATAACCGTTTGAAAATAAAATATATATACATCGGGAGTTTATCGCCCAAAGTTAAAAATTAAGGAGAAAAAGATTAAACAATGGGTAGTTTTTAAGCGATCCGTTTTCACTAAATTCTGAACTTTTTTTAATTATTCTTCTATTTATGGGATTAATAAGGGCTTAAGGGCTTTCACTTTTTTAAGGTTAGTTAGATACATGTTTGTGCGGTCGCATCATTGTTCTCTATCATGACTAAACATTTAATTAAAATGGATAGTGGGCTCAGATTTACCCAGACTGGCTTCATCAAAAAACGTCCACAAAATGGGCGTTGCAAGAACTTTTAAAGGCCAATTTTTTAAAAATATATTTTTGTAAGGTTTAATTAACATCTTATAGAATATGAAGAAAATTTGAAAAGAAATTCTTTTGTTTAAGTGGAGTGACTGAATATTTATAATTCAATAAATAATTAAATTCACATCAGTATCTCCACGCTTTGATTTATATATTATTGGGTAAACATCGATACAAAATTGCATCTTAGAAGGGTACGATAGTCATCTAACTGATGAGCACAACTATCGTACCTGGGCGAAACGCAATTAGCTATGGAGTTGAGCTGAGCTCACTTGAACTTTTAACTTGAATTTAATTAACACCTGCATTTTTTCTAATTTTTACGAAAAATGACTTTTTTAAGAAGCTATGCGTGGAGGTGGACGGATATTTATTATATTGGTTTCTTGTCCTAACAATAATCATTCCTGAAAATTTCATCAAAATCAGTTCGGTGGTTTAGTTTTAAGCCAATTTTTTCCAGCGATGTCAGTTTGACATCTGTCACTTTGACAGCTGTCAGTTTGACATCTGTCACTCTGACCAGTTTAACATCTGTCATTTAGACAGTTGTCGGTTTGACATCTGTCATTTTGACAGCTGTCAGTTTGACATCTGTCATTTTGACAGCTGTCAGTTTGACATGTCACTTTGACAGCTGTCAGTTTGACATTTGTCATTTTGACAGCTGTCAGTTTGACATCTGTCACTCTGACAACTGTCAAGTTTCAAAGTGACAGATGTCAACTGACAGCAACGAAGCCTTGCAAAATGTTGCAGCTTTACATTACAACCTATGTATTTATCTACCCATGTTTAAAAAAAAAAAATTTTAGAAACCTTGAGTTTCGAACTTGACTTCTTGTTGAAAATTTGAATACCAACCGGGTGAATATCCTAAAAAAATAATTTATTCTACGATATTTAATATAATCAAATATTCTCACCCGGTTTGCGTCCAAATTTTCAAATATCAAAAAGTATCAAATTATTATTAAATTTATAATTCACATAATTTATTTCATGAAAAGTAAAATCATATTCAAATTTATTCCAAATGACTTAGGGATCTGAGCAGTTCCATATTAGATAGACTCTTAAGCATTGAACTATGTATGTTAGTTTAATACGGCCATTGCTGAATAGGAAATTGTTTGGATTAATGGTTTGAGTTTGTCATGAACCGGTCCCGGATTTTTTCAATAACCACAAGTTTTAATTTTGTTTTCTATGGATTTTCAAAAGACTTTGTTAACAAAATGTCAGAAATTTGCCATCTAAACACGAAGTCAAGTTCGAAACACAAGGTTTTTTTAAATTTTTTTTTTTAATGTGGATAGTTAAATACATCGGATGTAATGTAAAACTGTGACCTTTTGCAAGGCTTCGTTGCAGTCAGTTTGATGTATTTCACTTTGAAACTTGACAGCTGTCAAAGTGACAGATGTCAAACTGAAAACTGTCAAAGTGACAGCTAGTTGTAAAATAAAGATATGATAACCGTTCGAAAATAAAATATATATACATCGGGAGTTTATCGCCCAAAGCTAAAAATTAAGGAGAAAAAGATTAAACAATGGGTAGTTTTTAAGCGATCCGTTTTCACTAAATTCTGAACTTTTTTTAATTATTCTTCTATTTATGGGATAAATAAGGGCTTAAGGGCTTTCACTTTTTTAAGGTTAGTTAGATACATGTTTGTGCGGTCGCATCATTGTTCTCTATCATGACTAAACATTTAATTAAAATGGATAGTGGGTTCAGATTTACCCAGACTGGCTTCATCAAAAAACGTCCACAAAATGGGCGTTGCAAGAACTTTTAAAGGCCAATTTTTTAAAAATATATTTTTATAAGGTTTAATTAACATCTTATAGAATATGAAGAAAATTTGAAAAGAAATTCTTTTGTTTAAGTGGAGTGACTGAATATTTATAATTCAATAAATAATTAAATTCACATCAGTATCTCCACGCTTTGATTTATATATTATTGGGTAGACATCGATACAAAATTGCATCTTAGAAGGGTACGATAGTCATCTAACTGATGAGCACAACTATCGTACCTGGGCGAAACGCAATTAGCTATGGAGTTGAGCTGAGCTCACTTGAACTTTTAACTTGAATTTAATTAACACCTGCATTTTTTCTAATTTTTACGAAAAATGACTTTTTTAAGAAGCTATGCGTGGAGGTGGACGGATATTTATTATATTGGTTTCTTGTCCTAACAATAATCATTCCTGAAAATTTCATCAAAATCAGTTCGGTGGTTTAGTTTTAAGCCAATTTTTTCCAGCGATGTCAGTTTGACATCTGTCACTTTGACAGCTGTCAGTTTGACATCTGTCACTCTCACCAGTTTAACATCTGTCATTTTGACAGCTGTCAGTTTGACATCTGTCATTTTGACAGCTGTCAGTTTGACATGTCATTTTGACAGCTGTCAGTTTGACATGTCACTTTGACAGCTGTCAGTTTGACATTTGTCATTTTGACAGCTGTCAGTTTGACATCTGTCACTCTGACAACTGTCAAGTTTCAAAGTGACAGATGTCAACTGACAGCAACGAAGCCTTGCAAAAGGTTGCAGCTTTACATTACAACCTATGTATTTATTTACCCATGTTTAAAAAAAAAAAAATTTAGAAACCTTGAGTTTCGAACTTGACTTCGTGTTGAAAATTTGAATACCAACCGGGTGAATATCCTAATAATATAATCAAATATTCTCACCCGGTTTGCGTCCAAATTTTCAAATATCAAAAAGTATCAAACTATTATTAAATTTATAATTCACATATGTAATTTATTTCATGAAAAGTAAAATCATATTCAAATTTATTCCAAATGACTTAGGGATCTGAGCAGTTCCATATTAGATAGACTCTTAAGCATTGAACTATGTATGTTAGTTTAATACGGCCATTGCTGAATAGGAAATTGTTTGGATTAATGGTTTGAGTTTGTCATGAACCGGTCCCGGATTTTTTCAATAACCACAAGTTTTAATTTTGTTTTCTATGGATTTTCAAAAGACTTTGTTAACAAAATGTCAGAAATTTGCCATCTAAACACGAAGTCAAGTTCGAAACACAAGGTTTTTTAAAATTTTTTTTTTTAATGTGGATAGTTAAATACATACATCGGATGTAATGTAAAACTGTGACCTTTTGCAAGGCTTCGTTGCAGTCAGTTTGATGTATTTCACTTTGAAACTTGACAGCTGTCAAAGTGACAGATGTCAAACTGAAAACTGTCAAAGTGACAGCTAGTTGTTAAATTAAGATATGATAACCGTTTGAAAATAAAATATATATACATCGGGAGTTTATCGCCCAAAGTTAAAAATTAAGGAGAAAAAGATTAAACAATGGGTAGTTTTTAAGCGATCCGTTTTCACTAAATTCTGAACTTTTTTTAATTATTCTTCTATTTATGGGATAAATAAGGGCTTAAGGGCTTTCACTTTTTTAAGGTTAGTTAGATACATGTTTGTGCGGTCGCATCATTATTCTCTATCATGACTAAACATTTAATTAAAATGGATAGTGGGTTCAGATCTACCCAGACTGGCTTCATCAAAAAACGTCCACAAAATGGGCGTTGCAAGAACTTTTAAAGGCCAATTTTTTAAAAATATATTTTTATAAGGTTTAATTAACATCTTATAGAATATGAAGAAAATTTGAAAAGAAATTCTTTTGTTTAAGTGGAGTGACTGAATATTTATAATTCAATAAATAATTAAATTCACATCAGTATCTCCACGCTTTGATTTATATATTATTGGGTAGACATCGATACAAAATTGCATCTTAGAAGGGTACGATAGTCATCTAACTGATGAGCACAACTATCGTACCTGGGCGAAACGCAATTAGCTATGGAGTTGAGCTGAGCTCACTTGAACTTTTAACTTGAATTTAATTAACACCTGCATTTTTTCTAATTTTTACGAAAAATGACTTTTTTAAGAAGCTATGCGTGGAGGTGGACGGATATTAATTATATTGGTTTCTTGTCCTAACAATAATCATTCCTGAAAATTTCATCAAAATCAGTTCGGTGGTTTAGTTTTAAGCCAATTTTTTCCAGCGATGTCAGTTTGACATCTGTCACTTTGACAGCTGTCAGTTTGACAGCTGTCAGTTTGACATCTGTCACTCTCACCAGTTTAACATCTGTCATTTTGACAGCTGTCAGTTTGACATCTGTCATTTTGACAGCTGTCAGTTTGACAGCTGTCAGTTTGACATGTCACTTTGACAGCTGTCAGTTTGACATTTGTCATTTTGACAGCTGTCAGTTTGACATCTGTCACTCTGACAACTGTCAAGTTTCAAAGTGACAGATGTCAACTGACAGCAACGAAGCCTTGCAAAAGGTTGCAGCTCTACATTACAACCTATGTATTTATCTACCCATGTTTAAAAAAAAAAATTTTAGAAACCTTGAGTTTCGAACTTGACTTCGTGTTGAAAATTTGAATACCAACCGGGTGAATATCCTAAAAAAATAATTTATTCTACGATATTTAATATAATCAAATATTCTCACCCGGTTTGCGTCCAAATTTTCAAATATCAAAAAGTATCAAATTATTATTAAATTTATAATTCACATAATTTATTTCATGAAAAGTAAAATCATATTCAAATTTATTCCAAATGACTTAGGGATCTGAGCAGTTCCATATTAGATAGACTCTTAAGCATTGAACTATGTATGTTAGTTTAATACAGCCATTGCTGAATAGGAAATTGTTTGGATTAATGGTTTGAGTTTGTCATGAACCGGTCCCGGATTTTTTCAATAACCACAAGCTTTAATTTTGTTTTCTATGGATTTTCGAAAGACTTTGTTAACAAAATGTCAGAAATTTGCCATCTAAACACGAAGTCAAGTTCGAAACCCAAGGTTTTTTTATTTTTTTTTTTTTTTTAATGTGGATAGTTAAATACATCGGATGTAATGTAAAACTGTGACCTTTTGCAAGGCTTCGTTGCTGTCAGTTTGATGTATATCACTTTGAAACTTGACAGCTGTCAAAGTGACAGATGTCAAACTGAAAACTGTCAAAGTGACAGCTAGTTGTTAAATTAAGATATGATAACCGTTTGTAAATAAAATATATATACATCGGGAGTTTATCGCCCAAAGTTAAAAATTAAGGAGAAAAAGATTAAACAATGGGTAGTTTTTAAGCGATCCGTTTTCACTAAATTCTGAACTTTTTTTAATTATTCTTCTATTTATGGGATAAATAAGGGCTTAAGGGCTTTCACTTTTTTAAGGTTAGTTAGATACATGTTTGTGCGGTCGCATCATTGTTCTCTATCATGACTAAACATTTAATTAAAATGGATAGTGGGTTCAGATCTACCCAGACTGGCTTCATCAAAAAACGTCCACAAAATGGGCGTTGCAAGAACTTTTAAAGGCCAATTTTTTAAAAATATATTTTTATAAGGTTTAATTAACATCTTATAGAATATGAAGAAAATTTGAAAAGAAATTCTTTTGTTTAAGTGGAGTGACTGAATATTTATAATTCAATAAATAATTAAATTCACATCAGTATCTCCACGCTTTGATTTATATATTATTGGGTAAACATCGATACAAAATTGCATCTTAGAAGGGTACGATAGTCATCTAACTGATGAGCACAACTATCGTACCTGGGCGAAACGCAATTAGCTATGGAGTTGAGCTGAGCTCACTTGAACTTTTAACTTGAATTTAATTAACACCTGCATTTTTTCTAATTTTTACGAAAAATGACTTTTTTAAGAAGCTATGCGTGGAGGTGGACGGATATTTATTATATTGGTTTCTTGTCCTAACAATAATCATTCCTGAAAATTTCATCAAAATCAGTTCGGTGGTTTAGTTTTAAGCCAATTTTTTCCAGCGATGTCAGTTTGACATCTGTCACTTTGACAGCTGTCAGTTTGACATCTGTCACTCTGACCAGTTTAACATCTGTCATTTTGACAGCTGTCAGTTTGACATCTGTCATTTTGACAACTGTCAGTTTGACATCTGTCATTTTGACAGCTGTCAGTTTGACATGTCACTTTGACAGCTGTCAGCTTGACATTTGTCATTTTGACAGCTGTCAGTTTGACATCTGTCACTCTGACAACTGTCAAGTTTTAAAGTGACAGATGTCAACTGACAGCAACGAAGCCTTGCAAAAGGTTGCAGCTTTACATTACAACCTATGTATTTATCTACCCATGTTTAAAAAAAAAAAAATTTTAGAAACCTTGAGTTTCGAACTTGACTTCGTGTTGAAAATTTGAATACCAACCGGGTGAATATCTTAAAAAAATAATTTATTCTACGATATTTAATATAATCAAATATTCTCACCCGGTTTGCGTCCAAATTTTCAAATATCAAAAAGTATCAAATTATTATTAAATTTATAATTCACATAATTTATTTCATGAAAAGCAAAATCATATTCAAATTTATTCCAAATGACTTAGGGATCTGAGCAGTTCCATATTAGATAGACTCCTAAGCATTGAACTATGTATGTTAGTTTAATACGGCCATTGCTGAATAGGAAATTGCTTGGATTAATGGTTTGAGTTTGTCATGAACCGGTCCCGGATTTTTTCAATAACCAAAAGTTTTAATTTTGTTTTCTATGGATTTTCAAAAGACTTTGTTAACCTTCCTATACCCGCGCATTGGTCTGTCAGACCGAGAGTTCACTTTTCAGCGTTTTTTTAAATAACGGTTCATTCTGCTGCAATCTACTTCATAGTAGCTTCCTCATTTGTTTCAATCTTCAATCTAGTGTGGTATAAGGCTTTATGCGGGGGGCGCTGGTGTTGGTATTAGACATCTATCGGTCTGTCAGACCGACGCGAGTATACGTGTAACAATTTTGGGCAGGTACAAAGTTATATGGAGCGCCATCTGGAGGCATGTTTTTTTGTTTTTTTTGTTTCTTCATTTTAATATCTTCTAGGCTGGAGAGTTTTTTTTTTTTGCTCTTCAAAGAGCATATCGATTCTTTTTCATGTTTTTGAAAACATGTCAAAAAAGTAGCTTTTTTCAGAGGATTCGTAAAAATGCCAATATGCGATTTAGGTAGACATTCTATATAAATTGATTTTTTTTTTTCATTAAACACATTTCATTCAACTAATTAAAATTATTTTGATTAATATTTTCGAAATGAGAAATAAAATAGAGCTTTTAGAGTTTCGGTCCCAGAGACCGTACGCGGGTATATGTGTTATTTTATTTGGCGCGGGTATAGGAAGGTTAACAATATGTCAGAAATTTGCCATCTAAACACGAAGTCAAGTTCGAAACACAAGGTTTTTTTAAATTTTTTTTTTTTTAATGTGGATAGTTAAATACATCGGATGTAATGTAAAACTGTGACCTTTTGCAAGGCTTCGTTGCTGTCAGTTTGATGTATATCACTTTGAAACTTGACAGCTGTCAAAGTGACAGATGTCAAACTGAAAACTGTCAAAGTGACAGCTAGTTGTTAAATTAAGATATGATAACCGTTTGTAAATAAAATATATATACATCGGGAGTTTATCGCCCAAAGTTAAAAATTAAGGAGAAAAACATTAAACAATGGGTAGTTTTTAAGCGATCCGTTTTCACTAAATTCTGAACTTTTTTTAATTATTCTTCTATTTATGGGATAAATAAGGGCTTAAGGGCTTTCACTTTTTTAAGGTTAGTTAGATACATGTTTGTGCGGTCGCATCATTGTTCTCTATCATGACTAAACATTTAATTAAAATGGATAGTGGGTTCAGATTTACCCAGACTGGCTTCATCAAAAAACGTCCACAAAATGGGCGTTGCAAGAACTTTTAAAGGCCAATTTTTTAAAAATATATTTTTGTAAGGTTTAATTAACATCTTATAGAATATGAAGAAAATTTGAAAAGAAATTCTTTTGTTTAAGTGGAGTGACTGAATATTTATAATTCAATAAATAATCAAATTCACATCAGTATCTCCACGCTTTGATTTATATATTATTGGGTAGACATCGATACAAAATTGCATCTTAGAAGGGTACGATAGTCATCTAACTGATGAGCACAACTATCGTACCTGGGCGAAACGCAATTAGCTATGGAGTTGAGCTGAGCTCACTTGAACTTTTAACTTGAATTTAATTAACACCTGTATTTTTTCTAATTTTTACGAAAAATGACTTTTTTAAGAAGCTATGCGTGGAGGTGGACGGATATTTATTATATTGGTTTCTTGTCCTAACAATAATCATTCCTGAAAATTTCATCAAAATCAGTTCGGTGGTTTAGTTTTAAGCCAATTTTTTCCAGCGATGTCAGTTTGACATCTGTCACTTTGACAGCTGTCAGTTTGACATCTGTCACTCTGACCAGATTAACATCTGTCATTTTGACAGCTGTCAGTTTGACATCTGTCATTTTGACAGCTGTCAGTTTGACATCTGTCATTTTGACAGCTGTCAGTTTGACATGTCACTTTGACAGCTGTCAGTTTGACATTTGTCATTTTGACAGCTGTCAGTTTGACATCTGTCACTCTGACAACTGTCAAGTTTCAAAGTGACAGATGTCAACTGACAGCAACGAAGCCTTGCAAAAGGTTGCAGCTTTACATTACAACCTATGTATTTATCTACCCATGTTTAAAAAAAAAAATTTTAGAAACCTTGAGTTTCGAACTTGACTTCGTGTTGAAAATTTGAATACCAACCGGGTGAATATCCTAAAAAAATAATTTATTCTACGATATTTAATATAATCAAATATTCTCACCCGGTTTGCGTCCAAATTTTCAAATATCAAAAAGTATCAAATTATTATTAAATTTATAATTCACATAATTTATTTCATGAAAAGTAAAATCATATTCAAATTTATTCCAAATGACTTAGGGATCTGAGCAGTTCCATATTAGATAGACTCTTAAGCATTGAACTATGTATGTTTGTTTAATACGGCCATTGCTGAATAGGAAATTGTTTGGATAAATGGTTTGAGTTTGTCATGAACCGGTCCCGGATTTTTTCAATAACCACAAGTTTTAATTTTGTTTTCTATGGATTTTCAAAAGACTTTGTTAACAAAATGTCAGAAATTTGCCATCTAAACACGAAGTCAAGTTCGAAACACAAGGTTTTTTAAATTTTTTTTTTTAATGTGGATAGTTAAATACATCGGATGTAATGTAAAACTGTGACCTTTTGCAAGGCTTCGTTGCTGTCAGTTTGATGTATATCACTTTGAAACTTGACAGCTGTCAAAGTGACAGATGTCAAACTGAAAACTGTCAAAGTGACAGCTAGTTGTTAAATTAAGATATGATAACCGTTTGTAAATAAAATATATATACATCGGGAGTTTATCGCCCAAAGTTAAAAATTAAGGAGAAAAAGATTAAACAATGGGTAGTTTTTAAGCGATCCGTTTTCACTAAATTCTGAACTTTTTTTAATTATTCTTCTATTTATGGGATAAATAAGGGCTTAAGGGCTTTCACTTTTTTAAGGTTAGTTAGATACATGTTTGTGCGGTCGCATCATTGTTCTCTATCATGACTAAACATTTAATTAAAATGGATAGTGGGTTCAGATTTACCCAGACTGGCTTCATCAAAAAACGTCCACAAAATGGGCGTTGCAAGAACTTTTAAAGGCCAATTTTTTAAAAATATATTTTTATAAGGTTTAATTAACATCTTATAGAATATGAAGAAAATTTGAAAAGAAATTCTTTTGTTTAAGTGGAGTGACTGAATATTTATAATTCAATAAATAATTAAATTCACATCAGTATCTCCACGCTTTGATTTATATATTATTGGGTAAACATCGATACAAAATTGCATCTTAGAAGGGTACGATAGTCATCTAACTGATGAGCACAACTATCGTACCTGGGCGAAACGCAATTAGCTATGGAGTTGAGCTGAGCTCACTTGAACTTTTAACTTGAATTTAATTAACACCTGCATTTTTTCTAATTTTTACGAAAAATGACTTTTTTAAGAAGCTATGCGTGGAGGTGGACGGATATTTATTATATTGGTTTCTTGTCCTAACAATAATCATTCCTGAAAATTTCATCAAAATCAGTTCGGTGGTTTAGGTTTAAGCCAATTTTTTCCAGCGATGTCAGTTTGACATCTGTCACTTTGACAGCTGTCAGTTTGACATCTGTCACTCTGACCAGTTTAACATCTGTCATTTAGACAGCTGTCAGTTTGACATCTGTCATTTTGACAGCTGTCAGTTTGACATCTGTCATTTTGACAGCTGTCAGTTTGACATGTCACTTTGACAGCTGTCAGTTTGACATTTGTCATTTTGACAGCTGTCAGTTTGACATCTGTCACTCTGACAACTGTCAAGTTTCAAAGTGACAGATGTCAACTGACAGCAACGAAGGCCTTGCAAAAGGTTGCAGCTTTACATTACAACCTATATATGTATTTATTTACCCATGTTTAAAAAAAAAAAAAATTTAGAAACCTTGAGTTTCGAACTTGACTTCGTGTTGAAAATTTGAATACCAACCGGGTGAATATCCTAATAATATAATCAAATATTCTCACCCGGTTTGCGTCCAAATTTTCAAATATCAAAAAGTATCAAATTATTATTAAATTTATAGTTCACATAATTTATTTCATGAAAAGTAAAATCATATTCAAATTTATTCCAAATGACTTAGGGATCTGAGCAGTTCCATATTAGATAGACTCTTAAGCATTGAACTATGTATGTTAGTTTAATACGGCCATTGCTGAATAGGAAATTGTTTGGATTAATGGTTTGAGTTTGTCATGAACCGGTCCCGGATTTTTTCAATAACCACAAGTTTTAATTTTGTTTTCTATGGATTTTCAAAAGACTTTGTTAACAAAATGTCAGAAATTTGCCATCTAAACACGAAGTCAAGTTCGAAACACAAGGTTTTTTTAAAATTTTTTTTTTTAATGTGGATAGTTAAATACATCGGATGTAATGTAAAACTGTGACCTTTTGCAAGGCTTCGTTGCAGTCAGTTTGATGTATTTCACTTTGAAACTTGACAGCTGTCAAAGTGACAGATGTCAAACTGAAAACTGTCAAAGTGACAGCTAGTTGTTAAATTAAGATATGATAACCGTTTGAAAATAAAATATATATACATCGGGAGTTTATCGCCCAAAGTTAAAAATTAAGGAGAAAAAGATTAAACAATGGGTAGTTTTTAAGCGATCCGTTTTCACTAAATTCTGAACTTTTTTTAATTATTCTTCTATTTATGGGATAAATAAGGGCTTAAGGGCTTTCACTTTTTTAAGGTTAGTTAGATACATGTTTGTGCGGTCGCATCATTGTTCTCTATCATGACTAAACATTTAATTAAAATGGATAGTGGGTTCAGATTTACCCAGACTGGCTTCATCAAAAAACGTCCACAAAATGGGCGTTGCAAGAACTTTTAAAGGCCAATTTTAAAAAAATATATTTTTATAAGGTTTATTTAACATCTTATAGAATATGAAGAAAATTTGAAAAGAAATTCTTTTGTTTAAGTGGAGTGACTGAATATTTATAATTCAATAAATAATTAAATTCACATCAGTATCTCCACGCTTTGATTTATATATTATTGGGTAGACATCGATACAAAATTGCATCTTAGAAGGGTACGATAGTCATCTAACTGATGAGCACAACTATCGTACCTGGGCGAAACGCAATTAGCTATGGAGTTGAGCTGAGCTCACTTGAACTTTTAACTTGAATTTAATTAACACCTGCATTTTTTCTAATTTTTACGAAAAATGACTTTTTTAAGAAGCTATGCGTGGAGGTGGACGGATATTAATTATATTGGTTTCTTGTCCTAACAATAATCATTCCTGAAAATTTCATCAAAATCAGTTCGGTGGTTTAGTTTTAAGCCAATTTTTTCCAGCGATGTCAGTTTGACATCTGTCACTTTGACAGCTGTCAGTTTGACATCTGTCACTCTCACCAGTTTAACATCTGTCATTTTGACAGCTGTCAGTTTGACATCTGTCATTTTGACAGCTGTCAGTTTGACATCTGTCATTTTGACAGCTGTCAGTTTGACATGTCACTTTGACAGCTGTCAGTTTGACATTTGTCATTTTGACAGCTGTCAGTTTGACATCTGTCACTCTGACAACTGTAAAGTTTCAAAGTGACAGATGTCAACTGACAGCAACGAAGCCTTGCAAAAGGTTGCAGCTCTACATTACAACCTATGTATTTATCTACCCATGTTTAAAAAAAAAAAATTTTAGAAACCTTGAGTTTCGAACTTGACTTCGTGTTGAAAATTTGAATACCAACCGGGTGAATATCCTAAAAAAATAATTTATTCTACGATATTTAATATAATCAAATATTCTCACCCGGTTTGCGTCCAAATTTTCAAATATCAAAAAGTATCAAATTATTATTAAATTTATAATTCACATAATTTATTTCATGAAAAGTAAAATCATATTCAAATTTATTCCAAATGACTTAGGGATCTGAGCAGTTCCATATTAGATAGACTCTTAAGCATTGAACTATGTATGTTAGTTTAATACGGCCATTGCTGAATAGGAAATTGTTTGGATTAATGGTTTGAGTTTGTCAT
This sequence comes from Dasysyrphus tricinctus, assembly GCA_963921185.1. Lineage (NCBI taxonomy): Eukaryota > Metazoa > Arthropoda > Insecta > Diptera > Syrphidae > Dasysyrphus > Dasysyrphus tricinctus. Next base: position 67,591,456 of record OY992530.1, read on the forward strand.
GAACCGGTCCCGGATTTTTTCAATAACCACAAGTTTTAATTTTGTTTTCTATGGATTTTCAAAAGACTTTGTTAACAAAATGTCAGAAATTTGCCATCTAAACACGAAGTCAAGTTCGAAACACAAGGTTTTTTTAAATTTTTTTTTTTTAATGTGGATAGTTAAATACATCGGATGTTATGTAAAACTGTGACCTTTTGCAAGGCTTCGTTGCAGTCAGTTTGATGTATTTCACTTTGAAACTTGACAGCTGTCAAAGTGACAGATGTCAAACTGAAAACTGTCAAAGTGACAGCTAGTTGTTAAATTAAGATATGATAACCGTTCGAAAATAAAATATATATACATCGGGAGTTTATCGCCCAAAGTTAAAAATTAAGGAGAAAAAGATTAAACAATGGGTAGTTTTTAAGCGATCCGTTTTCACTAAATTCTGAACTTTTTTAATTATTCTTCTATTTATGGGATAAATAAGGGCTTAAGGGCTTTCACTTTTTTAAGGTTAGTTAGATACATGTTTGTGCGGTCGCATCATTGTTCTCTATCATGACTAAACATTTAATTAAAATGGATAGTGGGTTCAGATTTACCCAGACTGGCTTCATCAAAAAACGTCCACAAAATGGGCGTTGCAAGAACTTTTAAAGGCCATTTTTTTAAAAATATATTTTTATAAGGTTTAATTAACATCTTATAGAATATGAAGAAAATTTGAAAAGAAATTCTTTTGTTTAAGTGGAGTGACTGAATATTTATAATTCAATAAATAATTAAATTCACATCAGTATCTCCACGCTTTGATTTATATATTATTGGTTAAACATCGATACAAAATTGCATCTTAGAAGGGTACGATAGTCATCTAACTGATGAGCACAACTATCGTACCTGGGCGAAACGCAATTAGCTATGGAGTTGAGCTGAGCTCACTTGAACTTTTAACTTGAATTTAATTAACACCTGCATTTTTTCTAATTTTTACGAAAAATGACTTTTTTAAGAAGCTATGCGTGGAGGTGGATGGATATTTATTATATTGGTTTCTTGTCCTAACAATAATCATTCCTGAAAATTTCATCAAAATCAGTTCGGTGGTTTAGTTTTAAGCCAATTTTTTCCAGCGATGTCAGTTTGACATCTGTCACTTTGACAGCTGTCAGTTTGACATCTGTCACTCTCACCAGTTTAACATCTGTCATTTAGACAGCTGTCGGTTTGACATCTGTCATTTTGACAGCTGTCAGTTTGACATCTGTCATTTTGACAGCTGTCAGTTTGACATGTCACTTTGACAGCTGTCAGTTTGACATTTGTCATTTTGACAGCTGTCAGTTTGACATCTGTCACTCTGACAACTGTCAAGTTTCAAAGTGACAGATGTCAACTGACAGCAACGAAGCCTTGCAAAAGGTTGCAGCTTTACATTACAACCTATGTATTTATTTACTTACTTACTTATCCGGCTCCCGATCCATGAAGGGTCTCTGCCTGAGATATTGCGGTCTTCCATCGGCTGCGGTCCCTCGCACGCTCCCTCCAGTCGTCGAGACCAAGCGCTCTTGCGTCTGTGACCGCCTGGTCCCTATAGCGGAGGTTCGGTCTTCCTGGTCGTCTCGAACCTGGGGGCTGGGATTCGAAGATTTTCTTGGCTGGAGCGTTGTTGTCCATTCGCTCGATGTGGCCGAGCCAATGTAGTCGACGTGTTTTGGCTCTTTGGACTACATCCACATCTTGGTACAGCTCGTACAGTTCACGATTGAATCTTCTCCTCCAATCGCCCTCTTCGCATATAGGACCAAATATCCGTCGTAGAATTTTTCTCTCGAAAGTGCCCAGGATCAATTCCCCTTTTTTACTTATCGTCCAGCACTCGGCGCCGTAGAGTAGAACTGGTAAAATTAGAGTTTTGTATAGCGTGCACTTTGTCTTTCGAGAAAGGAGTTTTGAACCCATTTGTTTGGCCAAACCGAAGTAGCAGCGGTTCGCTAGGGTAATTCTTCGTCGGATTTCCACTAAGGTGTCGTTCGTGGGATTGATGTTTGTTCCGAGGTAGGTGAACTCCTTGACTACCTCGAAATTACTGCTACCAACAGTGACATTTTGTCCTAGGCGATGGACAGATGAGGCTTTGTTTGTTGATAGCATATACTTTGTTTTGTCCTCATTCACTTCAAGACCAACGCGTTTCGCCTGTTCATCAATAGCTGTGAATGCTTCAAGTACAGCTCTCTTGGAACGGCCGATGATGTCGATGTCGTCCGCATAACCAAGCAGTTGAGAAGACCTGTTAAAGATAGTGCCGTCCATGTTAACACCACTCTTGCGCACTATCTGCTCCAGGACTAGGTTGAAGAAATCACATGATAGCGCATCTCCTTGCCTGAACCCTGTACACGTCTGGAATAACTCGGATGAGCTGTTACCCATTTGCACGTTGCACCGCGTATTTTGTAACGTCATGCGGCATAGCTGGATCAGTTTTTTCGGGATCCCGAGTTCCGACATCGCCAATAGAAGCTCTTGGCGACTTATGCTATCATATGCGGCTTTGAAGTCGATGAATAGGTGGTGGGTCTCGACTTGAAATTCGTTGGTCTTTTCCAGGATTTGCCTCAATGTGAAGATTTGGTCTATCGTTGATCTGCCTGGCCTAAAGCCACACTGGTACGTGCCGATCATAGTGTTGCAGAAAGGTTTTAGACGCTCACAAAGTACGTTGGATAGGATCTTGTAGGCAACATTAAGCAGGGATATGCCTCTGTAGTTCTTGCAGGACATAGGATCGCCTTTTTTGTAGATTGGGCATATGGAGCTATTTGACCAGTCATCGGGCATACTTTCCTCCTCCCAAACTTGGTTGATGAGCTGGTGCATGCACCCTACCAGAACATCTCCTCCATACTTGAAGAGTTCCGCTGGTAGGCCATCCGAGCCGGCGGATTTGTTGTTCTTAAGCTTGTGGATGGCTTTCTTAACCTCTTCAGTACTGGGTGCTGGGACTGGATCTTCATTGACTGGTCTAATGCTTGTTTGTTCCCCTGTCGCCTCCTCTACATAATGCCCATTAAGCAGCTGCTGGAAATGCTGCTTAAACACGTCTACAATTCCCTGTGCTTCGGTGACTAGGTTCCCTTCGCTGTTTCGAAGAGCTTGCGTGCCAGTCCTATAACCAGATGCCAGTTGCTTGGCTGTTTTGTAGAACCGGCGGGTGTTGGTGGCGGTGCTGGACTCTTCGAGATACTTGAGCTGAGAGGCTGCGGATGCTCTTTTCTTTCTACGCAGGGTTTTTTTCTCTTTCCTTCTCTTTTCACGGTACTCCTCTCTTGCTGCTCTTGTTTTCCGTTGCAGCATTTGCATTCGTGCATTTTCCGTCTCCTGCTTCAATACCGCGCATTCATCATCATACCACGGGTTCTTTTTTCTGGGTGGTTGATAGCCTATGGTGGTCTCGGCTGTCTCTTTAATAATGTCGCGATACTGGTTCCACTGGTTGTTGACGCTTGTGGCTGGGTGTACGGCAGAGAGTTTCCCGGTCAATTGCTCACTGTAGTCTCTGGCTTTCTCAGATGTGCTAAGGCATGCGATGTTGAACTTCTTTCTTTGGGCGGTCTTCGTTTTCTTTTCATTGGACAGTCGGGCTCTGAACTTTGTCACAACAAGAAAGTGGTCAGAGTCCACGTTTGCACCTCGGAAAGTTCGCACGTCCAAGATGTTCGATGCGTACCTTGCGCCAATTAGCACGTGGTCGATTTGGTTGGCCGTTCGACCATCTGGAGATCGCCAGGTTGCTGTGTGTATCCTTCGCCTGGGGAACCTAGTGCTACTTATCACCGTATTACGAGCTGCAGCAAAGTCGATTAGTCGGAAGCCGTTGTCTGTTGTCGTTTCGTGGAGGCTGTGCTTTCCAACTAATCCGCCAAAGATGTTTTCCTTTCCGACTTTAGCATTGAAGTCTCCGAGCACGACTTTGACATCGTACTCCGGACAGGCTCCGTAGGCTCCGTCCAGGAGGTCGTAAAACTCCTCCTTGTTAGACTCCTCAGCTTCATCGGTAGGGGCGTGTGCACATATTAGGCTGATGTTTTGGAAGGTAGCTTTGATGCGGATCACAGCCAGGCGATCGCTTATCGGCTTAAAATCGATGACTTTTGATCTGAGTCGATTTCCCACGACGAATCCGCATCCTAGCATGTGCAGTCTTTGGTGACAGCTGTAATAAATGTCGCAATCTTTTCTTTTCGTTATACCTGATCCTATCCATCGTATCTCCTGGATCGCGGTAATGTCTGCCTTGTACCGCGAGAGGACAGATTCAAGTTTTTGAGTAGCACCTGGTGTGTAGAGTGTCCTTACATTCCAGGTGCATACTCGTAGATCATAGTCCATTTTCGTTCCGGGTCTGGTTGCCATTTGAGGGGGGTCGTTATCCGAGGCTTCCCGCGTCTCTCTCATAACAATTGTTTTTTTTACTGTGGTCGGGTCGTTAGCCCAACGCACTAACCTCCAATCTGTAGGGCCATGGGTTTAATGTTGCAATTCTTTCCTTGATCAACATTCGCACTTACAAGTTTAGCAAGTCCTGGCATAAAGCCATGACCAGTATCCGGCGGTTACCAACTTGGAGGTATTGTAAGCACTTGATGTGTAGGAAAAGATACAGCTCGAGGCCCCCAGTTCCTACAACATCCAACCACCATGTATTTATTTACCCATGTTTAAAAAAAAAAATTTAGAAACCTTGAGTTTCGAACTTGACTTCGTGTTGAAAATTTGAATACCAACCGGGTGAATATCCTAATAATATAATCAAATACTCTCACCCGGTTTGCGTCCAAATTTTCAAATATCAAAAAGTATCAAATTATTATTAAATTTATAATTCACATATGTAATTTATTTCATGAAAAGTAAAATTATATTCAAATTTATTCCAAATGACTTAGGGATCTGAGCAGTTCCATATTAGATAGACTCTTAAGCATTGAACTATGTATGTTAGTTTAATACGGCCATTGCTGAATAGGAAATTGTTTGGATTAATGGTTTGAGTTTGTCATGAACCGGTCCCGGATTTTTTCAATAACCACAAGTTTTAATTTTGTTTTCTATGGATTTTCAAAAGACTTTGTTAACAAAATGTCAGAAATTTGCCATCTAAACACGAAGTCAAGTTCGAAACACAAGGTTTTTTTAAATTTTTTTTTTTAATGTGGATAGTTAAATACATACATCGGATGTAATGTAAAACTGTGACCTTTTGCAAGGCTTCGTTGCAGTCAGTTTGATGAATTTCACTTTGAAACTTGACAGCTGTCAAAGTGACAGATGTCAAACTGAAAACTGTCAAAGTGACAGCTAGTTGTTAAATTAAGATATGATAACCGTTTGAAAATAAAATATATATACATCGGGAGTTTATCGCCCAAAGTAAAAATTAAGGAGAAAAAGATTAAACAATGGGTAGTTTTTAAGCGATCCGTTTTCACTAAATTCTGAACTTTTTTTAATTATTCTTCTATTTATGGGATAAATAAGGGCTTAAGGGCTTTCACTTTTTTAAGGTTAGTTAGATACATGTTTGTGCGGTCGCATCATTGTTCTCTATCATGACTAAACATTTAATTAAAATGGATAGTGGGTTCAGATTTACCCAGACTGGCTTCATCAAAAAACGTCCACAAAATGGGCGTTGCAAGAACTTTTAAAGGCCAATTTTTTAAAAATATATTTTTATAAGGTTTAATTAACATCTTATAGAATATGAAGAAAATTTGAAAAGAAATTCTTTTGTTTAAGTGGAGTGACTGAATATTTATAATTCAATAAATAATTAAATTCACATCAGTATCTCCACGCTTTGATTTATATATTATTGGGTAGACATCGATACAAAATTGCATCTTAGAAGGGTACGATAGTCATCTAACTGATGAGCACAACTATCGTACCTGGGCGAAACGCAATTAGCTATGGAGTTGAGCTGAGCTCACTGTAGTGTTCGCAGAATAAAAGGCCAATACTTGTTGTCAGTTCAAGAGTATTTTAATAACTAAAACTAGTGTATAACATAATGAGAATTCATAATTACATGAGAGTGTGTGTATAATTCAATCTATGTACTACATTAATACATACTACACATCTCCCCATTTAAGAATAAAATTAGTAACATTTTCAAAATATTTACATTTGCAATAACTTGTAATAATATTCAAAATATATATCCTATGATGATGTATAACGGCTTGGTTTTAATACTGTTCGACCATATCGAGTTGTTGTTAGATAATTGGGATGTCTAGTTAAGTCAGAACTTCTCGTGACCTCTTCTCCCCCTTTTGAGTCATCATTTGTAGTAGGCACAGTACTTGGTATCACATCATCTGTCGGTTCGGGAATATGTACCTCATTAGATACATACGGAATGTCTTTTCTGAAAGAGTAAACAAGGTGAAATGAGTTTCTTCGAAATGTACCTCTTTCAGTTTCGACAAAATAGGAGCGTGGCAAATCAGCTTTGTTCAAAATTCTGCCCCAAACTTGCAGATCTCGAACCCAAACGATGTCACCAGGCCGAAAATCTGGGCGGCTGTGGACACCATGTCTATTGTTGAAATTGGTTGCTTGGTTTTGCTTCAAAATTTGTTCTTTGTGCTGGAGTTCATCCTGTCTGATAGACTTTGAACGCAATTGCTCGGCTGCAAGTGGTAAAGTCGTTCGCAATCGTCGGTTCATCAATAATTCGGCAGGGCTATATCCATTTGCTGTTGGCGTTGCTCTGTACTCCAAAAGAGCAAGGTAAGGATCTTCGTTTTTTTTCAAAAGAAGTTTGATGATTTTCACTGCTGACTCTATGAAGCCGTTGCTCTGCGGAAATCTTGGACTCGAGGTTATGTGTTGGAATCCCCATTGTTTAGCAAATTTCCTAAATTCTGACATCTCAAGCTGTTTGAACTGCGGACCATTGTCAGTTCGTACTATCTCAGGGATCCCATATCTGGAAAATATAGATTTAAGTTTAGAAATAATACAATTTGCAGTTTGATTTTCCAATAAAGCGATTTCTGGAAACCGTGAATAATAGTCGCTGACAATTAGGTAGGTTTTTGATTGACAAAAGAAAATGTCAGCTCCAACCATCTGCCAGGGATTCTCTGGAGTCAAAGTCGGAATAAGTGGTTCATGCCTCGGGGCAGTATGTTGAATGCATACTTCGCATCCTTTGACGACATGTTCCACTGCCTTTGCGCATCCTGGCCACCATACCGATTGCCTAGCACGAGCTCTACATTTATTGATTCCTAAATGGCCTTCGTGGATTCTTCTTAACATCTCGTCGCGCATTGTATGTGGAATGACTAAACGATTGCCATACATCAACATTCCGTCATTGATCGCCAGGCTATATCGATCGTTGTAATACTGCTTTGCTTCAGGAGTAACTTTTTGTTTTAAAGGCCATCCTTCTCTGACATATTTCGCAACTTCGATAAAAATTGTATCACGCTGTTGGGCTGTTTTGATTTCATCCAGTTTGTTTCTTGATGCTGGTAGCTCTGAAATGATTGCCTTTACGAAAGTACTTAAGTCTTCTTCGCTCTCTGGATTCTGGTTCGATGACACAATTGGACTTCTGGATAAGGCGTCAGCTGCAATTAAATCTTTCCCAGGGGTATAATAAATTTTATATAAGAACTGCATCATTCGCATTCTAAATCTTTGCAGTCTGGGTGTTAGTTCATCTAAGTTTTTGGAAGTGAAGATCGGAACCAATGGCTTATGGTCCGTTTCAATATGGAATGACATACCTGTTATGTAATCTCTAAATTTCTCACATGTGGCCCATGTTATCGCTAAGGCCTCTTTTTCTATTTGAGCGTATCCTCTTTCGGTTTCACTCAGCGTCCTAGATGCATAGGCCACTGGTTTAAGAAAACCATCACTATCTTCCTGTCGCAAGACAGCTCCAAGTCCAAATGAGGAAGCATCTGTTGAAATAATTGTCTTCTTGCTTGGGTCGAACATTTTCAACACAGGTTCTGTAATCAAAATATTCTTTAAATTAAGAAATGCATTGTTTTGACTTACACCCCATGTGAAGTTGACGTTGTTTTTCAAAAGCTCATTCAGTGGATGACAAATCGAAGCCAAGTTAGGGATGAATTTGCCCAAGTAGTTCACGAGACCAAGGAATCTTCTCAATTCCGCCACGTTCTTTGGTGGTGAAAATCCTTCGATTGCTTCAACTTTTGATCTTCCTGGATGAATGCCAGTGCTATCAATTCTATGGCCAAGAAAATTTACTGACGTTAAACCAACTTGGCACTTCTCGCGATTGAGAGTCACTCCCTTAGACTCCAACTTTCCTAGTACTTTGCGGAGATTACTGTCGTGATTTTCTATGGTCGACCCATAAACAAGTATGTCGTCAGTTTGACACACTACCCCTGGAATGCCTTCAATTATGCGCTGGATCTGCTTTTGAAAAATTTCAGGAGCGCTTGAAATTCCAAATGGTAGCCTAAGAAAGCAAAACCTTCCAAAAGGCGTCAAAAAAGTTGTCAGTAGCTGCGACTGAGGTGACAGTTTCACCTGCCAAAACCCGTTCTTTGTATCTAATTTAGTGAAAAATTTGGCACCAGCTAACTGGGCTAAAGTGTGATCCGCACTAGGCATGGGATGCACTTCACGTTCGATGCACTCATTGAGTCGGTGTAGGTCAACACAAAGTCGTATATCTCCATCGGGTTTGGGTACTATGACAAGTGGAGCACACCACTCTGTTGGGTCGTCAACAAATTTGATCACTTCTAGTCTTACCATATCATCCAATTTTGCTTTTAATTTTCCTATCAATGGGATAGGCACTCTTCTTGCTGCATAAATAGCGTACGGATTGCTTGGGCTTTTTAATTTGATTTCATACTGCCCAGGAAGGCAACCTAATTCTTGGAATAATTGGGGAAACTCAATTTCAATTTGCACGTTAGATCGAATATTTGCACCATTTATATCTATAGCATTTAATCTCTGCAACAATTTTAATTGTTCACATGCGTTCAGACACAGTAATGGAGCTTTTAAGTGTTCTATGACATAAATCGTGGAATGTAAAAATCTACCATTGCATTCTAATTTTGCGTCAAATGAGCCGATAATTTGCAGATTTTCTCCAACTGGTCCTACCAGATTGCGGCCACTGACTTCTAGAACAGTTGTAGAAAAAAATTTAGAAAAAACTAAAGAAGGGATAACATTAACGGGAGCACCACTATCAAGAACAAAACTCACTTTGACACCATTAACGACAATGTCTTCGGTCCACTGGTTGCCATTGCCAGTTGCTTTGGTATGAAAAGTACCAATAAATGTGTCAAGAGGATTTGCGTTTGGTGTGTTCTCGGCTATCGAGTTAATATGTTTCGAAGAGTTATTATTCGATTTGCAAACATAGCTGAAATGATTCCACTTATTACACTTGCTGCAGCGTTTGCCATATGCTGGGCATTTGCGTTTATTGAAGTGGGCATCATTACCACAAAATTCGCATTTCTTTTTGATTGTATTCGCTGAGAAATTCCCGCTGCCTCGATTACTGTTGACGGTCCGTTGTTGCTGTTCTTTTGGGCTCTGATGATAATTTGTTGTTGGCTTTTGAGATGATCGTCTTTTGTTAACTGTTGCTGCTGCCTCGTGTGTTGTTGCACTTTTTCTTCTCGTTGGGTTGGGGAATTATTTGTGTAATATTTCTGAGTTATATTAATTAATCAACCGAACTTAAACACCGCGAATTAATTAACTATTAAAATAAACAAAACGAATGTGCACTTACGCACCGCGAGAAGAACTTTGACAACTGACTGCAACAGGTAAGCTAAACAACGAAGAAGATGGTAAAGCGAAAACATGAAAAAGTGCAAACAGCAGCACGATAAAAAAAAGCTGCCACCACGGCTGCTCAGCTGGGGGCTGGGTTCAGCGGAAGAACTTGATGATAAAAAAAAAGTGTTTTGATTTTACTAATCAAAATACACGAATTGTTTTATTGCAAGTACAGTGGGGCACTTGCAATAATTTTTGGGCACCAGGAATTTTAATTGAGCAAGATTAGCAAAATTCCAAATCTAATCTAAGAGAAATAAAATGCAAAAAAAAGAAATGAAACACAAAGCTTGTATGCCCAGAAGGGGACTTTAAATAGATTTTTATTTGGGAAACCTTGGACAGGCCAGGATAAAAACCCAAAATTTTTTCTAACAAAGAAAAGTACAATTAAGATTTATAACTGCTCACGGGGACCGTTGAGCCAAAGAAACAATGAATATGAAACTCCAAATGGGCCGTTAACGCAAAAGGAAAAGTAAAGCAACTACCGCGAATAATAATTAAGCAAATTAAACGAAATCGAAATTCAATTTAACTCAAATAACACAAAACAAAATAGTAGTTTTGAAATTGAACAAACTAAAAGTTTTAAGTGAATATGACCACTCTACTTATCTTTTCTATTTCTTATCTCCTCGATTATCCTCCTCCTTTCCTCGAACTATCCTCGTTTTCTCAATAGTATTTTTGCACCTCGAATCCCTTCTATATTTATCCAAATTTCTCGATTCCTTTATCTTTTTAAATTTTCCACTATTTCTCGATTTTCTTGTATCTTCTTAAAACTTCTCGAAATCTTTGACTACTTGCTCGGTAAGCTCTCTCAAGAGTGAACTTTCCCAGCTAAACATAACCCATCCTTCCCTCGGTCATTCCAATCACTCACACATTCATACATTCAGCCATTCGTTTTCGTGATCATCGGTCACGGGACATCGGCTTCCTGGAAGGCTTTTTCGCTCCCCAGAAAACCACCGTTGTTGAATCTCAACGAAACTTTACTCTCACTCTCACATACACGAATTCAACAAGTTGTTGGGTGTCTTCCCAAAACTTGCTGAATCACTCTCTCAAACACAAATTCGACAAGTTGTTGGATGCCTTTCCAAAACTTGCCGAATCTTAATGGCCGAGTTCAGACCTATCCCAAACTAAATTTTCGAGAAAAATCAAAAAGAATCAAAACCGAGAAAAAGCCTTCGCTAGGCATTCTCCTAGTTAATACAAAATACTCGCGAGAGATTCGAAGCGCAAAGTAACCATTCAAAACTATTTGTTTCGAGAAAAGAGAGGAAGGCATATTTGCAAAACCGCGTAATCTACTAAATTGTTTTTTTTTTTTTTTCAATTCCAAAACACCTTTTCTATTTACAACATATGATTTTAAGAAGTAAAACGCGTTAACAACCCATTATGATTACAGTAAATTATTAAGTTAATTAAGTTAAGTATAAGGATGTTGTTGCGTTGGTTAAAGAGTAGGTAAGAGTCCGCCTGACTCGTTACCTCTTCAGCTCATCTGCTGGCCTTTTCCTCGTTGCATGAGACCGCCCGTCTGCATGCTGGATAGCTTTATGGGTTTCGGAATCGCCCATTCAATGGTTAACACCATTAACTCGAACACCTGCTTGTGTTGCTTTTGCAAAATCCTGGCTTAGTACACCAATGGTTGATGATACCATGGTTGCCCTCAACCTCACCAGTATTTTGCAGCCACAACGGAGATAAAAAGAAGGAAAGGGAAGCAGTCAAAGACTGGTCATTGTTGCGGTAAAATTTACCGTAACAAATCCCACCCTTACCTCCCAAGAAATGTGTTTACTTTTCAAAAAAAGCAAACCATTTCTTAAGGCTCGACTATAGGAAAGGTTTAAAAAAGGTAAACGACACAACATCGGGGTTTTCATCAAAAATTAATTATTAAAAAGTTCTATAAACAAAAAAGAAAAAAAAAGTGGCACAAATTATAAAAAAAATAATGAAAACATATTTAAAAATAATCAAAATGTAGTAAAAAAAAACGAAAGTAGTAAAAAGAGAAAAGATTAAGGGACTTTTTCACTTAACCATCAACATAAGGTTTTAAATCCTTAACGTGCCACGTCCCCCGATCTTTTCTCTTGTCATCTTTAAGCAAATATGTCCAAGGTGACATACGTTTGGCAATACTAAAAGGCCCCACAAATTTGGTAGCCAACTTTGCCGCGTAGTAATTTGCTGCATCGGACAGCGTGAAATTCCTTCTCCACACGAGATCGCCAGGTTGATACTGCGTGTCTCTTCTCCTAAGATTGTATGTTTTTGCAGCCTTGCTGCTTGCTGCCTCTAACTTCCTAGCTATATCCTCACGAAGTTTCTTAAACTGCCTACTTATTTCCTCGCTACCTTGGTCCCTATCATTAATTTGATTTCCTAAATCATGGCCACTAGTTGCCATGTTCCTACCAAAGTTCGCATAGTATGGCGAAACACCTAAAACTTCATGTTGTGAAGTTCGGATCGCACAGGCTACTTTCGCCAGTTGCGAATCCCAACTCCGATGGTTTTCCGAGACGTACGCTCTGAGCGTCGTCTTAATGATTTGATTGATGCGCTCCGCAGGATTCGCCTGCGGATGGTAATGCGCCGTATACCTAAGTTGTGACCCGTATGCTTCACTAAGCGTTTTCAGTTCCTTGCTGCGGAACTGGGGACCGTTGTCACAGACGATCCACTTTGGAACTCCGAAAAGAAGAAAAACGTTTTCTTCCAACTCTTTACAGACTGCTTTTGCGGTTGCGGACCGCAAAGCGAACAATAGTGGAAACTTCGTGAAGTAGTCTACCACCGTCAAAATATAAATGAAACCCCTAGAAGACTTCGGCAATGGACCCACCAAGTCCACGCACACCATCTCCCATGGTTTCGAATTCCCTACTCTTTCGGTCATAAGACCAGCTGGTTTCTCGTTAACCGGTTTCACTTGTTGGCAAATCTTACATTTCCTAACGTATTTGGTAATATCCCCTCTCATTTTGGGCCAGTAAAACTTTTCTGCTATCCTCGCAAATGTTTTCTTCACTCCCATGTGTCCTGCTAAAGGACTATCATGGCACTCACTTAAAATACGCGACCTATCACTTTTCCCTATTACTAACTTCCACCCCTCACTCTCCTCATGAACCACGACATGGTTCACCCTAACATGTTTGTAGAGCCGCCCATTCTCAACTCTCCAGGTTGGGTATGCTAGCGGGCTCTTTTCTACTAAAGATTTCATCTTTATCACCCAAGGGTCCGAATCCGCATCAGAGATTCCAGCCAACTCTGGAACTCCTCGCGACAACATGTCAGGAACGACGTGTTCTTTGCCCTTTCTGTGGATGATTTTGAAATCGAATTGTTAGAGCCGAATGGCCCAACGAGCTAATCTACCCTGCGGATCCTTAAGGTTACTCAGCCAGACCAATGAGTGATGATCAGCTACGACAGTAAATCGAACACCTTCGACATACGGTCGCAACTTCTCGATCGCCCAAAGAACCGCCAAGCATTCCTTTTCGGTCGTAGAGTAGTTCCTTTCATTCCTATTCAATGACCGACTAATATAACAAATCGCCTTTTCCCCATCTTCAAACTCCTGAGAAAGTACGGCCCCGATACCATAATCGGACGCGTCTGTTTGAACAACAAACGGCCGAGAAAAATCCGGACAGGTCAGTATCGGTGCCGTAACTAAGCACTCTTTGGCTTTCCTAAAACTCTCCTCACATTCTTTTGTCCATTCATATTTCTTACCTTTCTTTAAGAGATCGGTAAGAGGCCTAAGTAAAATTGCAAAATTTGGTACGAATCTTCGATACCAAGAAATAGTCCCTACAAAACTCCTAATTTCCTTCACATTTTTCGGTGCAGGAATCCTCAACATGCTTTCCACTTTTTCAGGGTCGACGTGAAGTCCATTCCTATCTACTACATAACCAAGAAATTTCAAAGAAGGCCTACAAAAATTACACTTTTCCCTACCTACTTTAAGTCCTGCTTCCCTCAATCTTTTAAAAACTTCTTTGAGAATTTCGAGGTGTTTCTCAAAAGAATCGGTGACGATGATTATGTCATCCAAGTACACAAAGACGAATGGTTCTAGATCGGCACCTAAAACATCGTCAATGAACCTCTGCCAAGTTGCTGGGGAGTTGTGTAAGCCGAAAGGCATCCTCAAAAATTGGTAGAGACCTCTTCCCGGCACAGTAAAGGCTGTGTACTTGCGCGATTCTTCCTCCATGGGTATCTGCCAGTATGCAGACTTAATATCGAGAGATGACAAAAACTTCGCATTTCGAAGCTTGTCCAAAATGGCTGAAATAAAAGGGAGTGGATAAGCATCCCTATCAGTAACTTCGTTAAGTTTCCTATAGTCCACGCAGAACCGAAAACTACCATCCTTCTTTTTTACCAGAAGAATCGGAGATGCCCAAGGGCTTTTCGATTTTTCGATCACTCCCGCTTCCAACATCTCTTGGAGCTCTTGATCGATGTGTTTTTGGATCGCAGGTGATACTGGATAGTATCGCTGCTTGATCGGTTCTGCGGACGTCCTAATTTTGTGCTCAACTAAGTTGGTGCACCCTAAACCCTCGGTCATTGATTCAAAAAGTTCTTCTAAAACTAGTTCTAACTTTTTACCCTCTTCATCGTTCAGATCCGATTTTTCCCTAATTGCTACCATGTCTGATATCGACGCCACCATCTCTTGGCTCGAAAAACTCCACATACCTGATCTCAAATCCGGGACTATGCCCGAGAGTGCCCAAAAGTCGGCACCTAAGATCAACAGGTGAGGGAGGCTGGGTATCACCAGACATTCTATCAAAATGGATCTATTCTCAACCTCCATTGGTAAAGAAACAGATCCAGCTACTCCTACACCCGCCCCATCTGCTAACACTACTGACCCAACACTATTTTTCCCTAATTTAAGTCCTAACTCTTTTAAAATTTTCCACCCATCTCCTCCTACAATGGTGCGTGAAGCTCCTGAATCAAGCAATCCTAAAAACTTGATTCCATAAATTTTTACTCCTAAATATGGCCTACTATCCCTACCATTTGCCGCTAACGTGAAACTCAGTTTAACTCTATCATCCAGCTGGTCGTCAGCAGACGACCTAACTAACGCCGACGGGTCTCTTGTCCTGCTGACACAAGAGCCCGTTGCCCATTTCCCGAACACTGCCTACAATCCCTACGGTAAACACCTAACGCACCACAACCGAAACAACGTTTTGCAACTGAACAGGTATGGGCGAAATGCCCTTCCCTGTTGCAGTTGTAACACCTAACAGCCTGTCGGAATGGGTTACCTGGAGCCGAGTCGACAACCGCAACTCGGTTTTGTCCTGACGTACTCGGCCGGTATCCACACTCCGGTTCCAATAAATGTTTGCCTCTAGAGGGCAGAGAAAACGATTCCACATTGGCCTTCAAGGTATCTAACTCCCTACCTAACACAGCAAGTTCCTTAACCGTCTTCGGCTTAGCACTTGCGATCTGCAGTTGGAAGAAAGGGTCAACATTTTTCCTCAAAATAGAAAGCATCCTTCCCTCTGACAATGGTTCCGACAATCTTCGAAACAATGTCCTCATCGTGGCCAAATACGCTCCAAAGGACTCATCCTTTCCCTGCGAACGACGATTGATCTCTTCCAACAAAAGATCATCGTAATTCGCAGGTAGGAACTCCGCTTTGAGTTCCTTCACGAGCTCTTGCCAATCCCCTATATCTTCCCTAACCGTCCTAAACCACATAAGCGCCCTACCAGATAAAAGCTCCGAAGCGGATTTGAAAAGATGGGTTTCTGGAACATCGTTAGCCAACCGAAGTTCCTCCACCCTCTCCAAGAAAGAATTTACTGATGCTCCGTCCGAGTCACCAGTAAATTTCACCCCCCACTTTCCTATCCGTTCAGGCCACCTCTGCTGAACCAAAAATCGTTCAGGAGGTACCTCAACTCTCTCTAACCTCCGTTCTGGGACCCTAACAGAAATATCTCCTGCTAAAGGACTACTGTCACCATGACTTGGTGCAGCTATAGTCTCTAAAGCAGACCCTAAAGAAACCCTAGCTGAAGAAGAAGCTGATAGAGACCGCGGACTCACCGTTTCTGTCCGACCAACTGGTACTTTTAGTTGGGTTTCTGCCCTGGCTGGAGTCTTCTTTTTTGGTGACTCTTCTTCCCTATCGCTGACCTCACTATCCCCGGTGAGATCACCTAACAGAAATAAAACATCGTTCCTAATTGAGCTAACCTCTCCTTCCTCGTCTTCACCATCACACGGTGTCCTAGCCAACCTTCCTATACACCATTCTATTTTTGTCATGATCTTAATGTATTCCGAAGACTTCGGATTTTTCGGTGGATCCTTTAAAAGAGCCCTAATCTCTTCCATCTTTGCCTTAACGGCATCCCTATCTTCTTCAAAGCTAAAAGGATAAACGAAACTAATATCTATCGAGTTCCTCTTAGCGAGTAATCTCGATGCCCTCAATGCTTTGCGCATTTCCTCAACTGTTCCTACTTTTAAACCCCTGACCTTAATTTCATAGGCCAGTTCGTCCTGTGCTAAACGACCTATATTCATATTGAAACCAAAAGAAAAACTAAAAAAAAAGGAAAAAAAAAGTATCAAAATTGTAAAAGGGTAATCCTTAAAATATCCCGAAGTTTATCCTCTACAAACCGTCTCTGTGAACCAGAGACTAACTTTAAAAATCAAAGACTTGAAATTCAAAAGCTTAATCTAAAAATATTTATCCTGAAGTCCACTACCAAGGGAAAAAAAAAAACACCATATAAAAAAAAATCAATAAGAAAAAACAGAAAACGAAACGATAACAAAATTTCCACGTCTTAATTTGAACCTATTCTGTTAACCAGAATAGAAATTCTCTTAAGTATTTAACCCAAAACACGAAATTACTTTAAATCAATTAAAACTTTAAAACTAAAAAAAAATTGTTGGCAACCCTACGATTTTAACAAAATTATTCTTAATTGAACCTAAAAAAAACTTTAATTAAGTTAAAAAAAAAATCTACGCTCAAATCGAAAATATTTATTTCAGCTGAATTAACGTGAGTTGGCAATCATAAAATGCACTTACACTCAATTCAATTAAAATTAAAACTCAAGAAAACTATGACTCGAAATAATAAGGCACTCAACTAAAATAAAAAGCACTCAAATAAAAACTGTCAAGAAAAAACTATCAACAACAAATAAAAATGTCACGAGAGAAAATAAAATAAAATGTCAGCACAAATTTAACACTCTGATTTGGGGATTTAAAATCAATTAAAATCGAAATAAAAACATATAAATAATCGGAAGCAATAGTTATAGGCTGAATAAAAACTTATTTGAATGGTAAATGTAAATTCATGCATAAAAAATTAAAATGAGAAAGTATAGAATAAACAAAAAAAATAAAAAAAAATACTTGCACAACACTCTATCTGTCTCACTCCCACGTCTTCCACTTTGAATATCACTGTTTATGTCTGCCCCTCTCTCCTTCACGTTGTAAAACACTGCAAACTATTTTCCAATTTAATTTTCCCAGGTTTTCCTCCACAATTTCAACTAAATTATTTCACCTAGGCACCTAGTAAAAGAAAAGAAAAACGGAAGGATTATATGTTCACAGAATAATTAAAATAAAACACTGTAGACGACACAATCACCAAACCAAAACAATCAAAATGAGACCATAAAAAAAAACAAATTCTTCCACAGGTTGGCCCCACACGTTGGGCTCCAATTGTTGCACTTTTTCTTCTCGTTGGGTTGGGGAATTATTTGTGTAATATTTCTGAGTTATATTAATTAATCAACCGAACTTAAACACCGCGAATTAATTAACTATTAAAATAAACAAAACGAATGTGCACTTACGCACCGCGAGAAGAACTTTGACAACTGACTGCAACAGGTAAGCTAAACAACGAAGAAGATGGTAAAGCGAAAACATGAAAAAGTGCAAACAGCAGCACGATAAAAAAAAGCTGCCACCACGGCTGCTCAGCTGGGGGCTGGGTTCAGCGGAAGAACTTGATGATAAAAAAAAAGTGTTTTGATTTTACTAATCAAAATACACGAATTGTTTTATTGCAAGTACAGTGGGGCACTTGCAATAATTTTTGGGCACCAGGAATTTTAATTGAGCAAGATTAGCAAAATTCCAAATCTAATCTAAGAGAAATAAAATGCAAAAAAAAGAAATGAAACACAAAGCTTGTATGCCCAGAAGGGGACTTTAAATAGATTTTTATTTGGGAAACCTTGGACAGGCCAGGATAAAAACCCAAAATTTTTTCTAACAAAGAAAAGTACAATTAAGATTTATAACTGCTCACGGGGACCGTTGAGCCAAAGAAACAATGAATATGAAACTCCAAATGGGCCGTTAACGCAAAAGGAAAAGTAAAGCAACTACCGCGAATAATAATTAAGCAAATTAAACGAAATCGAAATTCAATTTAACTCAAATAACACAAAACAAAATAGTAGTTTTGAAATTGAACAAACTAAAAGTTTTAAGTGAATATGACCACTCTACTTATCTTTTCTATTTCTTATCTCCTCGATTATCCTCCTCCTTTCCTCGAACTATCCTCGTTTTCTCAATAGTATTTTTGCACCTCGAATCCCTTCTATATTTATCCAAATTTCTCGATTCCTTTATCTTTTTAAATTTTCCACTATTTCTCGATTTTCTTGTATCTTCTTAAAACTTCTCGAAATCTTTGACTACTTGCTCGGTAAGCTCTCTCAAGAGTGAACTTTCCCAGCTAAACATAACCCATCCTTCCCTCGGTCATTCCAATCACTCACACATTCATACATTCAGCCATTCGTTTTCGTGATCATCGGTCACGGGACATCGGCTTCCTGGAAGGCTTTTTCGCTCCCCAGAAAACCACCGTTGTTGAATCTCAACGAAACTTTACTCTCACTCTCACATACACGAATTCAACAAGTTGTTGGGTGTCTTCCCAAAACTTGCTGAATCACTCTCTCAAACACAAATTCGACAAGTTGTTGGATGCCTTTCCAAAACTTGCCGAATCTTAATGGCCGAGTTCAGACCTATCCCAAACTAAATTTTCGAGAAAAATCAAAAAGAATCAAAACCGAGAAAAAGCCTTCGCTAGGCATTCTCCTAGTTAATACAAAATACTCGCGAGAGATTCGAAGCGCAAAGTAACCATTCAAAACTATTTGTTTCGAGAAAAGAGAGGAAGGCATATTTGCAAAACCGCGTAATCTACTAAATTGTTTTTTTTTTTTTTCAATTCCAAAACACCTTTTCTATTTACAACATATGATTTTAAGAAGTAAAACGCGTTAACAACCCATTATGATTACAGTAAATTATTAAGTTAATTAAGTTAAGTATAAGGATGTTGTTGCGTTGGTTAAAGAGTAGGTAAGAGTCCGCCTGACTCGTTACCTCTTCAGCTCATCTGCTGGCCTTTTCCTCGTTGCATGAGACCGCCCGTCTGCATGCTGGATAGCTTTATGGGTTTCGGAATCGCCCATTCAATGGTTAACACCATTAACTCGAACACCTGCTTGTGTTGCTTTTGCAAAATCCTGGCTTAGTACACCAATGGTTGATGATACCATGGTTGCCCTCAACCTCACCAGTATTTTGCAGCCACAACGGAGATAAAAAGAAGGAAAGGGAAGCAGTCAAAGACTGGTCATTGTTGCGGTAAAATTTACCGTAACAATCTCGAACCCAAACGATGTCACCAGGCCGAAAATCTGGGCGGCTGTGGACACCATGTCTATTGTTGAAATTGGTTGCTTGGTTTTGCTTCAAAATTTGTTCTTTGTGCTGGAGTTCATCCTGTCTGATAGACTTTGAACGCAATTGCTCGGCTGCAAGTGGTAAAGTCGTTCGCAATCGTCGGTTCATCAATAATTCGGCAGGGCTATATCCATTTGCTGTTGGCGTTGCTCTGTACTCCAAAAGAGCAAGGTAAGGATCTTCGTTTTTTTTCAAAAGAAGTTTGATGATTTTCACTGCTGACTCTATGAAGCCGTTGCTCTGCGGAAATCTTGGACTCGAGGTTATGTGTTGGAATCCCCATTGTTTAGCAAATTTCCTAAATTCTGACATCTCAAGCTGTTTGAACTGCGGACCATTGTCAGTTCGTACTATCTCAGGGATCCCATATCTGGAAAATATAGATTTAAGTTTAGAAATAATACAATTTGCAGTTTGATTTTCCAATAAAGCGATTTCTGGAAACCGTGAATAATAGTCGCTGACAATTAGGTAGGTTTTTGATTGACAAAAGAAAATGTCAGCTCCAACCATCTGCCAGGGATTCTCTGGAGTCAAAGTCGGAATAAGTGGTTCATGCCTCGGGGCAGTATGTTGAATGCATACTTCGCATCCTTTGACGACATGTTCCACTGCCTTTGCGCATCCTGGCCACCATACCGATTGCCTAGCACGAGCTCTACATTTATTGATTCCTAAATGGCCTTCGTGGATTCTTCTTAACATCTCGTCGCGCATTGTATGTGGAATGACTAAACGATTGCCATACATCAACATTCCGTCATTGATCGCCAGGCTATATCGATCGTTGTAATACTGCTTTGCTTCAGGAGTAACTTTTTGTTTTAAAGGCCATCCTTCTCTGACATATTTCGCAACTTCGATCAAAATTGTATCACGCTGTTGGGCTGTTTTGATTTCATCCAGTTTGTTTCTTGATGCTGGTAGCTCTGAAATGATTGCCTTTACGAAAGTACTTAAGTCTTCTTCGCTCTCTGGATTCTGGTTCGATGACACAATTGGACTTCTGGATAAGGCGTCAGCTGCAATTAAATCTTTCCCAGGGGTATAATAAATTTTATATAAGAACTGCATCATTCGCATTCTAAATCTTTGCAGTCTGGGTGTTAGTTCATCTAAGTTTTTGGAAGTGAAGATCGGAACCAATGGCTTATGGTCCGTTTCAATATGGAATGACATACCTGTTATGTAATCTCTAAATTTCTCACATGTGGCCCATGTTATCGCTAAGGCCTCTTTTTCTATTTGAGCGTATCCTCTTTCGGTTTCACTCAGCGTCCTAGATGCATAGGCCACTGGTTTAAGAAAACCATCACTATCTTCCTGTCGCAAGACAGCTCCAAGTCCAAATGAGGAAGCATCTGTTGAAATAATTGTCTTCTTGCTTGGGTCGAACATTTTCAACACAGGTTCTGTAATCAAAATATTCTTTAAATTAAGAAATGCATTGTTTTGACTTACACCCCATGTGAAGTTGACGTTGTTTTTCAAAAGCTCATTCAGTGGATGACAAATCGAAGCCAAGTTAGGGATGAATTTGCCCAAGTAGTTCACGAGACCAAGGAATCTTCTCAATTCCGCCACGTTCTTTGGTGGTGAAAATCCTTCGATTGCTTCAACTTTTGATCTTCCTGGATGAATGCCAGTGCTATCAATTCTATGGCCAAGAAAATTTACTGACGTTAAACCAACTTGGCACTTCTCGCGATTGAGAGTCACTCCCTTAGACTCCAACTTTCCTAGTACTTTGCGGAGATTACTGTCGTGATTTTCTATGGTCGACCCATAAACAAGTATGTCGTCAGTTTGACACACTACCCCTGGAATGCCTTCAATTATGCGCTGGATCTGCTTTTGAAAAATTTCAGGAGCGCTTGAAATTCCAAATGGTAGCCTAAGAAAGCAAAACCTTCCAAAAGGCGTCAAAAAAGTTGTCAGTAGCTGCGACTGAGGTGACAGTTTCACCTGCCAAAACCCGTTCTTTGTATCTAATTTAGTGAAAAATTTGGCACCAGCTAACTGGGCTAAAGTGTGATCCGCACTAGGCATGGGATGCACTTCACGTTCGATGCACTCATTGAGTCGGTGTAGGTCAACACAAAGTCGTATATCTCCATCGGGTTTGGGTACTATGACAAGTGGAGCACACCACTCTGTTGGGTCGTCAACAAATTTGATCACTTCTAGTCTTACCATATCATCCAATTTTGCTTTTAATTTTCCTATCAATGGGATAGGCACTCTTCTTGCTGCATAAATAGCGTACGGATTGCTTGGGCTTTTTAATTTGATTTCATACTGCCCAGGAAGGCAACCTAATTCTTGGAATAATTGGGGAAACTCAATTTCAATTTGCACGTTAGATCGAATATTTGCACCATTTATATCTATAGCATTTAATCTCTGCAACAATTTTAATTGTTCACATGCGTTCAGACACAGTAATGGAGCTTTTAAGTGTTCTATGACATAAATCGTGGAATGTAAAAATCTACCATTGCATTCTAATTTTGCGTCAAATGAGCCGATAATTTGCAGATTTTCTCCAACTGGTCCTACCAGATTGCGGCCACTGACTTCTAGAACAGTTGTAGAAAAAAATTTAGAAAAAACTAAAGAAGGGATAACATTAACGGGAGCACCACTATCAAGAACAAAACTCACTTTGACACCATTAACGACAATGTCTTCGGTCCACTGGTTGCCATTGCCAGTTGCTTTGGTATGAAAAGTACCAATAAATGTGTCAAGAGGATTTGCGTTTGGTGTGTTCTCGGCTATCGAGTTAATATGTTTCGAAGAGTTATTATTCGATTTGCAAACATAGCTGAAATGATTCCACTTATTACACTTGCTGCAGCGTTTGCCATATGCTGGGCATTTGCGTTTATTGAAGTGGGCATCATTACCACAAAATTCGCATTTCTTTTTGATTGTATTCGCTGAGAAATTCCCGCTGCCTCGATTACTGTTGACGGTCCGTTGTTGCTGTTCTTTTGGGCTCTGATGATAATTTGTTGTTGGCTTTTGAGATGATCGTCTTTTGTTAACTGTTGCTGCTGCCTCGTGTGTTGATTGAAACCGGTTGATTGAGGGGGATGACGTATTTAGCTCTTGTTGTTGACGACGAACTGATACATTGCTGCGTATTACTGTGATGGCTCTTTCTAGCGTTAGAGATGGCTCAAGCTGTAACTTTTCGGATAAGCTTTTATCCCTCACCCCTACAACTAACCGATCTCGAATCATCTCATCTTTGAGAGAATTGTAACCACAGGTCTCCGACAATCGGTAAATTGCAGTGATGAAGCTTTCCACAGATTCACCTTCTTCTTGATACCTGCAATTGAATCGTGCTCGCTCGAAAATTACATTGTGCCTCACAACAAAAAAATTTTCGAAGGCTTGTAAGACCGATATGTAATTCTTACAATCTTCTGCGCTCAATCTAAATGACAAAAAAATATCATCCGCTGCATCACCCATCACGTACATGAGTGTATTTATTTGGTCTTCTTGGGATTTCGTAGATAACCCAGACGCAATTCTAAAACGCTCGAACCTTCTTTTCCACCGGCCCCATTGTGAGGGATCGTCGAAAGAAAACTGGGCAGGAGCCTCGACCGCGTAATTGCTATGATTAATAGTAACTTTAACATCTTTTTCCGACATTTTGCACAAAAACGAACAAATTAATTTTTAAGAATGCGCGTATTCTAACTTTTATTTTTTTTTTTTCTCGCGTGGTTTTTTTTTTTTTCTTGTACCACCGCTGCCACCATGTAGTGTTCGCAGAATAAAAGGCCAATACTTGTTGTCAGTTCAAGAGTATTTTAATAACTAAAACTAGTGTATAACATAATGAGAATTCATAATTACATGAGAGTGTGTGTATAATTCAATCTATGTACTACATTAATACATACTACACACTCACTTGAACTTTTAACTTGAATTTAATTAACACCTGCATTTTTTCTAATTTTTACGAAAAATGACTTTTTTAAGAAGCTATGCGTGGAGGTGGACGGATATTAATTATATTGGTTTCTTGTCCTAACAATAATCATTCCTGAAAATTTCATCAAAATCAGTTCGGTGGTTTAGTTTTAAGCCAATTTTTTCCAGCGATGTCAGTTTGACATCTGTCACTTTGACAGCTGTCAGTTTGACATCTGTCACTCTCACCAGTTTAACATCTGTCATTTTGACAGCTGTCAGTTTGACATCTGTCATTTTGACAGTTGCAGTTTGACATCTGTCATTTTGACAGCTGTCAGTTTGACATGTCACTTTGACAGCTGTCAGTTTGACATTTGTCATTTTGACAGCTGTCAGTTTGACATCTGTCACTCTGACAACTGTCAAGTTTCAAAGTGACAGATGTCAACTGACAGCAACGAAGCCTTGCAAATGGTTGCAGCTCTACATTACAACCTATGTATTTATCTACCCATGTTTAAAAAAAAAAAATTTTAGAAACCTTGAGTTTCGAACTTGACTTCGTGTTGAAAATTTGAATACCAACCGGGTGAATATCCTAAAAAAATAATTTATTCTACGATATTTAATATAATCAAATATTCTCACCCGGTTTGCGTCCAAATTTTCAAATATCAAAAAGTATCAAATTATTATTAAATTTATAATTCACATAATTTATTTCATGAAAAGTAAAATCATATTCAAATTTATTCCAAATGACTTAGGGATCTGAGCAGTTCCATATTAGATAGACTCTTAAGCATTGAACTATGTATGTTAGTTTAATACGGCCATTGCTGAATAGGAAATTGTTTGGATAAATGGTTTGAGTTTGTCATGAACCGGTCCCGGATTTTTTCAATAACCACAAGTTTTAATTTTGTTTTCTATGGATTTTCAAAAGACTTTGTTAACAAAATGTCAGAAATTTGCCATCTAAACACGAAGTCAAGTTCGAAACACAAGGTTTTTTAAATTTTTTTTTTTTTTAATGTGGATAGTTAAATACATCGGATGTAATGTAAAACTGTGACCTTTTGCAAGGCTTCGTTGCTGTCAGTTTGATGTATATCACTTTGAAACTTGACAGCTGTCAAAGTGACAGATGTCAAACTGAAAACTGTCAAAGTGACAGCTAGTTGTTAAATTAAGATATGATAACCGTTTGTAAATAAAATATATATACATCGGGAGTTTATCGCCCAAAGTTAAAAATTAAGGAGAAAAAGATTAAACAATGGGTAGTTTTTAAGCGATCCGTTTTCACTAAATTCTGAACTTTTTTTAATTATTCTTCTATTTATGGGATAAATAAGGGCTTAAGGGCTTTCACTTTTTTAAGGTTAGTTAGATACATGTTTGTGCGGTCGCATCATTGTTCTCTATCATGACTAAACATTTAATTAAAATGGATAGTGGGTTCAGATCTACCCAGACTGGCTTCATCAAAAAACGTCCACAAAATGGGCGTTGCAAGAACTTTTAAAGGCCAATTTTTTAAAAATATATATTTATAAGGTTTAATTAACATCTTATAGAATATGAAGAAAATTTGAAAAGAAATTCTTTTGTTTAAGTGGAGTGACTGAATATTTATAATTCAATAAATAATTAAATTCACATCAGTATCTCCACGCTTTGATTTATATATTATTGGGTAAACATCGATACAAAATTGCATCTTAGAAGGGTACGATAGTCATCTAACTGATGAGCACAACTATCGTACCTGGGCGAAACGCAATTAGCTATGGAGTTGAGCTGAGCTCACTTGAACTTTTAACTTGAATTTAATTAACACCTGCATTTTTTCTAATTTTTACGAAAAATGACTTTTTTAAGAAGCTATGCGTGGAGGTGGACGGATATTTATTATATTGGTTTCTTGTCCTAACAATAATCATTCCTGAAAATTTCATCAAAATCAGTTCGGTGGTTTAGTTTTAAGCCAATTTTTTCCAGCGATGTCAGTTTGACATCTGTCACTTTGACAGCTGTCAGTTTGACATCTGTCACTCTGACCAGTTTAACATCTGTCATTTTGACAGCTGTCAGTTTGACATCTGTCATTTTGACAACTGTCAGTTTGACATCTGTCATTTTGACAGCTGTCAGTTTGACATGTCACTTTGACAGCTGTCAGCTTGACATTTGTCATTTTGACAGCTGTCAGTTTGACATCTGTCACTCTGACAACTGTCAAGTTTTAAAGTGACAGATGTCAACTGACAGCAACGAAGCCTTGCAAAAGGTTGCAGCTTTACATTACAACCTATGTATTTATCTACCCATGTTTAAAAAAAAAAAATTTTAGAAACCTTGAGTTTCGAACTTGACTTCGTGTTGAAAATTTGAATACCAACCGGGTGAATATCCTAAAAAAATAATTTATTCTACGATATTTAATATAATCAAATATTCTCACCCGGTTTGCGTCCAAATTTTCAAATATCAAAAAGTATCAAATTATTATTAAATTTATAATTCACATAATTTATTTCATGAAAAGTAAAATCATATTCAAATTTATTCCAAATGACTTAGGGATCTGAGCAGTTCCATATTAGATAGACTCTTAAGCATTGAACTATGTATGTTAGTTTAATACGGCCATTGCTGAATAGGAAATTGCTTGGATTAATGGTTTGAGTTTGTCATGAACCGGTCCCGGATTTTTTCAATAACCACAAGTTTTAATTTTGTTTTCTATGGATTTTCAAAAGACTTTGTTAACAAAATGTCAGAAATTTGCCATCTAAACACGAAGTCAAGTTCGAAACACAAGGTTTTTTTAAATTTTTTTTTTTTTTAATGTGGATAGTTAAATACATCGGATGTAATGTAAAACTGTGACCTTTTGCAAGGCTTCGTTGCTGTCAGTTTGATGTATATCACTTTGAAACTTGACAGCTGTCAAAGTGACAGATGTCAAACTGAAAACTGTCAAAGTGACAGCTAGTTGTTAAATTAAGATATGATAACCGTTTGTAAATAAAATATATATACATCGGGAGTTTATCGCCCAAAGTTAAAAATTAAGGAGAAAAAGATTAATCAATGGGTAGTTTTTAAGCGATCCGTTTTCACTAAATTCTGAACTTTTTTTAATTATTCTTCTATTTATGGGATAAATAAGGGCTTAAGGGCTTTCACTTTTTTAAGGTTAGTTAGATACATGTTTGTGCGGTCGCATCATTGTTCTCTATCATGACTAAACATTTAATTAAAATGGATAGTGGGTTCAGATTTACCCAGACTGGCTTCATCAAAAAACGTCCACAAAATGGGCGTTGCAAGAACTTTTAAAGGCCAATTTTTTAAAAATATATTTTTATAAGGTTTAATTAACATCTTATAGAATATGAAGAAAATTTGAAAAGAAATTCTTTTGTTTAAGTGGAGTGACTGAATATTTATAATTCAATAAATAATTAAATTCACATCAGTATCTCCACGCTTTGATTTATATATTATTGGGTAAACATCGATACAAAATTGCATCTTAGAAGGGTACGATTGTCATCTAACTGATGAGCACAACTATCGTACCTGGGCGAAACGCAATTAGCTATGGAGTTGAGCTGAGCTCACTTGAACTTTTAACTTGAATTTAATTAACACCTGTATTTTTTCTAATTTTTACGAAAAATGACTTTTTTAAGAAGCTATGCGTGGAGGTGGACGGATATTTATTATATTGGTTTCTTGTCCTAACAATAATCATTCCTGAAAATTTCATCAAAATCAGTTCGGTGGTTTAGTTTTAAGCCAATTTTTTCCAGCGATGTCAGTTTGACATCTGTCACTTTGACAGCTGTCAGTTTGACATCTGTCACTCTGACCAGATTAACATCTGTCATTTTGACAGCTGTCAGTTTGACATCTGTCATTTTGACAGCTGTCAGTTTGACATTGTCATTTTGACAGCTGTCAGTTTGACATGTCACTTTGACAGCTGTCAGTTTGACATTTGTCATTTTGACAGCTGTCAGTTTGACATCTGTCACTCTGACAACTGTCAAGTTTCAAAGTGACAGATGTCAACTGACAGCAACGAAGCCTTGCAAAAGGTTGCAGCTTTACATTACAACCTATGTATTTATCTACCCATGTTTAAAAAAAAAAAAATTTTAGAAACCTTGAGTTTCGAACTTGACTTCGTGTTGAAAATTTGAATACCAACCGGGTGAATATCCTAAAAAAATAATTTATTCTACGATATTTAATATAATCAAATATTCTCACCCGGTTTGCGTCCAAATTTTCAAATATCAAAAAGTATCAAATTATTATTAAATTTATAATTCACATAATTTATTTCATGAAAAGTAAAATCATATTCAAATTTATTCCAAATGACTTAGGGATCTGAGCAGTTCCATATTAGATAGACTCTTAAGCATTGAACTATGTATGTTAGTTTAATACGGCCATTGCTGAATAGGAAATTGTTTGGATTAATGGTTTGAGTTTGTCATGAACCGGTCCCGGATTTTTTCAATAACCACAAGTTTTAATTTTGTTTTCTATGGATTTTCAAAAGACTTTGTTAACAAAATGTCAGAAATTTGCCATCTAAACACGAAGTCAAGTTCGAAACACAAGGTTTTTTAAATTTTTTTTTTAATGTGGATAGTTAAATACATCGGATGTAATGTAAAACTGTGACCTTTTGCAAGGCTTCGTTGCTGTCAGTTTGATGTATATCACTTTGAAACTTGACAGCTGTCAAAGTGACAGATGTCAAACTGAAAACTGTCAAAGTGACAGCTAGTTGTTAAATTAAGATATGATAACCGTTTGTAAATAAAATATATATACATCGGGAGTTTATCGCCCAAAGTTAAAAATTAAGGAGAAAAAGATTAAACAATGGGTAGTTTTTAAGCGATCCGTTTTCACTAAATTCTGAACTTTTTTTAATTATTCTTCTATTTATGGGATTAATAAGGGCTTAAGGGCTTTCACTTTTTTAAGGTTAGTTAGATACATGTTTGTGCGGTCGCATCATTGTTCTCTATCATGACTAAACATTTAATTAAAATGGATAGTGGGCTCAGATTTACCCAGACTGGCTTCATCAAAAAACGTCCACAAAATGGGCGTTGCAAGAACTTTTAAAGGCCAATTTTTTAAAAATATATTTTTATAAGGTTTAATTAACATCTTATAGAATATGAAGAAAATTTGAAAAGAAATTCTTTTGTTTAAGTGGAGTGACTGAATATTTATAATTCAATAAATAATTAAATTCACATCAGTATCTCCACGCTTTGATTTATATATTATTGGGTAAACATCGATACAAAATTGCATCTTGGAAGGGTACGATAGTCATCTAACTGATGAGCACAACTATCGTACCTGGGCGAAACGCAATTAGCTATGGAGTTGAGCTGAGCTCACTTGAACTTTTAACTTGAATTTAATTAACACCTGCATTTTTTCTAATTTTTACGAAAAATGACTTTTTTAAGAAGCTATGCGTGGAGGTGGACGGATATTTATTATATTGGTTTCTTGACCTAACAATAATCATTCCTGAAAATTTCATCAAAATCAGTTCGGTGGTTTAGTTTTAAGCCAATTTTTTCCAGCGATGTCAGTTTGACATCTGTCACTTTGACAGCTGTCAGTTTGACATCTGTCACTCTGACCAGTTTAACATCTGTCATTTAGACAGCTGTCAGTTTGACATCTGTCATTTTGACAGCTGTCAGTTTGACATGTCACTTTGACAGCTGTCAGTTTGACATTTGTCATTTTGACAGCTGTCAGTTTGACATCTGTCACTCTGACAACTGTCAAGTTTCAAAGTGACAGATGTCAACTGACAGCAACGAAGCCTTGCAAAAGGTTGCAGCTTTACATTACAACCTATGTATTTATCTACCCATGTTTAAAAAAAAAAAATTTTAGAAACCTTGAGTTTCGAACTTGACTTCGTGTTGAAAATTTGAATACCAACCGGGTGAATATCCTCATAATATAATCAAATATTCTCACCCGGTTTGCGTCCAAATTTTCAAATATCAAAAAGTATCAAATTATTATTAAATTTATTTATCACATAATTTATTTCATGAAAAGTAAAATCATATTCAAATTTATTCCAAATGACTTAGGGATCTGAGCAGTTCCATATTAGATAGACTCTTAAGCATTGAACTATGTATGTTAGTTTAATACGGCCATTGCTGAATAGGAAATTGTTTGGATTAATGGTTTGAGTTTGTCATGAACCGGTCCCGGATTTTTTCAATAACCACAAGTTTTAATTTTGTTTTCTATGGATTTTCAAAAGACTTTGTTAACAAAATGTCAGAAATTTGCCATCTAAACACGAAGTCAAGTTCGAAACACAAGGTTTTTTTAATTTTTTTTTTTTTAATGTGGATAGTTAAATACATCGGATGTAATGTAAAACTGTGACCTTTTGCAAGGCTTCGTTGCTGTCAGTTTGATGTATATCACTTTGAAACTTGACAGCTGTCAAAGTGAAAGATGTCAAACTGAAAACTGTCAAAGTGACAGCTAGTTGTTAAATTAAGATATGATAACCGTTTGTAAATAAAATATATATACATCGGGAGTTTATCGCCCAAAGTTAAAAATTAAGGAGAAAAAGATTAAACAATGGGTAGTTTTTAAGCGATCCGTTTTCACTAAATTCTGAACTTTTTTTAATTATTCTTCTATTTATGGGATAAATAAGGGCTTAAGGGCTTTCACTTTTTTAAGGTTAGTTAGATACATGTTTGTGCGGTCGCATCATTGTTCTCTATCATGACTAAACATTTAATTAAAATGGATAGTGGGTTCAGATTTACCCAGACTGGCTTCATCAAAAAACGTCCACAAAATGGGCGTTGCAAGAACTTTTAAAGGCCAACTTTTTAAAAATATATTTTTATAAGGTTTAATTAACATCTTATAGAATATGAAGAAAATTTGAAAAGAAATTCTTTTGTTTAAGTGGAGTGACTGAATATTTATAATTCAATAAATAATTAAATTCACATCAGTATCTCCACGCTTTGATTTATATATTATTGGGTAAACATCGATACAAAATTGCATCTTAGAAGGGTACGATAGTCATCTAACTGATGAGCACAACTATCGTACCTGGGCGAAACGCAATTAGCTATGGAGTTGAGCTGAGCTCACTTGAACTTTTAACTTGAATTTAATTAACACCTGCATTTTTTCTAATTTTTACGAAAAATGACTTTTTTAAGAAGCTATGCGTGGAGGTGGACGGATATTTATTATATTGGTTTCTTGTCCTAACAATAATCATTCCTGAAAATTTCATCAAAATCAGTTCGGTGGTTTAGTTTTAAGCCAATTTTTTCCAGCGATGTCAGTTTGACATCTGTCACTTTGACAGCTGTCAGTTTTACATCTGTCACTTTGACAGCTGTCAGTTTGACATCTGTCACTCTCACCAGTTTAACATCTGTCATTTTGACAGCTGTCAGTTTGACATCTGTCATTTTGACAGCTGTCAGTTTGACATGTCATTTTGACAGCTGTCAGTTTGACATGTCACTTTGACAGCTGTCAGTTTGACATTTGTCATTTTGACAGCTGTCAGTTTGACATCTGTCACTCTGACAACTGTCAAGTTTCAAAGTGACAGATGTCAACTGACAGCAACGAAGCCTTGCAAAAGGTTGCAGCTTTACATTACAACCTATGTATTTATCTACCCATGTTTAAAAAAAAAAATTTTAGAAACCTTGAGTTTCGAACTTGACTTCGTGTTGAAAATTTGAAAACCAACCGGGTGAATATCCTAAAAAAATAATTTATTCTACGATATTTAATATAATCAAATATTCTCACCCGGTTTGCGTCCAAATTTTCAAGTATCAAAAAGTATCAAATTATTATTAAATTTATAATTCACATAATTTATTTCATGAAAAGTAAAATCATATTCAAATTTATTCCAAATGACTTAGGGATCTGAGCAGTTCCATATTAGATAGACTCTTAAGCATTGAACTATGTATGTTAGTTTAATACGGCCATTGCTGAATAGGAAATTGTTTGGATTAATGGTTTGAGTTTGTCATGAACCGGTCCCGGATTTTTTCAATAACCACAAGTTTTAATTTTGTTTTCTATGGATTTTCAAAAGACTTTGTTAACAAAATGTCAGAAATTTGCCATCTAAACACGAAGTCAAGTTCGAAACACAAGGTTTTTTTAATTTTTTTTTTTTTAATGTGGATAGTTAAATACATCGGATGTAATGTAAAACTGTGACCTTTTGCAAGGCTTCGTTGCAGTCAGTTTGATGTATTTCACTTTGAAACTTGACAGCTGTCAAAGTGACAGATGTCAAACTGAAAACTGTCAAAGTGACAGCTAGTTGTTAAATTAAGATATGATAACCGTTTGAAAATAAAATATATATACATCGGGAGTTTATCGCCCAAAGTTAAAAATTAAGGAGAAAAAGATTAAACAATGGGTAGTTTTTAAGCGATCCGTTTTCACAAAATTCTGAACTTTTTTTAATTATTCTTCTATTTATGGGATAAATAAGGGCTTAAGGGCTTTCACTTTTTTAAGGTTAGTTAGATACATGTTTGTGCGGTCGCATCATTGTTCTCTATCATGACTAAACATTTAATTAAAATGGATAGTGGGTTCAGATTTACCCAGACTGGCTTCATCAAAAAACGTCCACAAAATGGGCGTTGCAAGAACTTTTAAAGGCCAATTTTTTAAAAATATATTTTTATAAGGTTTAATTAACATCTTATAGAATATGAAGAAAATTTGAAAAGAAATTCTTTTGTCTAAGTGGAGTGACTGAATATTTATAATTCAATAAATAATTAAATTCACATCAGTATCTCCACGCTTTGATTTATATATTATTGGGTAGACATCGATACAAAATTGCATCTTAGAAGGGTACGATAGTCATCTAACTGATGAGCACAACTATCGTACCT
This sequence comes from Dasysyrphus tricinctus, assembly GCA_963921185.1. Classification (NCBI taxonomy): domain Eukaryota; kingdom Metazoa; phylum Arthropoda; class Insecta; order Diptera; family Syrphidae; genus Dasysyrphus; species Dasysyrphus tricinctus. Next base: position 67,624,155 of record OY992530.1, read on the forward strand.
GGGCGAAACGCAATTAGCTATGGAGTTGAGCTGAGCTCACTTGAACTTTTAACTTGAATTTAATTAACACCTGCATTTTTTCTAATTTTTACGAAAAATGACTTTTTTAAGAAGCTATGCGTGGAGGTGGATGGATATTAAATATATTGGTTTCTTGTCCTAACAATAATCATTCCTGAAAATTTCATCAAAATCAGTTCGGTGGTTTAGTTTTAAGCCAATTTTTTCCAGCGATGTCAGTTTGACATCTGTCACTTTGACAGCTGTCAGTTTGACATCTGTCACTCTCACCAGTTTAACATCTGTCATTTTGACAGCTGTCAGTTTGACATCTGTCATTTTGACAGCTGTCAGTTTGACATCTGTCATTTTGACAGCTGTCAGTTTGACATGTCACTTTGACAGCTGTAAGTTTGACATTTGTCATTTTGACAGCTGTCAGTTTGACATCTGTCACTCTGACAACTGTCAAGTTTCAAAGTGACAGATGTCAACTGACAGCAACGAAGCCTTGCAAAAGGTTGCAGCTCTACATTACAACCTATGTATTTATCTACCCATGTTTAAAAAAAAAAAATTTTAGAAACCTTGAGTTTCGAACTTGGCTTCGTGTTGAAAATTTGAATACCAACCGGGTGAATATCCTAAAAAAATAATTTATTCTACGATATTTAATATAATCAAATATTCTCACCCAGTTTGCGTCCAAATTTTCAAATATCAAAAAGTATCAAATTATTATTAAATTTATAATTCACATAATTTATTCCATGAAAAGTAGAATCATATTCAAATTTATTCCAAATGACTTAGGGATCTGAGCAGTTCCATATTAGATAGACTCTTAAGCATTGAACTATGTATGTTAGTTTAATACGGCCATTGCTGAATAGGAAATTGTTTGGATTAATGGTTTGAGTTTGTCATGAACCGGTCCCGGATTTTTTCAATAACCACAAGTTTTAATTTTGTTTTCTATGGATTTTCAAAAGACTTTGTTAACAAAATGTCAGAAATTTGCCATCTAAACACGAAGTCAAGTTCGAAACACAAGGTTTTTTAAATTTTTTTTTTTAATGTGGATAGTTAAATACATCGGATGTAATGTAAAACTGTGACCTTTTGCAAGGCTTCGTTGCTGTCAGTTTGATGTATATCACTTTGAAACTTGACAGCTGTCAAAGTGACAGATGTCAAACTGAAAACTGTCAAAGTGACAGCTAGTTGTTAAATTAAGATATGATAACCGTTTGTAAATAAAATATATATACATCGGGAGTTTATCGCCCAAAGTTAAAAATTAAGGAGAAAAAGATTAAACAATGGGTAGTTTTTAAGCGATCCGTTTTCACTAAATTCTGAACTTTTTTTAATTATTCTTCTATTTATGGGATTAATAAGGGCTTAAGGGCTTTCACTTTTTTAAGGTTAGTTAGATACATGTTTGTGCGGTCGCATCATTGTTCTCTATCATGACTAAACATTTAATTAAAATGGATAGTGGGCTCAGATTTACCCAGACTGGCTTCATCAAAAAACGTCCACAAAATGGGCGTTGCAAGAACTTTTAAAGGCCAATTTTTTAAAAATATATTTTTATAAGGTTTAATTAACATCTTATAGAATATGAAGAAAATTTGAAAAGAAATTCTTTTGTTTAAGTGGAGTGACTGAATATTTATAATTCAATAAATAATTAAATTCACATCAGTATCTCCACGCTTTGATTTATATATTATTGGGTAAACATCGATACAAAATTGCATCTTGGAAGGGTACGATAGTCATCTAACTGATGAGCACAACTATCGTACCTGGGCGAAACGCAATTAGCTATGGAGTTGAGCTGAGCTCACTTGAACTTTTAACTTGAATTTAATTAACACCTGCATTTTTTCTAATTTTTACGAAAAATGACTTTTTTAAGAAGCTATGCGTGGAGGTGGACGGATATTTATTATATTGGTTTCTTGACCTAACAATAATCATTCCTGAAAATTTCATCAAAATCAGTTCGGTGGTTTAGTTTTAAGCCAATTTTTTCCAGCGATGTCAGTTTGACATCTGTCACTTTGACAGCTGTCAGTTTGACATCTGTCACTCTGACCAGTTTAACATCTGTCATTTAGACAGCTGTCAGTTTGACATCTGTCATTTTGACAGCTGTCAGTTTGACATGTCACTTTGACAGCTGTCAGTTTGACATTTGTCATTTTGACAGCTGTCAGTTTGACATCTGTCACTCTGACAACTGTCAAGTTTCAAAGTGACAGATGTCAACTGACAGCAACGAAGCCTTGCAAAAGGTTGCAGCTTTACATTACAACCTATGTATTTATCTACCCATGTTTAAAAAAAAAAATTTTAGAAACCTTGAGTTTCGAACTTGACTTCGTGTTGAAAATTTGAATACCAACCGGGTGAATATCCTCATAATATAATCAAATATTCTCACCCGGTTTGCGTCCAAATTTTCAAATATCAAAAAGTATCAAATTATTATTAAATTTATTTATCACATAATTTATTTCATGAAAAGTAAAATCATATTCAAATTTATTCCAAATGACTTAGGGATCTGAGCAGTTCCATATTAGATAGACTCTTAAGCATTGAACTATGTATGTTAGTTTAATACGGCCATTGCTGAATAGGAAATTGTTTGGATTAATGGTTTGAGTTTGTCATGAACCGGTCCCGGATTTTTTCAATAACCACAAGTTTTAATTTTGTTTTCTATGGATTTTCAAAAGACTTTGTTAACAAAATGTCAGAAATTTGCCATCTAAACACGAAGTCAAGTTCGAAACACAAGGTTTTTTTAATTTTTTTTTTTTTAATGTGGATAGTTAAATACATCGGATGTAATGTAAAACTGTGACCTTTTGCAAGGCTTCGTTGCTGTCAGTTTGATGTATATCACTTTGAAACTTGACAGCTGTCAAAGTGAAAGATGTCAAACTGAAAACTGTCAAAGTGACAGCTAGTTGTTAAATTAAGATATGATAACCGTTTGTAAATAAAATATATATACATCGGGAGTTTATCGCCCAAAGTTAAAAATTAAGGAGAAAAAGATTAAACAATGGGTAGTTTTTAAGCGATCCGTTTTCACTAAATTCTGAACTTTTTTTAATTATTCTTCTATTTATGGGATAAATAAGGGCTTAAGGGCTTTCACTTTTTTAAGGTTAGTTAGATACATGTTTGTGCGGTCGCATCATTGTTCTCTATCATGACTAAACATTTAATTAAAATGGATAGTGGGTTCAGATTTACCCAGACTGGCTTCATCAAAAAACGTCCACAAAATGGGCGTTGCAAGAACTTTTAAAGGCCAACTTTTTAAAAATATATTTTTATAAGGTTTAATTAACATCTTATAGAATATGAAGAAAATTTGAAAAGAAATTCTTTTGTTTAAGTGGAGTGACTGAATATTTATAATTCAATAAATAATTAAATTCACATCAGTATCTCCACGCTTTGATTTATATATTATTGGGTAAATATCGATACAAAATTGCATCTTAGAAGGATACGATAGTCATCTAACTGATGAGCACAACTATCGTACCTGGGCGAAACGCAATTAGCTATGGAGTTGAGCTGAGCTCACTTGAACTTTTAACTTGAATTTAATTAACACCTGCATTTTTTCTAATTTTTACGAAAAATGACTTTTTTAAGAAGCTATGCGTGGAGGTGGACGGATATTTATTATATTGGTTTCTTGTCCTAACAATAATCATTCCTGAAAATTTCATCAAAATCAGTTCGGTGGTTTAGTTTTAAGCCAATTTTTTCCAGCGATGTCAGTTTGACATCTGTCACTTTGACAGCTGTCAGTTTGACATCTGTCACTTTGACAGCTGTCAGTTTGACATCTGTCACTCTCACCAGTTTAACATCTGTCATTTTGACAGCTGTCAGTTTGACATCTGTAATTTTGACAGCTGTCAGTTTGACATGTCATTTTGACAGCTGTCAGTTTGACATGTCACTTTGACAGCTGTCAGTTTGACATTTGTCATTTTGACAGCTGTCAGTTTGACATCTGTCACTCTGACAACTGTCAAGTTTCAAAGTGACAGATGTCAACTGACAGCAACGAAGCCTTGCAAAAGGTTGCAGCTTTACATTACAACCTATGTATTTATCTACCCATGTTTAAAAAAAAAAATTTTAGAAACCTTGAGTTTCGAACTTGACTTCGTGTTGAAAATTTGAAAACCAACCGGGTGAATATCCTAAAAAAATAATTTATTCTACGATATTTAATATAATCAAATATTCTCACCCGGTTTGCGTCCAAATTTTCAAGTATCAAAAAGTATCAAATTATTATTAAATTTATAATTCACATAATTTATTTCATGAAAAGTAAAATCATATTCAAATTTATTCCAAATGACTTAGGGATCTGAGCAGTTCCATATTAGATAGACTCTTAAGCATTGAACTATGTATGTTAGTTTAATACGGCCATTGCTGAATAGGAAATTGTTTGGATTAATGGTTTGAGTTTGTCATGAACCGGTCCCGGATTTTTTCAATAACCACAAGTTTTAATTTTGTTTTCTATGGATTTTCAAAAGACTTTGTTAACAAAATGTCAGAAATTTGCCATCTAAACACGAAGTCAAGTTCGAAACACAAGGTTTTTTTAAATTTTTTTTTTTAATGTGGATAGTTAAATACATCGGATGTAATGTAAAACTGTGACCTTTTGCAAGGCTTCGTTGCAGTCAGTTTGATGTATTTCACTTTGAAACTTGACAGCTGTCAAAGTGACAGATGTCAAACTGAAAACTGTCAAAGTGACAGCTAGTTGTTAAATTAAGATATGATAACCGTTTGAAAATAAAATATATATACATCGGGAGTTTATCGCCCAAAGTTAAAAATTAAGGAGAAAAAGATTAAACAATGGGTAGTTTTTAAGCGATCCGTTTTCACAAAATTCTGAACTTTTTTTAATTATTCTTCTATTTATGGGATAAATAAGGGCTTAAGGGCTTTCACTTTTTTAAGGTTAGTTAGATACATGTTTGTGCGGTCGCATCATTGTTCTCTATCATGACTAAACATTTAATTAAAATGGATAGTGGGTTCAGATTTACCCAGACTGGCTTCATCAAAAAACGTCCACAAAATGGGCGTTGCAAGAACTTTTAAAGGCCAATTTTTTAAAAATATATTTTTATAAGGTTTAATTAACATCTTATAGAATATGAAGAAAATTTGAAAAGAAATTCTTTTGTTTAAGTGGAGTGACTGAATATTTATAATTCAATAAATAATTAAATTCACATCAGTATCTCCACGCTTTGATTTATATATTATTGGGTAGACATCGATACAAAATTGCATCTTAGAAGGGTACGATAGTCATCTAACTGATGAGCACAACTATCGTACCTGGGCGAAACGCAATTAGCTATGGAGTTGAGCTGAGCTCACTTGAACTTTTAACTTGAATTTAATTAACACCTGCATTTTTTCTAATTTTTACGAAAAATGACTTTTTTAAGAAGCTATGCGTGGAGGTGGATGGATATTAAATATATTGGTTTCTTGTCCTAACAATAATCATTCCTGAAAATTTCATCAAAATCAGTTCGGTGGTTTAGTTTTAAGCCAATTTTTTCCAGCGATGTCAGTTTGACATCTGTCACTTTGACAGCTGTCAGTTTGACATCTGTCACTCTCACCAGTTTAACATCTGTCATTTTGACAGCTGTCAGTTTGACATCTGTCATTTTGACAGCTGTCAGTTTGACATCTGTCATTTTGACAGCTGTCAGTTTGACATGTCACTTTGACAGCTGTAAGTTTGACATTTGTCATTTTGACAGCTGTCAGTTTGACATCTGTCACTCTGACAACTGTCAAGTTTCAAAGTGACAGATGTCAACTGACAGCAACGAAGCCTTGCAAAAGGTTGCAGCTCTACATTACAACCTATGTATTTATCTACCCATGTTTAAAAAAAAAAAATTTTAGAAACCTTGAGTTTCGAACTTGACTTCGTGTTGAAAATTTGAATACCAACCGGGTGAATATCCTAAAAAAATAATTTATTCTACGATATTTAATATAATCAAATATTCTCACCCGGTTTGCGTCCAAATTTTCAAATATCAAAAAGTATCAAATTATTATTAAATTTATAATTCACATAATTTATTTCATGAAAAGTAAAATCATATTCAAATTTATTCCAAATGACTTAGGGATCTGAGCAGTTCCATATTAGATAGACTCTTAAGCATTGAACTATGTATGTTAGTTTAATACGGCCATTGCTGAATAGGAAATTGTTTGGATTAATGGTTTGAGTTTGTCATGAACCGGTCCCGGATTTTTTCAATAACCACAAGTTTTAATTTTGTTTTCTATGGATTTTCAAAAGACTTTGTTAACAAAATGTCAGAAATTTGCCATCTAAACACGAAGTCAAGTTCGAAACACAAGGTTTTTTTAAATTTTTTTTTTTTTAATGTGGATAGTTAAATACATCGGATGTAATGTAAAACTGTGACCTTTTGCAAGGCTTCGTTGCAGTCAGTTTGATGTATTTCACTTTGAAACTTGACAGCTGTCAAAGTGACAGATGTCAAACTGAAAACTGTCAAAGTGACAGCTAGTAATTAAATTAAGATATGATAACCGTTTGAAAATAAAATATATATACATCGGGAGTTTATCGCCCAAAGTTAAAAATTAAGGAGAAAAAGATTAAACAATGGGTAGTTTTTAAGCGATCCGTTTTCACTAAATTCTGAACTTTTTTTAATTATTCTTCTATTTATGGGATAAATAAGGGCTTACGGGCTTTCACTTTTTTAAGGTTAGTTAGATACATGTTTGTGCGGTCGCATCATTGTTCTCTATCATGACTAAACATTTAATTAAAATGGATAGTGGGTTCAGATTTACCCAGACTGGCTTCATCAAAAAACGTCCACAAAATGGGCGTTGCAAGAACTTTTAAAGGCCAATTTTTTAAAAATATATTTTTATAAGGTTTAATTAACATCTTATAGAATATGAAGAAAATTTGAAAAGAAATTCTTTTGTTTAAGTGGAGTGACTGAATATTTATAATTCAATAAATAATTAAATTCACATCAGTATCTCCACGCTTTGATTTATATATTATTGGGTAGACATCGATACAAAATTGCATCTTAGAAGGGTACGATAGTCATCTAACTGATGAGCACAACTATCGTACCTGGGCGAAACGCAATTAGCTATGGAGTTGAGCTGAGCTCACTTGAACTTTTAACTTGAATTTAATTAACACCTGCATTTTTTCTAATTTTTACGAAAAATGACTTTTTTAAGAAGCTATGCGTGGAGGTGGACGGATATTTATTATATTGGTATCTTGTCCTAACAATAATCATTCCTGAAAATTTCATCAAAATCAGTTCGGTGGTTTAGTTTTAAGCCAATTTTTTCCAGCGATGTCAGTTTGACATCTGTCACTCTGACCAGTTTAACATCGGTCATTTTGACAGCTGTCAGTTTGACATCTGTCATTTTGACAGCTGTCAGTTTGACATGTCATTTTGACAGCTGTCAGTTTGACATGTCACTTTGACAGCTGTCAGTTTGACATTTGTCATTTTGACAGCTGTCAGTTTGACATCTGTCACTCTGACAACTGTCAAGTTTCAAAGTGACAGATGTCAACTGACAGCAACGAAGCCTTGCAAAAGGTTGCAGCTTTACATTACAACCTATGTATTTATCTACCCATGTTTAAAAAAAAAAAAAATTTAGAAACCTTGAGTTTCGAACTTGACTTCGTGTTGAAAATTTGAATACCAACCGGGTGAATATCCTAAAAAAATAATTTATTCTACGATATTTAATATAATCAAATATTCTCACCCGGTTTGCGTCCAAATTTTCAAATATCAAAAAGTATCAAATTATTATTAAATTTATAATTCACATAATTTATTTCATGAAAAGTAAAATCATATTCAAATTTATTCCAAATGACTTAGGGATCTGAGCAGTTCCATATTAGATAGACTCTTAAGCATTGAACTATGTATGTTAGTTTAATACGGCCATTGCTGAATAGGAAATTGTTTGGATTAATGGTTTGAGTTTGTCATGAACCGGTCCCGGATTTTTTCAATAACCACAAGTTTTAATTTTGTTTTCTATGGATTTTCAAAAGACTTTGTTAACAAAATGTCAGAAATTTGCCATCTAAACACGAAGTCAAGTTCGAAACACAAGGTTTTTTTAATTTTTTTTTTTTTTAATGTGGATAGTTAAATACATCGGATGTAATGTAAAACTGTGACCTTTTGCAAGGCTTCGTTGCTGTCAGTTTGATGTATATCACTTTGAAACTTGACAGCTGTCAAAGTGACAGATGTCAAACTGAAAACTGTCAAAGTGACAGCTAGTTGTTAAATTAAGATATGATAACCGTTTGTAAATAAAATATATATACATCGGGAGTTTATCGCCCAAAGTTAAAAATTAAGGAGAAAAAGATTAAATAATGGGTAGTTTTTAAGCGATCCGTTTTCACTAAATTCTGAACTTTTTTTAATTATTCTTCTATTTATGGGATTAATAAGGGCTTAAGGGCTTTCACTTTTTTAAGGTTAGTTAGATACATGTTTGTGCGGTCGCATCATTGTTCTCTATCATGACTAAAAATTTAATTAAAATGGATAGTGGGCTCAGATTTACCCAGACTGGCTTCATCAAAAAACGTCCACAAAATGGGCGTTGCAAGAACTTTTAAAGGCCAATTTTTTAAAAATATATTTTTATAAGGTTTAATTAACATCTTATAGATTATGAAGAAAATTTGAAAAGAAATTCTTTTGCTTAAGTGGAGTGACTGAATATTTATAATTCAATAAATAATTAAATTCACATCAGTATCTCCACGCTTTGATTTATATATTATTGGGTAAACATCGATACAAAATTGCATCTTAGAAGGGTACGATAGTCTCATCTAACTGATGAGCACAACTATCGTACCTGGGCGAAACGCAATTAGCTATGGAGTTGAGCTGAGCTCACTTGAACTTTTAACTTGAATTTAATTAACACCTGCATTTTTTCTAATTTTTACGAAAAATGACTTTTTTAAGAAGCTATGCGTGGAGGTGGACGGATATTTATTATATTGGTTTCTTGTCCTAACAATAATCATTCCTGAAAATTTTATCAAAATCAGTTCGGTGGTTTAGTTTTAAGCCAATTTTTTCCAGCGATGTCAGTTTGACATCTGTCACTCTGACCAGTTTAACATCGGTCATTTTGACAGCTGTCAGTTTGACATCTGTCATTTTGACAGCTGTCAGTATGACATCTGTCATTTTGACAGCTGTCAGTTTGACATGTCACTTTGACAGCTGTCAGTTTGACATTTGTCATTTTGACAGCTGTCAGTTTGACATCTGTCACTCTGACAACTGTCAAGTTTCAAAGTGACAGATGTCAACTGACAGCAACGAAGCCTTGCAAAAGGTTGCAGCTTTACATTACAACCTATGTATTTATCTACCCATGTTTAAAAAAAAAAAAATTTTAGAAACCTTGAGTTTCGAACTTGACTTCGTGTTGAAAATTTGAATACCAACCGGGTGAATATCCTAAAAAAATAATTTATTCTACGATATTTAATATAATCAAATATTCTCACCCGGTTTGCGTCCAAATTTTCAAATATCAAAAAGTATCAAATTATTATTAAATTTATAATTCACATAATTTATTTCATGAAAAGTAAAATCATATTCAAATTTATTCCAAATGACTTAGGGATCTGAGCAGTTCCATATTAGATAGACTCTTAAGCCAGTCGATCTCGATCTGTGGAAGTGTGCACACGTTTTCGGCTTTCACAGTTTTCTTAAAATTAAATCGGAGTGACTTCTCAAAGTTCTAATTAAACACTATAATATTCAATAGTGCAATAGCACGAAGGAAGAGGTGGCGGACCGTCAACCTAAGGGTCACGGGTTCGAATCCCAGCCGGGAATAAAAATTTTATCTGCTTTTTTGCATAATAGGGAAGTAGAAAATTTCATCGAGTGGGAGAACCAAGAAATGGAGAAGGAGAAAAAAGCGGGGGCACCGAAAGGTGGCCCAGCAGCAACACTAAGGCCAGCTATGGCACCAGCAAAAGCTACAGCTAGTGACGTAGCAACAACATTTAAAAAACCGATGGCACCACCAACCACACCATCGTCTAGTGCCGTACCTGCAACGGCAAACCAAGCAACGGCAACAACAGCCGATACGAAAAACAAGAGGAGGAAGAGGATAAGCTGTGCGCCGAACCTCGTCAAGCGCCGCTCCACCAACACCTCAGCCCAGCTGCCGGCCGGGGTGAAGGAGACGGCGCGCACAGCTAAAACATCAGCAGCAGCAAAAATCCAACAACAATTAAACACCTCGCCATCCGACGATGACATCGAATATATGTCCGAGGGTGGCGAGGGTCTATACACAACAGGAGATAGCAACAGCAACCTGTTTGTGGATATAACCTCACCAGAGGCGTCCTCCGAAGAGGAAAACGAGGCGCAAGAAGTGCTAGATGAGCAAGCCATCAGCCAGAAAATCGATGCCATTCGAGGGGAGATGGAACGACTAAATGCCATCGTAACCCCACTAATTGAAGCCTTAAAAAACAAGCAAGAAGCTCGACGCGAGAGAGAAAGGCAGGAGCGCGAGCAGAAAAAAGCAGCACAGGCACCACAAAAAACAGCGCCACAACAAAAGCAGCAAGAGCAAAAGCCAAGAACTCAACAGCAGCAACTGCCACAGCAGAACGATAATAGACAGCAACAACAACAGCTGCCGACAGAGCAGCCACAGCAACAACCGAAGGAGCAACGCCCGAAAAAACAAATCCAACAACAGCAGCAGCAGCAACAACAACAGGAGCAGAAACAACAGCAGCGGAACGAGCAGCAGCAGAGGATTCACCAGCAGCAGCCACAGCCGCCCCAAAACCAAAATAAAAAAGAAAAGGTGCCACCCATCAATACTTACAAGATGGAGTTACAGGATACAATTGAATTATGTAAGTCGGCCATAGGCCAAAATTTTACTATTAAAAGATTAAGTAAAGATAGACATGCGATTTACTGCTCCACAGTGGCGCAACATAAGATAGTCAAAGAACTTTTAAAAAAATCCACGACTGAGTTCTTCAGTTTTACCCCTAAAGTGGATAAAAATCAAACGGTCCTCCTGAAGGGCATAGATTCCTGCACGGAACCAGAGGTGCTCTATAAGGAGCTCTGTGAAAAAGCGAGCGGCGATCTCGAGTTTATCGGGGTCAAGCCGTTCACTACAGTCAGAGCCAGACGGGAGAAGCGGTCTTTGCCGTTCTTCTTAGTTCAGCTCTCGCCCAACAGCAAACTGGATAGTTTGAGGAGTATCTCCGTCCTCAACTACCAGGTTGTAACTTGGGATAAATTAAAGAGACGCGGCGACATGCTTCAATGCATGCGCTGCCAAAGGTTCGGCCACGCTGCAGCAAACTGCGAAATGCAGTCACGCTGCGTGAAGTGTGGTGAGAACCACATTAAGGGAGAGTGCAAGCTCGGAGAGGAACGGGTCGATGACATGACCCAGCTTAAATGTGCACTTTGCGGAAAGGAGGGGCACCCTGCTAATTATCGGGGCTGCTCAACCTTTCAGCAAATTCGTAACAATAAAGCAGCTAGGCAGACAGCAGTGGTGGTACGCCCATCAACGCGTGCTCCTACAACAACACCCGTCAATCCCCAGATTTCCTACGCCCAAATGGCGGCAGGAAGGGGAAATACGGTACAGCCTGCAGCTAAGGTAGCCCAACCGGCCCTCGTGCCTAGGGCTCCGGACGCTCAGGCCGAAATTAGAAGCATGTTGCTGGCAATTCAAGGCCAGTTAACAGGACTTCAGAAAGAGATAAGGGAGCAGGCAAATAGGGTGGACTATATCTACTCTGTTTTGCCTAGCTTAACGCAAATTAGAGGTTAAAGGCGCGCTGTCGGAGAGGCCTCTTAGGATCCTTGCTGTGAATGTAAATTCACTGATTAGGACCGAACGTAGAGCTAATCTTTTCCAATTGTTGAAAGACCAGAGTCCAGATGTGTTTATGGCCAGCGAAACTAAGCTGAACCAGAAACATAAGTTGACTAACAACAATTACAATATCGTTAGAAGAGATCGACCCAACTCCACTCAAGGGGGGGGCGTCGCAATCTTCATACGAAAAGGCATTAATCATAAAGTTATATATAATAGTGATCTGCGTAGATTTCGGCTGTTAGAGGCGTGCGTCGTGTGCATTCCTCTCCAACAGGGGAAGCGAATGTATGTGATTGCGGCTTATGCACCGGAATCACCTCAGCCAACTGATTTTATGACAGAGCTTGAAAAACTTTTCGAATGTCTACGCTTGAGCTTGGAAGAAAATTACTCTCTCATGGCCGGTGATTTGAATGCCAAACACCTAGATTGGGGAAATCAAATACAGAATCCAAGAGGTATTCATCTTTTTAATTGGATGAGTCGATATAACACTGAATATGGTGTCGACCTGCTGGCTACGGATCGGCCATCGTTTCCAAGAAGCGGTGCCTATCTGGATCTATTGCTAATAGACTCAAGACTGACAATTACTGACACTGTGGGTCAAAGACCAAGAAACTGTTTACGAACGATCGAGTACGACAGTGACCACTGCGGACTCGCCGCCGTAACACAGCTTCCGAACGAGCTCGTGGAGTTGGATGAGTATGTGCCTGTACATACTTACAATTACAGTAAGGTGCGCTGGCCACGCTTTACCAACGCCTTATCGAGCGAAATCAGTTCGAATAATATATCCCCACCAAATGACAGGAATTTGACAAATAACGAAATAGACCAATATCTTGAACAAATGGACGAGACAATCAAACGAACAATGGACAGAACGATACCAAAGTACAAACAACGGGACGCAACCGACATGTACCGGAATGCGACCATTGACGCATTACACAGACAAAAACGTGGACTGCTGACAAGACTCAAACGCTTGTACCGACGGTTTACTGACCCAAACGATCTGGAGATTAGGACATTGAAGTCTTCGATCAAGAACATCAACCAGCTTATTAAGGAAAATTATCGGTTGTCGATTAATTTGTATTGGGATAACAAAATTCGGGCTGTTAATTCTAGCGACCCGAGTATGTTTCCCCAAATTAACAAAATATTTAGAAGGAATGATCAGAACGACCTTCCGTGTCTTAAGCTCCAGAGAACGACAGATAACAGAGACGTACTTCTGACAGCAGGAATTGATCCAGAGGACGCCGTCTTGTACGATGACCTCTTTACTGTCGAAGATCCGCAGGAGAAAGTGGAGGCTGTGGGGGCTGCTTTCCAGCAAGTGTACAAGGTGAATGCATGCATTCGCCCGAACCATGACCTGGAAAACAGAGCCTTGCTCCACCACTTCTACCTTCGGAATGACATAACGCAATGGCGATCAGAGAACCTCGGTTTCACCGGGTTTAATGAAGATCATTTGGCAAACGCCATAATCGCCGAGCGAAATGGGCCCAGTTCCCTGTTAATTACGAAGGTGGAGCTTCAGCTCATCTTCGATTCATTAAAGAAGAAGAAGTCAGCAGGAGTCGATGGCATATCCAACGTTGTACTTCGACATTTACCGCAAGAAGCAGTAGACATTTATACCACACTGTTTAACAACGCTCTGAATAATGCATATTATCCAGTGCGGTGGAAGACAGCTGTGGTGCATCCTCTCCCGAAAAAGGGAAAGGACAACTCCAATCCGGCGAATCTCCGGTCGATAAGTCTTCTTCCGAGTATCAGCAAGGTATTCGAAAAAGTTATCAATAGAGCTCTGTCTAAGTGGGCAGAGGACAATAATATCATACCGGATAATCAGTTCGGTTTTAAGGCGGGACATGACACCATTCATGCCGCGTCTAAACTCGTTTCTGATGTCCAATGGAACAAATCTAAAAAGCAGTGTACGGGTGCCTGTCTGGTTGATTTGGAGAAGGCCTTCGACACCGTATGGCTAGAGGGTCTTTATCTAAAGCTGACCAGACTTGGTATTAGTAAACCACTATTATATATGCTTTATGATATGCTCAATGGTAGAAAGTTTGTTGTCAAGAGTGGCAATGTGACTTCTACCACAACCTTTAATATTAAAAATGGTCTTCAGCAGGGAGCGGTCAACTCGCCGATTCTATTCAGCATTTACACCAGCGATCTGATAAGTAGCCTAACTCAGGCAATTGCGTATGCCGACGATCTAATTGCGTACAGAACAGCCCCAAAAGTCGAGGTCATCAGAATTCTTTTGCAACGTGACTTCGAGAAGATTCAGCGATATTGCGATGACTGGAAGTTGAAAATCAACTTCCAGAAATCAGAAACTATCTTGTTTAGGACTCCGTTGCATGGAGCCACAAGGGATACGAGAAAGAACTGGCGTAAGCTGGTGATCGTAGGACCAAATGGACAGCCACTGGCGAGTAAAAGTGTAGTAAAGTACCTTGGCATCTGGATGGATCAGTATTTGTATTTCGACAGACATATAAATGCTGCTCTGTCCAGGGCTAGGGGAGCTTTTGCCCTGACAAAACGGTTGTTTTATAGCAGCCGGCTTGCCAGCAGGGTGAAAGTGATTTGCTACATGGCCCTCATACGGCCGATGATTGCCTATGGGTGCCCGGTTTGGTTCAACGTTGCCCCATCTCAAATGGAAAAGATTCGGGTGTTTGAGAGGCAGTGTCTTAGACGCTGCCTTGGATTACACAGAACACCAGAGTCGGAGTACAAACATTATTATTCTAACCTGGTTCTATACAACGGCGCCAACATAAACAGGATAGATAATTTCTTGCTGAAACTTATCCGAGGTCACATTGCAAGAGCAATGTCCTCGACCAACAGCTTAATTTTTGGGGCTTATTACCCTAAAAACGACTATTACGAAAGTGTGCGTCTAAGCGGCTTTATTCCGCCCGATGCATTCCTCTATTTAGACAGTCGAGGGCTGATCCAGGATAGAGCGGCGGTTCCGCTAATCTACCACGTCGGCCGTAGAACTGTAGACTGGCGGCTCCTTTATGATCGAGACGTCCTCGCACAACACGGAGCGGAGCACCTTCGGTTCAGTAGGACTGTGTCCGATCGGGACCGAAGAGATAGGGTAAGGCAGGAGAACCAGTTCTGGTGGTTGAAACCTGAACAAGAAGTTAATTCGGATATATAAAAGTTAACTATGCATTTTTTATGCCATGGCCGACTTACATAGGTTTAGGTAGTTACTTTTAAGCAGGGACAGTCAGGGTGGCACCAAAAAAAAAAAAAAAAAAAAAAAAAAAAATTATAAAACCAATAAAAAACACAAAAAAATTATAAAAACCCGAAAATGCTTGCTGTGGCTGTTCTAGTTTGTAAGTAGTCTGTAAGTAGTTTGTAAGTAGCTTTAAGTAGTTTTATAGTAGTTTTAATTAGTTTTAATTAGTTTTAATTAGTTTTAATTAGTTTTAATTAGTTTTAATTTAGTTTTATTTAGTTTGTAAGTTTTATATAAAACACAAAAATAAAGTCATAGATACCGAGTTTTTTAAAATTCTTCTCGGTGAAAAATAAAACCGATATGAATTCTAGTTTTAAGATAGTTCGTAGGCCGAAAGGCATTAGCATTAAGTTATTAGTTTAACTTAGAGCGCCCGAATGGGGCCAGTAAGTTAGTTGTAAGATATTGATAAGTAGGCTAGTTTTTATGAATTTTTGTCTAGCTTTAAGATAGTTTTAAGATGAATGAAAAATAAAAATGAATTTAAAAAAAAAAAAAAAAAAAAAAAATAGACTCTTAAGCATTGAACTATGTATGTTAGTTTAATACGGCCATTGCTGAATAGGAAATTGTTTGGATTAATGGTTTGAGTTTGTCATGAACCGGTCCCGGATTTTTTCAATAACCACAAGTTTTAATTTTGTTTTCTATGGATTTTCAAAAGACTTTGTTAACAAAATGTCAGAAATTTGCCATCTAAACACGAAGTTTTTATTTCTTTTTTTTTAAATTTCTCGACAACTTTTTCCGAAACAAATACTTTTTCTCAGTTTTAAATTCCTCAAAACTTCTTCGAATTTTTCTTTTCTAAAATCACAACTTTTCGCTTGAATAGTTCTCCCAAGAGTGAACTTTCCATGCTAATCCTATTGTCTACCTCGGCCATTCCAGTCTCTCACACATTCATCCAACCAGCCAATCGTTTTCGAGATCTTCAGTCACGGGATCACGGCTTCCTGGAAAGCTACGTGCTCTCCTCGAAATCCTCCGTTGTCGAATCTCATCGAAACTTTACTCTCACACAGACATTCAATGATTCAGCAAGTTGTTGGATTTCTTTCCAAAACTTGCCGAATCCAAATGGCCGAGTTCAGAACCCTTTCAACTAACTTTTTCGAGAAAATTTAAAAGAATCAAAATCGAGAAAAAGTTTCTTCTAGGCATTCTCCTAGTTACTCTAAAATAATCGCGAGTGATTCGAAGCGCGAAGCAATCCCTCCAAAACTAATATCTCGAGGTGAGAGAGGAACTCATTTTCTTTTTAATCCTAGGATCTACTCATTTTTTTTCTTTCGCGTGTCAATTCCGATATATCTATCTCATTACAATTTAAAAAAGTTAAGTTACAAGATTTATAAATCAAGTTAACAACCCATTTTCTGACAAATTAAATTAGCTACGTTAAGTTACGTTACGTTACGTTAATTTAGTTCATGATGATTTGAGAATGTAGGTATAAGTAAGAGTCCGCCTGACTCGCTTACTTCTTCAGCTCATCCGCTGGCACATCGACAAGAGACCGCCCGTCTTCTTGATAATTAGGGTTCGTGAATTTTGGAACCAACTGTTCCACTCAAATCGTAAATCGCTCGAAACCTGATTTTGTTACTTTTCCAAAATACTTTAAGAGTAGGTCTCTGGCTGATGGATGCCAGGTATCTACTAACTCTACAAGCATTTTGGAGCTGCAACGGAAAAAGGAAAGGCTAAAAGTGGTTAAGGAGAAAGAGTTGGCAGGTGAAACTTGTTGTGGTAAATTTTACCGCAACACTATCATGACTAAACATTTAATTAAAATGGATAGTGGGTTCAGATTTACCCAGACTGGCTTCATCAAAAAACGTCCACAAAATGGGCGTTGCAAGAACTTTTAAAGGCCAATTTTTTAAAAATATATTTTAATAAGGTTTAATTAACATCTTATAGAATATGAAGAAAATTTGAAAAGAAATTCTTTTGTTTAAGTGGAGTGACTGAATATTTATAATTCAATAAATAATTAAATTCACATCAGTATCTCCACGCTTTGATTTATATATTATTGGGTAAACATCGATACAAAATTGCATCTTAGAAGGGTACGATAGTCATCTAACTGATGAGCACAACTATCGTACCTGGGCGAAACGCAATTAGCTATGGAGTTGAGCTGAGCTCACTTGAACTTTTAACTTGAATTTAATTAACACCTGCATTTTTTCTAATTTTTACGAAAAATGACTTTTTTAAGAAGCTATGCGTGGAGGTGGACGGATATTTATTATATTGGTTTCTTGTCCTAACAATAATCATTCCTGAAAATTTCATCAAAATCAGTTCGGTGGTTTAGTTTTAAGCCAATTTTTTCCAGCGATGTCAGTTTGACATCTGTCACTCTGACCAGTTTAACATCGGTCATTTTGACAGCTGTCAGTTTGACATCTGTCATTTTGACAGCTGTCAGTTTGACATCTGTCATTTTGACAGCTGTCAGTTTGACATGTCACTTTGACAGCTGTCAGTTTGACATTTGTCATTTTGACAGCTGTCAGTTTGACATCTGTCACTCTGACAACTGTCAAGTTTCAAAGTGACAGATGTCAACTGACAGCAACGAAGCCTTGCAAAAGGTTGACGCTCTACATTACAACCTATGTATTTATCTACCCATGTTTAAAAAAAAAAAATTTAGAAACCTTGAGTTTCGAACTTGACTTCGTGTTGAAAATTTGAATACCAACCGGGTGAATATCCTAAAAAAATAATTTATTCTACGATATTTAATATAATCAAATATTCTCACCCGGTTTGCGTCCAAATTTTCAAATATCAAAAAGTATCAAATTATTATTAAATTTATAATTCACATAATTTATTTCATGAAAAGTAAAATCATATTCAAATTTATTCCAAATGACTTAGGGATCTGAGCAGCAGTGGCGATTCCTGGTCTTTGGCTTTGGGTTAGCTACGTACCTTGGAAAAGTTTTAAATAAATAAGCCAAATCACAACTTTTAATTTTATTTACAAAGTTGAAAAGAAAATAAACAAAACCTGTAATCCATAAATAATATGGATATTTTAAGAAATTAATTTTATTTACAAAGATAAAAAAAAAATAAACAAAATCTGTATTCCATCTATACATCTATACATCTATACACTTAAATAAAATTGGAGTGTCTGTCGTTAATATTGAAATAGTTTCAAGTTTTTGATCTTAGGTGGTTGTTAACTTGCTAAGAAACATAACTGCATCATTTTAAATTTTTTTGTCTGTCTGTCTGTTTGTCCGCGGTAACCTTCAAAACAGCAGAAAAGTTTAAAATGGGCCTTTACGTACATGTAGTGGACAACTCTGGGAGTAATCTAGGGTACTTTTAATCGTAAAAATGTTAACAGTATTTTCAAAATATTGGAAAAAGAATGAAATTGAGGGAAAATTATGTCGAAACAAAAAATTGATACAGGAAATAAAAACGAACAAGTATCTAGAAATAATCGATTTTAAAAGTGTCAGTCAATTAAATTAGAACAATAAATTATATAGACTTAAGAGTGGTGAAAGCCTTGCTCAACATTTTGACATGCGACCAACAAGGCAACAAGGCCCTTTGACCAATACCAGTATTTTCAAGATGCAAACAAAAATGTTTTATACCTTACACTTCATATTCGTTCAAACTATATTCCCTCAGTCTTGCAGTATTATGACGGCCCTTAAACCAAATAATAAACCAAAAATAACTATTATCTAACAAGAAAACGTCTTATAACAGGCATTAAGTTTAATTTTCACACCAAAAATCACAGATTCCCAGAACACTTCCAACAGTTTTTTTATTTACAAAAACTTGAAATTACTGGATTTCCTAAAGCCTAATTTTAAAGTCTCTTTTTTAAACTTTAGGATGAAATTTGACTAGTTAATAGGATTTCAAGGCTTAAAGGAATAACACATGAATTATTCTGCGTTTATAGAAGTTGAAAAACTAAGAAATAACACAGATTATGAGCTTATTTTCAAAAAGTTTTGGACTACTGGGAGTGTTCGAAATTAGGCGACTCTACTGTAGAAATAATTATTTTTTAACAAGTTTTGAGAAACTATCTGAAAGTACTAATCTTCTTCTTCAAATATCAGCTTATATCTGTCCAATATCTTCTTTCCTCTCTGATCAATCCTTTGTTGAAATGTAAGCGTTTTGCATATTTTACCATACACGGTTTATTTAACATGCAGAAATATCGAGTGAAGACTAAGAATTTCTCGGAAAGTAAGTGAGATATTGAAAAGATTTAAACTGATATTTGAAGAAGAAGATTATAGTACTTTCAGATAGTTTCACAAAACTTGTAAAAAATAATTATTTCTATATGTTAAAAGACTTAAAAAAAAACGATTTTTGGTCATTTTCTAACGGCAATTTCTTAAAAACCCGAGCTGATAGCCAAAAACGGATGACGGATTTGAATTCAGCACCCAAAAATATACTGAAAACCAATCCTCACTGCCTGTACTAAAAAGTATAAACCTTTATTTATAAGCCTTTTTAGTTTTGGCAAAATACTTTTTTCCCTTTACGTTTTTGAGTTACCATTTTTATTTTCGAAACTATAATTATGAATCTAACATTTTTTTTTTTTTTTTGAAAGCTCATCTTGATACCATTATAATATATTTTTTTCAGATTTTTTCTATCAATAAAACGAAAGATATAAAGAAAAATGCGAAATATTTTTTTTGTCAAAATACTTCTTCCGACAATTGTATATTTACTCACATAAATAATCGCCAAACTATTAAATAATCAGTTAATTATTCCGACTAAACTGTCGATTCAATAACAAATCTCTATTTAATCAAATAATGGCAAAAATAAGCACACGCATATCCACCAATATCAAAACAAAAAAGAATTCATACCTGCTTGCACTCTGCTTTCGAGTTTGAACGTAACGCCTTTTAGTTTAGCGCATTGTTTTGCGCTAAACCTTCCCTTTATTTTACTGTGACGTGAAGTAAAAAAGGCACCAACACTACTGCATGGAGTGTATGAAATTGGTTAGCGCAAATTCTAGCGCTAAACAAGGTTCCAACGGAGACATTTTGTATGAAAGCTTTGTATTGCTTGCAGGGAAAATTGATTTGAAAATGTGGGTAGGTAGTTTGGTAATTATTTATGCCATTGATTATTGCAATTAATATTTGTAAATACTTTAATTTCGTAATCGTTATGCTTATGATAAGGAGGTGCATATGAAGATAATATAATCTAATATATTCATTTAAATTGTTGGTTTAGCGCCGCTAAACCAGCCAACTGAGAGGAATCGCCCCTGCTGAGCAGTTCCATATTAGATAGACTCTTAAGCATTGAACTATGTATGTTAGTTTAATACGGCCATTGCTGAATAGGAAATTGTTTGGATTAATGGTTTGAGTTTGTCATGAACCGGTCCCGGATTTTTTCAATAACCACAAGTTTTAATTTTGTTTTCTATGGATTTTCAAAAGACTTTGTTAACAAAATGTCAGAAATTTGCCATCTAAACACGAAGTCAAGTTCGAAACACAAGGTTTTTTAAATTTTTTTTTTTTTTAATGTGGATAGTTAAATACATCGGATGTAATGTAAAACTGTGACCTTTTGCAAGGCTTCGTTGCTGTCAGTTTGATGTATATCACTTTGAAACTTGACAGCTGTCAAAGTGACAGATGTCAAACTGAAAACTGTCAAAGTGACAGCTAGTTGTTAAATTAAGATATGATAACCGTTTGTAAATAAAATATATATACATCGGGAGTTTATCGCCCAAAGTTAAAAATTAAGTAGAAAAAGATTAAACAATGGGTAGTTTTTAAGCGATCCGTTTTCACTAAATTCTGAACTTTTTTTAATTATTCTTCTATTTATGGGATTAATAAGGGCTTAAGGGCTTTCACTTTTTTAAGGTTAGTTAGATACATGTTTGCGGTCGCATCATTGTTCTCTATCATGACTAAACATTTAATTAAAATGGATAGTGGGCTCAGATTTACCCAGACTGGCTTCATCAAAAAACGTCCACAAAATGGGCGTTGCAAGAACTTTTAAAGGCCAATTTTTTAAAAATATATTTTTGTAAGGTTTAATTAACATCTGATAGAATATGAAGAAAATTTGAAAAGAAATTCTTTTGTTTAAGTGGAGTGACTGAATATTTATAATTCAATAAATAATTAAATTCACATCAGTATCTCCACGCTTTGATTTATATATTATTGGGTAAACATCGATACAAAATTGCATCTTAGAAGGGTACGATAGTCATCTAACTGATGAGCACAACTATCGTACCTGGGCGAAACGCAATTAGCTATGGAGTTGAGCTGAGCTCACTTGAACTTTTAACTTGAATTTAATTAACACCTGCATTTTTTCTAATTTTTACGAAAAATGACTTTTTTAAGAAGCTATGCGTGGAGGTGGACGGATATTTATTATATTGGATTCTTGTCCTAACAATAATCATTCCTGAAAATTTCATCAAAATCAGTTCGGTGGTTTAGTTTTAAGCCAATTTTTTCCAGCGATGTCAGTTTGACATCTGTCACTTTGACAGCTGTCAGTTTGACATCTGTCACTCTGACCAGTTTAACATCTGTCATTTAGACAGCTGTCGGTTTGACATCTGTCATTTTGACAGCTGTCAGTTTGACATATGTCATTTTGACAGCTGTCAGTTTGACATGTCACTTTGACAGCTGTCAGTTTGACATTTGTCATTTTGACAGCTGTCAGTTTGACATCTGTCACTCTGACAACTGTCAAGTTTCAAAGTGACAGATGTCAACTGACAGCAACGAAGCCTTGCAAAAGGTTGCAGCTTTACATTACAACCTATGTATTTATCTACCCATGTTTAAAAAAAAAAAATTTTAGAAACCTTGAGTTTCGAACTTGACTTCGTGTTGAAAATTTGAATACCAACCGGGTGAATATCCTAAAAAAATAATTTATTCTACGATATTTAATATAATCAAATATTCTCACCCGGTTTGCGTCCAAATTTTCAAATATCAAAAAGTATCAAATTATTATTAAATTTATAATTCACATAATTTATTTCATGAAAAGTAAAATCATATTCAAATTTATTCCAAATGACTTAGGGATCTGAGCAGTTCCATATTAGATAGACTCTTAAGCATTGAACTATGTATGTTAGTTTAATACGGCCATTGCTGAATAGGAAATTGTTTGGATTAATGGTTTGAGTTTGTCATGAACCGGTCCCGGATTTTTTCAATAACCACAAGTTTTAATTTTGTTTTCTATGGATTTTCAAAAGACTTTGTTAACAAAATGTCAGAAATTTGCCATCTAAACACGAAGTCAAGTTCGAAACACAAGGTTTTTTTAAATTTTTTTTTTTAATGTGGATAGTTAAATACATCGGATGTAATGTAAAACTGTGACCTTTTGCAAGGCTTCGTTGCAGTCAGTTTGATGTATTTCACTTTGAAACTTGACAGCTGTCAAAGTGACAGATGTCAAACTGAAAACTGTCAAAGTGACAGCTAGTTGTAAAATTAAGATATGATAACCGTTCGAAAATAAAATATATATACATCGGGAGTTTATCGCCCAAAGTTAAAAATTAAGGAGAAAAAGATTAAACAATGGGTAGTTTTTAAGCGATCCGTTTTCACTAAATTCTGAACTTTTTTAATTATTCTTCTATTTATGGGATAAATAAGGGCTTAAGGGCTTTCACTTTTTTAAGGTTAGTTAGATACATGTTTGTGCGGTCGCATCATTGTTCTCTATCATGACTAAACATTTAATTAAAATGGATAGTGGGTTCAGATTTACCCAGACTGGCTTCATCAAAAAACGTCCACAAAATGGGCGTTGCAAGAACTTTTAAAGGCCAATTTTTTAAAGATATATTTTTATAAGGTTTAATTAACATCTTATAGAATATGAAGAAAATTTGAAAAGAAATTCTTTTGTTTAAGTGGAGTGACTGAATATTTATAATTCAATAAATAATTAAATTCACATCAGTATCTCCACGCTTTGATTTATATATTATTGGGTAAACATCGATACAAAATTGCATCTTAGAAGGGTACGATAGTCATCTAACTGATGAGCACAACTATCGTACCTGGGCGAAACGCAATTAGCTATGGAGTTGAGCTGAGCTCACTTGAACTTTTAACTTGAATTTAATTAACACCAGCATTTTTTCTAATTTTTACGAAAAATGACTTTTTTAAGAAGCTTTGCGTGGAGGTGGACGGATATTTATTATATTGGTTTCTTGTCCTAACAATAATCATTCCTGAAAATTTCATCAAAATCAGTTCGGTGGTTTAGTTTTAAGCCAATTTTTTCCAGCGATGTCAGTTTGACATCTGTCACTTTGACAGCTGTCAGTTTGACATCTGTCACTCTGACCAGTTTAACATCTGTCATTTTGACAGCTGTCAGTTTGACATCTGTCATTTTGACAGCTGTCAGTTTGACATGTCACTTTGACAGCTGTCAGTTTGACATTTGTCATTTTGACAGCTGTCAGTTTGACATCTGTCACTCTGACAACTGTCAAGTTTCAAAGTGACAGATGTCAACTGACAGCAACGAAGCCTTGCAAAAGGTTGCAGCTTTACATTACAACCTATGTATTTATCTACCCATGTTTAAAAAAAAAAATTTTAGAAACCTTGAGTTTCGAACTTGACTTCGTGTTGAAAATTTGAATACCAACCGGGTGAATATCCTAAAAAAATAATTTATTCTACGATATTTAATATAATCAAATATTCTCACCCGGTTTGCGTCCAAATTTCCAAATATCAAAAAGTATCAAATTATTATTAAATTTATAATTCACATAATTTATTTCATGAAAAGTAAAATCATATTCAAATTTATTCCAAATGACTTAGGGATCTGAGCAGTTCCATATTAGATAGACTCTTAAGCATTGAACTATGTATGTTAGTTTAATACGGCCATTGCTGAATAGGAAATTGTTTGGATTAATGGTTTGAGTTTGTCATGAACCGGTCCCGGATTTTTTCAATAACCACAAGTTTTAATTTTGTTTTCTATGGATTTTCAAAAGACTTTGTTAACAAAATGTCAGAAATTTGCCATCTAAACACGAAGTCAAGTTCGAAACACAAGGTTTTTTAAATTTTTTTTTTTTTTAATGTGGATAGTTAAATACATCGGATGTAATGTAAAACTGTGACCTTTTGCAAGGCTTCGTTGCTGTCAGTTTGATGTATATCACTTTGAAACTTGACAGCTGTCAAAGTGACAGATGTCAAACTGAAAACTGTCAAAGTGACAGCTAGTTGTTAAATTAAGATATGATAACCGTTTGTAAATAAAATATATATACATCGGGAGTTTATCGCCCAAAGTTAAAAATTAAGGAGAAAAAGATTAAACAATGGGTAGTTTTTAAGCGATCCGTTTTCACTAAATTCTGAACTTTTTTTAATTATTCTTCTATTTATGGGATTAATAAGGGCTTAAGGGCTTTCACTTTTTTAAGGTTAGTTAGATACATGTTTGTGCGGTCGCATCATTGTTCTCTATCATGACTAAACATTTAATTAAAATGGATAGTGGGCTCAGATTTACCCAGACTGGCTTCATCAAAAAACGTCCACAAAATGGGCGTTGCAAGAACTTTTAAAGGCCAATTTTTTAAAAATATATTTTTATAAGGTTTAATTAACATCTTATAGAATATGAAGAAAATTTGAAAAGAAATTCTTTTGTTTAAGTGGAGTGACTGAATATTTATAATTCAATAAATAATTAAATTCACATCAGTATCTCCACGCTTTGATTTATATATTATTGGGTAAACATCGATACAAAATTGCATCTTAGAAGGGTACGATAGTCATCTAACTGATGAGCACAACTATCGTACCTGGGCGAAACGCAATTAGCTATGGAGTTGAGCTGAGCTCACTTGAACTTTTAACTTGAATTTAATTAACACCTGCATTTTTTCTAATTTTTACGAAAAATGACTTTTTTAAGAAGCTATGCGTGGAGGTGGACGGATATTTATTATAATGGTTTCTTGTCCTAACAATAATCATTCCTGAAAATTTCATCAAAATCAGTTCGGTGGTTTAGTTTTAAGCCAATTTTTTCCAGCGATGTCAGTTTGACATCTGTCACTTTGACAGCTGTCAGTTTGACATCTGTCACTCTGACCAGTTTAACATCTGTCATTTAGACAGCTGTCAGTTTGACATCTGTCATTTTGACAGCTGTCAGTTTGACATCTGTCATTTTGACAGCTGTCAGTTTGACATGTCACTTTGACAGCTGTCAGTTTGACATTTGTCATTTTGACAGCTGTCAGTTTGACATCTGTCACTCTGACAACTGTCAAGTTTCAAAGTGACAGATGTCAACTGACAGCAACGAAGCCTTGCAAAAGGTTGCAGCTTTACATTACAACCTATGTATTTATTTACCCATGTTTAAAAAAAAAAAAATTTAGAAACCTTGAGTTTCGAACTTGACTTCGTGTTGAAAATTTGAATACCAACCGGGTGAATATCCTAATAATATAATCAAATATTCTCACCCGGTTTGCGTCCAAATTTTCAAATATCAAAAAGTATCAAATTATTATTAAATTTATAATTCACATAATTTATTTCATGAAAAGTAAAATCATATTCAAATTTATTCCAAATGACTTAGGGATCTGAGCAGTTCCATATTAGATAGACTCTTAAGCATTGAACTATGTATGTTAGTTTAATACGGCCATTGCTGAATAGGAAATTGTTTGGATTAATGGTTTGAGTTTTTCATGAACCGGTCCCGGATTTTTTCAATAAAAAATAAATTAAATTAAATAAATTGGGTGGCGCAACAGCTCATGAAGAACCAGGGCCTAGTGACTTACAACTCACAACCATTCCTGTGTGCGTGTTTGTTGGCAGGAATGGATTTTTTCAATAACCACAAGTTTTAATTTTGTTTTCTATGGATTTTCAAAAGACTTTGTTAACAAAATGTCAGAAATTTGCCATCTAAACACGAAGTCAAGTTCGAAACACAAGGTTTTTTTAAATTTTTTTTTTTTAATGTGGATAGTTAAATACATCGGATGTAATGTAAAACTGTGACCTTTTGCAAGGCTTCGTTGCAGTCAGTTTGATGTATTTCACTTTGAAACTTGACAGCTGTCAAAGTGACAGATGTCAAACTGAAAACTGTCAAAGTGACAGCTAGTTGTTAATTGAGATATGATAACCGTTTGAAAATAAAATATATATACATCGGGAGTTTATCGCCCAAAGTTAAAAATTAAGGAGAAAAAGATTAAACAATGGGTAGTTTTTAAGCGATCCGTTTTCACTAAATTCTGAACTTTTTTTAATTATTCTTCTATTTATGGGATAAATAAGGGCTTAAGGGCTTTCACTTTTTTAAGGTTAGTTAGATACATGTTTGTGCGGTCGCATCATTGTTCTCTATCATGACTAAACATTTAATTAAAATGGATAGTGGGTTCAGATTTACCCAGACTGGCTTCATCAAAAAACGTCCACAAAATGGGCGTTGCAAGAACTTTTAAAGGCCAATTTTTTAAAAATATATTTTTGTAAGGTTTAATTAACATCTTATAGAATATGAAGAAAATTTGAAAAGAAATTCTTTTGTTTAAGTGGAGTGACTGAATATTTATAATTCAATAAATAATTAAATTCACATCAGTATCTCCACGCTTTGATTTATATATTATTGGGTAAACATCGATACAAAATTGCATCTTAGAAGGGTACGATAGTCATCTAACTGATGAGCACAACTATCGTACCTGGGCGAAACGCAATTAGCTATGGAGTTGAGCTGAGCTCACTTGAACTTTTAACTTGAATTTAATTAACACCAGCATTTTTTCTAATTTTTACGAAAAATGACTTTTTTAAGAAGCTTTGCGTGGAGGTGGACGGATATTTATTATATTGGTTTCTTGTCCTAACAATAATCATTCCTGAAAATTTCATCAAAATCAGTTCGGTGGTTTAGTTTTAAGCCAATTTTTTCCAGCGATGTCAGTTTGACATCTGTCACTTTGACAGCTGTCAGTTTGACATCTGTCACTCTGACCAGATTAACATCTGTCATTTTGACAGCTGTCAGTTTGACATCTGTCATTTTGAAAGCTGTCAGTTTGACATCTGTCATTTTGACAGCTGTCAGTTTGACATCTGTCATTTTGACAGCTGTCAGTTTGACATGTCACTTTGACAGCTGTCAGTTTGACATTTGTCATTTTGACAGCTGTCAGTTTGACATCTGTCACTCTGACAACTGTCAAGTTTCAAAGTGACAGATGTCAACTGACAGCAACGAAGCCTTGCAAAAGGTTGCAGCTTTACATTACAACCTATGTATTTATCTACCCATGTTTAAAAAAAAAAATTTTAGAAACCTTGAGTTTCGAACTTGACTTCGTGTTGAAAATTTGAATACCAACCGGGTGAATATCCTAAAAAAATAATTTATTCTACGATATTTAATATAATCAAATATTCTCACCCGGTTTGCGTCCAAATTTTCAAATATCAAAAAGTATCAAATTATTATTAAATTTATAATTCACATAATTTATTTCATGAAAAGTAAAATCATATTCAAATTTATTCCAAATGACTTAGGGATCTGAGCAGTTCCATATTAGATAGACTCTTAAGCATTGAACTATGTATGTTAGTTTAATACGGCCATTGCTGAATAGGAAATTGTTTGGATTAATGGTTTGAGTTTGTCATGAACCGGTCCCGGATTTTTTCAATAACCACAAGTTTTAATTTTGTTTTCTATGGATTTTCAAAAGACTTTGTTAACAAAATGTCAGAAATTTGCCATCTAAACACGAAGTCAAGTTCGAAACACAAGGTTTTTTTAAATTTTTTTTTTTTAATGTGGATAGTTAAATACATCGGATGTAATGTAAAACTGTGACCTTTTGCAAGGCTTCGTTGCAGTCAGTTTGATGTATTTCACTTTGAAACTTGACAGCTGTCAAAGTGACAGATGTCAAACTGAAAACTGTCAAAGTGACAGCTAGTTGTTAAATTAAGATATGATAACCGTTTGAAAATAAAATATATATACATCGGGAGTTTATCGCCCAAAGTTAAAAATTAAGGAGAAAAAGATTAAACAATGGGTAGTTTTTAAGCGATCCGTTTTCACTAAATTCTGAACTTTTTTTAATTATTCTTCTATTTATGGGATAAATAAGGGCTTAAGGGCTTTCACTTTTTTAAGGTTAGTTAGATACATGTTTGTGCGGTCGCATCATTGTTCTCTATCATGACTAAACATTTAATTAAAATGGATAGTGGGTTCAGATTTACCCAGACTGGCTTCATCAAAAAACGTCCACAAAATGGGCGTTGCAAGAACTTTTAAAGGCCAATTTTTTAAAAATATATTTTTATAAGGTTTAATTAACATCTTATAGAATATGAAGAAAATTTGAAAAGAAATTCTTTTGTTTAAGTGGAGTGACTGAATATTTATAATTCAATAAATAATTAAATTCACATCAGTATCTCCACGCTTTGATTTATATATTATTGGGTAGACATCGATACAAAATTGCATCTTAGAAGGGTACGATAGTCATCTAACTGATGAGCACAACTATCGTACCTGGGCGAAACGCAATTAGCTATGGAGTTGAGCTGAGCTCACTTGAACTTTTAACTTGAATTTAATTAACACCTGCATTTTTTCTAATTTTTACGAAAAATGACTTTTTTAAGAAGCTATGCGTGGAGGTGGACGGATATTAATTATATTGGTTTCTTGTCCTAACAATAATCATTCCTGAAAATTTCATCAAAATCAGTTCGGTGGTTTAGTTTTAAGCCAATTTTTTCCAGCGATGTCAGTTTGACATCTGTCACTTTGACAGCTGTCAGTTTGACATCTGTCACTCTCACCAGTTTAACATCTGTCATTTTGACAGCTGTCAGTTTGACATCTGTCATTTTGACAGCTGTCAGTTTGACATCTGTCATTTTGACAGCTGTCAGTTTGACATGTCACTTTGACAGCTGTCAGTTTGACATTTGTCATTTTGACAGCTGTCAGTTTGACATCTGTCACTCTGACAACTGTCAAGTTTCAAAGTGACAGATGTCAACTGACAGCAACGAAGCCTTGCAAAAGGTTGACGCTCTGCATTACAACCTATGTATTTATCTACCCATGTTTAAAAAAAAAAAATTTAGAAACCTTGAGTTTCGAACTTGACTTCGTGTTGAAAATTTGAATACCAACCGGGTGAATATCCTAAAAAAATAATTTATTCTACGATATTTAATATAATCAAATATTCTCACCCGGTTTGCGTCCAAATTTTCAAATATCAAAAAGTATCAAATTATTATTAAATTTATAATTCACATAATTTATTTCATGAAAAGTAAAATCATATTCAAATTTATTCCAAATGACTTAGGGATCTGAGCAGTTCCATATTAGATAGACTCTTAAGCATTGAACTATGTATGTTAGTTTAATACGGCCATTGCTGAATAGGAAATTGTTTGGATTAATGGTTTGAGTTTGTCATGAACCGGTCCCGGATTTTTTCAATAACCACAAGTTTTAATTTTGTTTTCTATGGATTTTCAAAAGACTTTGTTAACAAAATGTCAGAAATTTGCCATCTAAACACGAAGTCAAGTTCGAAACACAAGGTTTTTTTAAATTTTTTTTTTAATGTGGATAGTTAAATACATCGGATGTAATGTAAAACTGTGACCTTTTGCAAGGCTTCGTTGCAGTCAGTTTGATGTATTTCACTTTGAAACTTGACAACTGTCAAAGTGACAGATGTCAAACTGAAAACTGTCAAAGTGACAGCTAGTTGTAAAATTAAGATATGATAACCGTTCGAAAATAAAATATATATACATCGGGAGTTTATCGCCCAAAGTTAAAAATTAAGGAGAAAAAGATTAAACAATGGGTAGTTTTTAAGCGATCCGTTTTCACTAAATTCTGAACTTTTTTTAATTATTCTTCTATTTATGGAATAAATAAGGGCTTAAGGGCTTTCACTTTTTTAAGGTTAGTTAGATACATGTTTGTGCGGTCGCATCATTGTTCTCTATCATGACTAAACATTTAATTAAAATGGATAGTGGGTTCAGATTTACCCAGACTGGCTTCATCAAAAAACGTCCACAAAATGGGCGTTGCAAGAACTTTTAAAGGCCAATTTTTTAAAAATATATTTTTATAAGGTTTAATTAACATCTTATAGAATATGAAGAAAATTTGAAAAGAAATTCTTTTGTTTAAGTGGAGTGACTGAATATTTATAATTCAATAAATAATTAAATTCACATCAGTATCTCCACGCTTTGATTTATATA
This sequence comes from Dasysyrphus tricinctus, assembly GCA_963921185.1. NCBI lineage: Eukaryota > Metazoa > Arthropoda > Insecta > Diptera > Syrphidae > Dasysyrphus > Dasysyrphus tricinctus. The sequence goes on from OY992530.1 coordinate 67,654,968, forward strand.
TTATTGGGTAGACATCGATACAAAATTGCATCTTAGAAGGGTACGATAGTCATCTAACTGATGAGCACAACTATCGTACCTGGGCGAAACGCAATTAGCTATGGAGTTGAGCTGAGCTCACTTGAACTTTTAACTTGAATTTAATTAACACCTGCATTTTTTCTAATTTTTACGAAAAATGACTTTTTTAAGAAGCTATGCGTGGAGGTGGACGGATATTTATTATATTGGTTTCTTGTCCTAACAATAATCATTCCTGAAAATTTCATCAAAATCAGTTCGGTGGTTTAGTTTTAAGCCAATTTTTTCCAGCGATGTCAGTTTGACATCTGTCACTCTGACCAGTTTAACATCGGTCATTTTGACAGCTGTCAGTTTGACATCTGTCATTTTGACAGCTGTCAGTTTGACATCTGTCATTTTGACAGCTGTCAGTTTGACATGTCACTTTGACAGCTGTCAGTTTGACATTTGTCATTTTGACAGCTGTCAGTTTGACATCTGTCACTCTGACAACTGTCAAGTTTCAAAGTGACAGATGTCAACTGACAGCAACGAAGCCTTGCAAAAGGTTGCAGCTTTACATTACAACCTATGTATTTATCTACCCATGTTTAAAAAAAAAAAATTTTAGAAACCTTGAGTTTCGAACTTGACTTCGTGTTGAAAATTTGAATACCAACCGGGTGAATATCCTAAAAAAATAATTTATTCTACGATATTTAATATAATCAAATATTCTCACCCGGTTTGCGTCCAAATTTTCAAATATCAAAAAGTATCAAATTATTATTAAATTTATAATTCACATAATTTATTTCATGAAAAGTAAAATCATATTCAAATTTATTCCAAATGACTTAGGGATCTGAGCAGTTCCATATTAGATAGACTCTTAAGCATTGAACTATGTATGTTAGTTTAATACGGCCATTGCTGAATAGGAAATTGTTTGGATTAATGGTTTGAGTTTGTCATGAACCGGTCCCGGATTTTTTCAATAACCACAAGTTTTAATTTTGTTTTCTATGGATTTTCAAAAGACTTTGTTAACAAAATGTCAGAAATTTGCCATCTAAACACGAAGTCAAGTTCGAAACACAAGGTTTTTTTAATTTTTTTTTTTTTAATGTGGATAGTTAAATACATCGGATGTAATGTAAAACTGTGACCTTTTGCAAGGCTTCGTTGCAGTCAGTTTGATGTATTTCACTTTGAAACTTGACAGCTGTCAAAGTGACAGATGTCAAACTGAAAACTGTCAAAGTGACAGCTAGTTGTTAAATTAAGATATGATAACCGTTTGTAAATAAAATATATATACATCGGGAGTTTATCGCCCAAAGTTAAAAATTAAGGAGAAAAAGATTAAACAATGGGTAGTTTTTAAGCGATCCGTTTTCACTAAATTCTGAACTTTTTTTAATTATTCTTCTATTTATGGGATTAATAAGGGCTTAAGGGCTTTCACTTTTTTAAGGTTAGTTAGATACATGTTTGTGCGGTCGCATCATTGTTCTCTATCATGACTAAACATTTAATTAAAATGGATAGTGGGCTCAGATTTACCCAGACTGGCTTCATCAAAAAACGTCCACAAAATGGGCGTTGCAAGAACTTTTAAAGGCCAATTTTTTAAAAATATATTTTTGTAAGGTTTAATTAACATCTTATAGAATATGAAGAAAATTTGAAAAGAAATTCTTTTGTTTAAGTGGAGTGACTGAATATTTATAATTCAATAAATAATTAAATTCACATCAGTATCTCCACGCTTTGATTTATTTATTATTGGGTAAACATCGATACAAAATTGCATCTTAGAAGGGTACGATAGTCATCTAACTGATGAGCACAACTATCGTACCTGGGCGAAACGCAATTAGCTATGGAGTTGAGCTGAGCTCACTTGAACTTTTAACTTGAATTTAATTAACACCTGCATTTTTTCTAATTTTTACGAAAAATGACTTTTTTAAGAAGCTATGCGTGGAGGTGGACGGATATTTATTATATTGGTTTCTTGTCCTAACAATAATCATTCCTGAAAATTTCATCAAAATCAGTTCGGTGGTTTAGTTTTAAGCCAAATTTTTCCAGCGATGTCAGTTTGACATCTGTCACTTTGACAGCTGTCAGTTTGACATCTGTCACTCTGACCAGCTTAACATCTACCATTTAGACAGCTGTCGGTTTGACATCTGTCATTTTGACAGCTGTCAGTTTGACATCTGTCATTTTGACAGCTGTCAGTTTGACATCTGTCATTTTGACAGCTGTCAGTTTGACATGTCACTTTGACAGCTGTCAGTTTGACATTTGTCATTTTGACAGCTGTCAGTTTGACATCTGTCACTCTGACAACTGTCAAGTTTCAAAGTGACAGATGTCAACTGACAGCAACGAAGCCTTGCAAAAGGTTGCAGCTTTACATTACAACCTATGTATTTATCTACCCATGTTTAAAAAAAAAAAATTTTAGAAACCTTGAGTTTCGAAGTTGACTTCGTGTTGAAAATTTGAATACCAACCGGGTGAATATCCTAAAAAAATAATTTATTCTACGATATTTAATATAATCAAATATTCTCACCCGGTTTGCGTCCAAATTTTCAAATATCAAAAAGTATCAAATTATTATTAAATTTATAATTCACATAATTTATTTCATGAAAAGTAAAATCATATTCAAATTTATTCCATATGACTTAGGGATCTGAGCAGTTCCATATTAGATAGACTCTTAAGCATTGAACTATGTATGTTAGTTTAATACGGCCATTGCTGAATAGGAAATTGTTTGGATTAATGGTTTGAGTTTGTCATGAACCGGTCCCGGATTTTTTCAATAACCACAAGTTTTAATTTTGTTTTCTATGGATTTTCAAAAGACTTTGTTAACAAAATGTCAGAAATTTGCCATCTAAACACGAAGTCAAGTTCGAAACACAAGGTTTTTTTTAATTTTTTTTTTTTAATGTGGATAGTTAAATACATCGGATGTAATGTAAAACTGTGACCTTTTGCAAGGCTTCGTTGCAGTCAGTTTGATGTATTTCACTTTGAAACTTGACAGCTGTCAAAGTGACAGATGTCAAACTGAAAACTGTCAAAGTGACAGCTAGTTGTAAAATTAAGATATGATAACCGTTTGAAAATAAAATATACATATATACATCGGGAGTTTATCGCCCAAAGTTAAAAATTAAGGAGAAAAAGATTAAACAATGGGTAGTACTGGCTTCATCAAAAAACGTCCACAAAATGGGCGTTGCAAGAACTTTTAAAGGCCAATTTTTTAAAAATATATTTTTATAAGGTTTAATTAACATCATATAGAATATGAAGAAAATTTGAAAAGAAATTCTTTTGTTTAAGTGGAGTGACTGAATATTTATAATTCAATAAATAATTAAATTCACATCAGTATCTCCACGCTTTGATTTATATATTATTGGGTAAACATCGATACAAAATTGCATCTTAGAAGGGTACGATAGTCATCTAACTGATGAGCACAACTATCGTACCTGGGCGAAACGCAATTAGCTATGGAGTTGAGCTGAGCTCACTTGAACTTTTAACTTGAATTTAATTAACACCTGCATTTTTTCTAATTTTTACGAAAAATGACTTTTTTAAGAAGCTATGCGTGGAGGTGGACGGATATTTATTATATTGGTTTCTTGTCCTAACAATAATCATTCCTGAAAATTTCATCAAAATCAGTTCGGTGGTTTAGTTTTAAGCCAATTTTTTCCAGCGATGTCAGTTTGACATCTGTCACTTTGACAGCTGTCAGTTTGACATCTGTCACTCTGACCAGTTTAACATCTGTCATTTTGACAGCTGTCAGTTTGACATCTGTCACTCTGACAACTGTCAAGTTTCAAAGTGACAGATGTCAACTGACAGCAACGAAGCCTTGCAAAAGGTTGCAGCTTTACATTACAACCTATGTATTTATCTACCCATGTTTAAAAAAATAAATTTTAGAAACCTTGAGTTTCGAACTTGACTTCGTGTTGAAAATTTGAATACCAACCGGGTGAATATCCTAAAAAAATAATTTATTCTACGATATTTAATATAATCAAATATTCTCACCCGGTTTGCGTCCAAATTTTCAAATATCAAAAAGTATCAAATTATTATTAAATTTATAATTCACATAATTTATTTCATGAAAAGTAAAATCATATTCAAATTTATTCCAAATGACTTAGGGATCTGAGCAGTTCCATATTAGATAGACTCTTAAGCATTGAACTATGTATGTTAGTTTAATACGGCCATTGCTGAATAGGAAATTGTTTGGATTAATGGTTTGAGTTTGTCATGAACCGGTCCCGGATTTTTTCAATAACCACAAGTTTTAATTTTGTTTTCTATGGATTTTCAAAAGACTTTATTAACAAAATGTCAGAAATTTGCCATCTAAACACGAAGTCAAGTTCGAAACACAAGGTTTTTTAAATTTTTTTTTTTTTTAATGTGGATAGTTAAATACATCGGATGTAATGTAAAACTGTGACCTTCTGCAAGGCTTCGTTGCTGTCAGTTTGATGTATATCACTTTGAAACTTGACAGCTGTCAAAGTGACAGATGTCAAACTGAAAACTGTCAAAGTGACAGCTAGTTGTTAAATTAAGATATGATAACCGTTTGTAAATAAAATATATATACATCGGGAGTTTATCGCCCAAAGTTAAAAATTAAGGAGAAAAAGATTAAACAATGGGTAGTTTTTAAGCGATCCGTTTTCACTAAATTCTGAACTTTTTTTAATTATTCTTCTATTTATGGGATTAATAAGGGCTTAAGGGCTTTCACTTTTTTAAGGTTAGTTAGATACATGTTTGTGCGGTCGCATCATTGTTCTCTATCATGACTAAACATTTAATTAAAATGGATAGTGGGCTCAGATTTACCCAGACTGGCTTCATCAAAAAACGTCCACAAAATGGGCGTTGCAAGAACTTTTAAAGGCCAATTTTTTAAAAATATATTTTTATAAGGTTTAATTAACATCTTATAGAATATGAAGAAAATTTGAAAAGAAATTCTTTTGTTTAAGTGGAGTGACTGAATATTTATAATTCAATAAATAATTAAATTCACATCAGTATCTCCACGCTTTGATTTATATATTATTGGGTAAACATCGATACAAAATTGCATCTTAGAAGGGTACGATAGTCATCTAACTGATGAGCACAACTATCGTACCTGGGCGAAACGCAATTAGCTATGGAGTTGAGCTGAGCTCACTTGAACTTTTAACTTGAATTTAATTAACACCTGCATTTTTTCTAATTTTTACGAAAAATGACTTTTTTAAGAAGCTATGCGTGGAGGTGGACGGATATTTATTATATTGGTTTCTTGACCTAACAATAATCATTCCTGAAAATTTCATCAAAATCAGTTCGGTGGTTTAGTTTTAAGCCAATTTTTTCCAGCGATGTCAGTTTGACATCTGTCACTTTGACAGCTGTCAGTTTGACATCTGTCACTCTGACCAGTTTAACATCTGTCATTTAGACAGCTGTCAGTTTGACATCTGTCATTTTGACAGCTGTCAGTTTGACATGTCATTTTGAAAGCTGTCAGTTTGACATTTGTCATTTTGACAGCTGTCAGTTTGACATCTGTCATTTTGACAGCTGTCAGTTTGACATTTGTCATTTTGACAGCTGTCAGTTTGACATCTGTCACTCTGACAACTGTCAAGTTTCAAAGTGACAGATGTCAACTGACAGCAACGAAGCCTTGCAAAAGGTTGCAGCTTTACATTACAACCTATGTATTTATCTACCCATGTTTAAAAAAATAAATTTTAGAAACCTTGAGTTTCGAACTTGACTTCGTGTTGAAAATTTGAATACCAACCGGGTGAATATCCTAAAAAAATAATTTATTCTACGATATTTAATATAATCAAATATTCTCACCCGGTTTGCGTCCAAATTTTCAAATATCAAAAAGTATCAAATTATTATTAAATTTATAATTCACATAATTTATTTCATGAAAAGTAAAATCATATTCAAATTTATTCCAAATGACTTAGGGATCTGAGCAGTTCCATATTAGATAGACTCTTAAGCATTGAACTATGTATGTTAGTTTAATACGGCCATTGCTGAATAGGAAATTGTTTGGATTAATGGTTTGAGTTTGTCATGAACCGGTCCCGGATTTTTTCTATAACCACAAGTTTTAATTTTGTTTTCTATGGATTTTCAAAAGACTTTGTTAACAAAATGTCAGAAATTTGCCATCTAAACACGAAGTCAAGTTCGAAACACAAGGTTTTTTTAATTTTTTTTTTTTTAATGTGGATAGTTAAATACATCGGATGTAATGTAAAACTGTGACCTTTTGCAAGGCTTCGTTGCTGTCAGTTTGATGTATATCACTTTGAAACTTGACAGCTGTCAAAGTGAAAGATGTCAAACTGAAAACTGTCAAAGTGACAGCTAGTTGTTAAATTAAGATATGATAACCGTTTGTAAATAAAATATATATACATCGGGAGTTTATCGCCCAAAGTTAAAAATTAAGGAGAAAAAGATTAAACAATGGGTAGTTTTTAAGCGATCCGTTTTCACTAAATTCTGAACTTTTTTTAATTATTCTTCTATTTATGGGATAAATAAGGGCTTAAGGGCTTTCACTTTTTTAAGGTTAGTTAGATACATGTTTGTGCGGTCGCATCATTGTTCTCTATCATGACTAAACATTTAATTAAAATGGATAGTGGGTTCAGATTTACCCAGACTGGCTTCATCAAAAAACGTCCACAAAATGGGCGTTGCAAGAACTTTTAAAGGCCAATTTTTTAAAAATATATTTTTATAAGGTTTAATTAACATCTTATAGAATATGAAGAAAATTTGAAAAGAAATTCTTTTGTTTAAGTGGAGTGACTGAATATTTATAATTCAATAAATAATTAAATTCACATCAGTATCTCCACGCTTTGATTTATATATTATTGGGTAAACATCGATACAAAATTGCATCTTAGAAGGGTACGATAGTCATCTAACTGATGAGCACAACTATCGTACCTGGGCGAAACGCAATTAGCTATGGAGTTGAGCTGAGCTCACTTGAACTTTTAACTTGAATTTAATTAACACCTGCATTTTTTCTAATTTTTACGAAAAATGACTTTTTTAAGAAGCTATGCGTGGAGGTGGACGGATATTTATTATATTGGTTTCTTGTCCTAACAATAATCATTCCTGAAAATTTCATCAAAATCAGTTCGGTGGTTTAGTTTTAAGCCAATTTTTTCCAGCGATGTCAGTTTGACATCTGTCACTTTGACAGCTGTCAGTTTGACATCTGTCACTCTGACCAGTTTAACATCTGTCATTTTGACAGCTGTCAGTTTGACATGTCACTTTGACAGCTGTCAGTTTGACATTTGTCATTTTGACAGCTGTCAGTTTGACATCTGTCACTCTGACAACTGTCAAGTTTCAAAGTGACAGATGTCAACTGACAGCAACGAAGCCTTGCAAAAGGTTGCAGCTTTACATTACAACCTATGTATTTATCTACCCATGTTTAAAAAAAAAAAATTTTAGAAACCTTGAGTTTCGAACTTGACTTCGTGTTGAAAATTTGAAAACCAACCGGGTGAATATCCTAAAAAAATAATTAATTCTACGATATTTAATATAATCAAATATTCTCACCCGGTTTGCGTCCAAATTTTCAAGTATCAAAAAGTATCAAATTATTATTAAATTTATAATTCACATAATTTATTTCATGAAAAGTAAAATCATATTCAAATTTATTCCAAATGACTTAGGGATCTGAGCAGTTCCATATTAGATAGACTCTTAAGCATTGAACTATGTATGTTAGTTTAATACGGCCATTGCTGAATAGGAAATTGTTTGGATTAATGGTTTGAGTTTGTCATGAACCGGTCCCGGATTTTTTCAATAACCACAAGTTTTAATTTTGTTTTCTATGGATTTTCAAAAGACTTTGTTAACAAAATGTCAGAAATTTGCCATCTAAACACGAAGTCAAGTTCGAAACACAAGGTTTTTTTAATTTTTTTTTTTTTAATGTGGATAGTTAAATACATCGGATGTAATGTAAAACTGTGACCTTTTGCAAGGCTTCGTTGCAGTCAGTTTGATGTATTTCACTTTGAAACTTGACAGCTGTCAAAGTGACAGATGTCAAACTGAAAACTGTCAAAGTGACAGCTAGTTGTTAAATTAAGATATGATAACCGTTTGAAAATAAAATATATATACATCGGGAGTTTATCGCCCAAAGTTAAAAATTAAGGAGAAAAAGATTAAACAATGGGTAGTTTTTAAGCGATCCGTTTTCACTAAATTCTGAACTTTTTTTAATTATTCTTCTATTTATGGGATAAATAAGGGCTTAAGGGCTTTCACTTTTTTAAGGTTAGTTAGATACATGTTTGTGCGGTCGCATCATTGTTCTCTATCATGACTAAACATTTAATTAAAATGGATAGTGGGTTCAGATTTACCCAGACTGGCTTCATCAAAAAACGTCCACAAAATGGGCGTTGCAAGAACTTTTAAAGGCCAATTTTTTAAAAATATATTTTTATAAGGTTTAATTAACATCTTATAGAATATGAAGAAAATTTGAAAAGAAATTCTTTTGTTTAAGTGGAGTGACTGAATATTTATAATTCAATAAATAATTAAATTCACATCAGTATCTCCACGCTTTGATTTATATATTATTGGGTAGACATCGATATAAAATTGCATCTTAGAAGGGTACGATAGTCATCTAACTGATGAGCACAACTATCGTACCTGGGCGAAACGCAATTAGCTATGGAGTTGAGCTGAGCTCACTTGAACTTTTAACTTGAATTTAATTAACACCTGCATTTTTTCTAATTTTTACGAAAAATGACTTTTTTAAGAAGCTATGCGTGGAGGTGGACGGATATTTATTATATTGGTTTCTTGTCCTAACAATAATCATTCCTGAAAATTTCATCAAAATCAGTTCGGTGGTTTAGTTTTAAGCCAATTTTTTCCAGCGATGTCAGTTTGACATCTGTCACTTTGACAGCTGTCAGTTTGACATCTGGCACTCTGACCAGTTTAACATCTGTCATTTAGACAGCTGTCAGTTTGACATCTGTCATTTTGACAGCTGTCAGTTTGACATCTGTCATTTTGACAGCTGTCAGTTTGACATGTCACTTTGACAGCTGTCAGTTTGACATTTGTCATTTTGACAGCTGTCAGTTTGACATCTGTCACTCTGACAACTGTCAAGTTTCAAAGTGACAGATGTCAACTGACAGCAACGAAGCCTTGCAAAAGGTTGCAGCTTTACATTACAACCTATGTATTTATTTACCCATGTTTAAAAAAAAAAAAATTTAGAAACCTTGAGTTTCGAACTTGACTTCGTGTTGAAAATTTGAATACCAACCGGGTGAATATCCTAATAATATAATCAAATATTCTCACCCGGTTTGCGTCCAAATTTTCAAATATCAAAAAGTATCAAATTATTATTAAATTTATAATTCACATAATTTATTTCATGAAAAGTAAAATCATATTCAAATTTATTCCAAATGACTTAGGGATCTGAGCAGTTCCATATTAGATAGACTCTTAAGCATTGAACTATGTATGTTAGTTTAATACGGCCATTGCTGAATAGGAAATTGTTTGGATTAATGGTTTGAGTTTGTCATGAACCGGTCCCGGATTTTTTCAATAACCACAAGTTTTAATTTTGTTTTCTATGGATTTTCAAAAGACTTTGTTAACAAAATGTCAGAAATTTGCCATCTAAACACGAAGTCAAGTTCGAAACACAAGGTTTTTTTAAATTTTTTTTTTTAATGTGGATAGTTAAATACATCGGATGTAATGTAAAACTGTGACCTTTTGCAAGGCTTCGTTGCAGTCAGTTTGATGTATTTCACTTTGAAACTTGACAGCTGTCAAAGTGACAGATGTCAAACTGAAAACTGTCAAAGTGACAGCTAGTTGTTAAATTAAGATATGATAACCGTTTGAAAATAAAATATATATACATCGGGAGTTTATCGCCCAAAGTTAAAAATTAAGGAGAAAAAGATTAAACAATGGGTAGTTTTTAAGCGATCCGTTTTCACTAAATTCTGAACTTTTTTTAATTATTCTTCTATTTATGGGATAAATAAGGGCTTAAGGGCTTTCACTTTTTTAAGGTTAGTTAGATACATGTTTGTGCGGTCGCATCATTGTTCTCTATCATGACTAAACATTTAATTAAAATGGATAGTGGGCTCAGATTTACCCAGACTGGCTTCATCAAAAAACGTCCACAAAATGGGCGTTGCAAGAACTTTTAAGGGCCAATTTTTTAAAAATATATTTTTGTAAGGTTTAATTAACATCTTATAGAATATGAAGAAAATTTGAAAAGAAATTCTTTTGTTTAAGTGGAGTGACTGAATATTTATAATTCAATAAATAATTAAATTCACATCAGTATCTCCACGCTTTGATTTATATATTATTGGGTAAACATCGATACAAAATTGCATCTTAGAAGGGTACGATAGTCATCTAACTGATGAGCACAACTATCGTACCTGGGCGAAACGCAATTAGCTATGGAGTTGAGCTGAGCTCACTTGAACTTTTAACTTGAATTTAATTAACACCTGCATTTTTTCTAATTTTTACGAAAAATGACTTTTTTAAGAAGCTATGCGTGGAGGTGGACGGATATTTATTATATTGGTTTCTTGTCCTAACAATAATCATTCCTGAAAATTTCATCAAAATCAGTTCGGTGGTTTAGTTTTAAGCCAATTTTTTCCAGCGATGTCAGTTTGACATCTGTCACTTTGACAGCTGTCAGTTTGACATCTGTCACTCTGACCAGTTTAACATCTGTCATTTAGACAGCTGTCGGTTTGACATCTGTCATTTTGACAGCTGTCAGTTTTACATCTGTCATTTTGACAGCTGTCAGTTTGACATGTCACTTTGACAGCTGTCAGTTTGACATTTGTCATTTTGACAGCTGTCAGTTTGACATCTGTCACTCTGACAACTGTCAAGTTTCAAAGTGACAGATGTCAACTGACAGCAACGAAGCCTTGCAAAAGGTTGCAGCTTTACATTACAACCTATGTATTTATCTACCCATGTTTAAAAAAAAAAAATTTTAGAAACCTTGAGTTTCGAACTTGACTTCGTGTTGAAAATTTGAATACCAACCGGGTGAATATCCTAAAAAAATAATTTATTCTACGATATTTAATATAATCAAATATTCTCACCCGGTTTGCGTCCAAATTTTCAAATATCAAAAAGTATCAAATTATTATTAAATTTATAATTCACATAATTTATTTCATGAAAAGTAAAATCATATTCAAATTTATTCCAAATGACTTAGGGATCTGAGCAGTTCCATATTAGATAGACTCTTAAGCATTGAACTATGTATGTTAGTTTAATACGGCCATTGCTGAATAGGAAATTGTTTGGATTAATGGTTTGAGTTTGTCATGAACCGGTCCCGGATTTTTTCAATAACCACAAGTTTTAATTTTGTTTTCTATGGATTTTCAAAAGACTTTGTTAACAAAATGTCAGAAATTTGCCATCTAAACACGAAGTCAAGTTCGAAACACAAGGTTTTTTTAAATTTTTTTTTTTAATGTGGATAGTTAAATACATCGGATGTAATGTAAAACTGTGACCTTTTGCAAGGCTTCGTTGCAGTCAGTTTGATGTATTTCACTTTGAAACTTGACAGCTGTCAAAGTGACAGATGTCAAACTGAAAACTGTCAAAGTGACAGCTAGTTGTTAAATTAAGATATGATAACCGTTTGAAAATAAAATATATATACATCGGGAGTTTATCGCCCAAAGTTAAAAATTAAGGAGAAAAAGATTAAACAATGGGTAGTTTTTAAGCGATCCGTTTTCACTAAATTCTGAACTTTTTTTAATTATTCTTCTATTTATGGGATAAATAAGGGCTTAAGGGCTTTCACTTTTTTAAGGTTAGTTAGATACATGTTTGTGCGGTCGCATCATTGTTCTCTATCATGACTAAACATTTAATTAAAATGGATAGTGGGCTCAGATTTACCCAGACTGGCTTCATCAAAAAACGTCCACAAAATGGGCGTTGCAAGAACTTTTAAAGGCCAATTTTTTAAAAATATATTTTTGTAAGGTTTAATTAACATCTTATAGAATATGAAGAAAATTTGAAAAGAAATTCTTTTGTTTAAGTGGAGTGACTGAATATTTATAATTCAATAAATAATTAAATTCACATCAGTATCTCCACGCTTTGATTTATATATTATTGGGTAAACATCGATACAAAATTGCATCTTAGAAGGGTACGATAGTCATCTAACTGATGAGCACAACTATCGTACCTGGGCGAAACGCAATTAGCTATGGAGTTGAGCTGAGCTCACTTGAACTTTTAACTTGAATTTAATTAACACCTGCATTTTTTCTAATTTTTACGAAAAATGACTTTTTTAAGAAGCTATGCGTGGAGGTGGACGGATATTTATTATATTGGTTTCTTGTCCTAACAATAATCATTCCTGAAAATTTCATCAAAATCAGTTCGGTGGTTTAGTTTTAAGCCATTTTTTTCCAGCGATGTCAGTTTGACATCTGTCACTTTGACAGCTGTCAGTTTGACATCTGTCACTCTGACCAGTTTAACATCTGTCATTTTGACAGCTGTCAGCTTGACATCTGTCATTTTGACAGCTGTCAGTTTGACATGTCACTTTGACAGCTGTCAGTTTGACATTTGTCATTTTGACAGCTGTCAGTTTGACATCTGTCACTTTGACAACTGTCAAGTTTCAAAGTGACAGATGTCAACTGACAGCAACGAAGCCTTGCAAAAGGTTGCAGCTTTACATTACAACCTATGTATTTATCTACCCATGTTTAAAAAAAAAATTTTTAGAAACCTTGAGTTTCGAAATTGACTTCGTGTTGAAAATTTGAATACCAACCGGGTGAATATCCTAAAAAAATAATTTATTCTACGATATTTAATATAATCAAATATTCTCACCCGGTTTGCGTCCAAATTTTCAAATATCAAAAAGTATCAAATTATTATTAAATTTATAATTCACATAATTTATTTCATGAAAAGTAAAATCATATTCAAATTTATTCCAAATGACTTAGGGATCTGAGCAGTTCCATATTAGATAGACTCTTAAGCATTGAACTATGTATGTTAGTTTAATACGGCCATTGCTGAATAGGAAATTGTTTGGATTAATGGTTTGAGTTTGTCATGAACCGGTCCCGGATTTTTTCAATAACCACAAGTTTTAATTTTGTTTTCTATGGATTTTCAAAAGACTTTGTTAACAAAATGTCAGAAATTTGCCATCTAAACACGAAGTCAAGTTCGAAACACAAGGTTTTTTTAAATTTTTTTTTTTAATGTGGATAGTTAAATACATCGGATGTAATGTAAAACTGTGACCTTTTGCAAGGCTTCGTTGCAGTCAGTTTGATGTATTTCACTTTGAAACTTGACAGCTGTCAAAGTGACAGATGTCAAACTGAAAACTGTCAAAGTGACAGCTAGTTGTAAAATTAAGATATGATAACCGTTTGTAAATAAAATATATATACATCGGGAGTTTATCGCCCAAGGTTAAAAATTAAGGAGAAAAAGATTAAACAATGGGTAGTTTTTAAGCGATCCGTTTTCACTAAATTCTGAACTTTTTTTAATTATTCTTCTATTTATGGGATAAATAAGGGCTTAAGGGCTTTCACTTTTTTAAGGTTAGTTAGATACATGTTTGTGCGGTCGCATCATTGTTCTCTATCATGACTAAACATTTAATTAAAATGGATAGTGGGTTCAGATTTACCCAGACTGGCTTCATCAAAAAACGTCCACAAAATGGGCGTTGCAAGAACTTTTAAAGGCCAATTTTTTAAAAATATATTTTTATAAGGTTTAATTAACATCTTATAGAATATGAAGAAAATTTGAAAAGAAATTCTTTTGTTTAAGTGGAGTGACTGAATATTTATAATTCAATAAATAATTAAATTCACATCAGTATCTCCACGCTTTGATTTATATATTATTGGGTAAACATCGATACAAAATTGCATCTTAGAAGGGTACGATAGTCATCTAACTGATGAGCACAACTATCGTACCTGGGCGAAACGCAATTAGCTATGGAGTTGAGCTGAGCTCACTTGAACTTTTAACTTGAATTTAATTAACACCTGCATTTTTTCTAATTTTTACGAAAAATGACTTTTTTAAGAAGCTATGCGTGGAGGTGGACGGATATTTATTATATTGGTTTCTTGTCCTAACAATAATCATTCCTGAAAATTTCATCAAAATCAGTTTGGTGGTTTAGTTTTAAGCCAATTTTTTCCAGCGATGTCAGTTTGACATCTGTCACTTTGACAGCTGTCAGTTTGACATCTGTCACTCTGACCAGTTTAACATCTGTCATTTAGACAGCTGTCGGTTTGACATCTGTCATTTTGACAGCTGTCAGTTTGACATCTGTCATTTTGACAGCTGTCAGTTTGACATGTCACTTTGACAGCTGTCAGTTTGACATTTGTCATTTTGACAGCTGTCAGTTTGACATCTGTCACTCTGACAACTGTCAAGTTTCAAAGTGACAGATGTCAACTGACAGCAACGAAGCCTTGCAAAAGGTTGCAGCCTTACATTACAACCTATGTATTTATTTACCCATGTTTAAAAAAAAAAAAATTTAGAAACCTTGAGTTTCGAACTTGACTTCGTGTTGAAAATTTGAATACCAACCGGGTGAATATCCTAATAATATAATCAAATATTCTCACCCGGTTTGCGTCCAAATTTTCAAATATCAAAAAGTATCAAATTATTATTAAATTTATAATTCACATATGTAATTTATTTCATGAAAAGTAAAATCATATTCAAATTTATTCCAAATGACTTAGGGATCTGAGCAGTTCCATATTAGATAGACTCTTAAGCATTGAACTATGTATGTTAGTTTAATACGGCCATTGCTGAATAGGAAATTGTTTGGATTAATGGTTTGAGTTTGTCATGAACCGGTCCCGGATTTTTTCAATAACCACAAGTTTTAATTTTGTTTTCTATGGATTTTCAAAAGACTTTGTTAACAAAATGTCAGAAATTTGCCATCTAAACACGAAGTCAAGTTCGAAACACAAGGTTTTTTTAAATTTTTTTTTTTAATGTGGATAGTTAAATACATACATCGGATGTAATGTAAAACTGTGACCTTTTGCAAGGCTTCGTTGCAGTCAGTTTGATTGATGTATTTCACTTTGAAACTTGACAGCTGTCAAAGTGACAGATGTCAAACTGAAAACTGTCAAAGTGACAGCTAGTTGTTAAATTAAGATATGATAACCGTTTGAAAATAAAATATATATACATCGGGAGTTTATCGCCCAAAGTTAAAAATTAAGGAGAAAAAGATTAAACAATGGGTAGTTTTTAAGCGATCCGTTTTCACTAAATTCTGAACTTTTTTTAATTATTCTTCTATTTATGGGATAAATAAGGGCTTAAGGGCTTTCACTTTTTTAAGGTTAGTTAGATACATGTTTGTGCGGTCGCATCATTGTTCTCTATCATGACTAAACATTTAATTAAAATGGATAGTGGGTTCCGATTTACCCAGACTGGCTTCATCAAAAAACGTCCACAAAATGGGCGTTGCAAGAACTTTTAAAGGCCAATTTTTTAAAAATATATTTTTATAAGGTTTAATTAACATCTTATAGAATATGAAGAAAATTTGAAAAGAAATTCTTTTGTTTAAGTGGAGTGACTGAATATTTATAATTCAATAAATAATTAAATTCACATCAGTATCTCCACGCTTTGATTTATATATTATTGGGTAGACATCGATACAAAATTGCATCTTAGAAGGGTACGATAGTCATCTAACTGATGAGCACAACTATCGTACCTGGGCGAAACGCAATTAGCTATGGAGTTGAGCTGAGCTCACTTGAACTTTTAACTTGAATTTAATTAACACCTGCATTTTTTCTAATTTTTACGAAAAATGACTTTTTTAAGAAGCTATGCGTGGAGGTGGACGGATATTAATTATATTGGTTTCTTGTCCTAACAATAATCATTCCTGAAAATTTCATCAAAATCAGTTCGGTGGTTTAGTTTTAAGCCAATTTTTTCCAGCGATGTCAGTTTGACATCTGTCACTTTGACAGCTGTCAGTTTGACATCTGTCACTCTCACCAGTTTAACATCTGTCATTTTGACAGCTGTCAGTTTGACATCTGTCATTTTGACAGCTGTCAGTTTGACATCTGTCATTTTGACAGCTGTCAGTTTGACATCTGTCATTTTGACAGCTGTCAGTTTGACATCTGTCATTTTGACAGCTGTCAGTTTGACATCTGTCATTTTGACAGCTGTCAGTTTGACATTTGTCATTTTGACAGCTGTCAGTTTGACATCTGTCACTCTGACAACTGTCAAGTTTCAAAGTGACAGATGTCAACTGACAGCAACGAAGCCTTGCAAAAGGTTGCAGCTCTACATTACAACCTATGTATTTATCTACCCATGTTTAAAAAAAAAAAATTTTAGAAACCTTGAGTTTCGAACTTGACTTCGTGTTGAAAATTTGAATACCAACCGGGTGAATATCCTAAAAAAATAATTTATTCTACGATATTTAATATAATCAAATATTCTCACCCGGTTTGCGTCCAAATTTTCAAATATCAAAAAGTATCAAATTATTATTAAATTTATAATTCACATAATTTATTTCATGAAAAGTAAAATCATATTCAAATTTATTCCAAATGACTTAGGGATCTGAGCAGTTCCATATTAGATAGACTCTTAAGCATTGAACTATGTATGTTAGTTTAATACGGCCATTGCTGAATAGGAAATTGTTTGGATTAATGGTTTGAGTTTGTCATGAACCGGTCCCGGATTTTTTCAATAACCACAAGTTTTAATTTTGTTTTCTATGGATTTTCAAAAGACTTTGTTAACAAAATGTCAGAAATTTGCCATCTAAACACGAAGTCAAGTTCGAAACACAAGGTTTTTTTAAATTTTTTTTTTTAATGTGGATAGTTAAATACATCGGATGTAATGTAAAACTGTGACCTTTTGCAAGGCTTCGTTGCTGTCAGTTTGATGTACATATATCACTTTGAAACTTGACAGCTGTCAAAGTGACAGATGTCAAACTGAAAACTGTCAAAGTGACAGCTAGTTGTTAAATTAAGATATGATAACCGTTTGTAAATAAAATATATATACATCGGGAGTTTATCGCCCAAAGTTAAAAATTAAGGAGAAAAAGATTAAACAATGGGTAGTTTTTAAGCGATCCGTTTTCACTAAATTCTGAAATTTTTTTAATTATTCTTCTATTTATGGGATAAATAAGGGCTTAAGGGCTTTCACTTTTTTAAGGTTAGTTAGATACATGTTTGTGCGGTCGCATCATTGTTCTCTATCATGACTAAACATTTAATTAAAATCAGTATCTCCACGCTTTGATTTATATATTATTGGGTAGACATCGATACAAAATTGCATCTTAGAAGGGTACGATAGTCATCTAACTGATGAGCACAACTATCGTACCTGGGCGAAACGCAATTATGGAGTTGAGCTGAGCTCACTTGAACTTTTAACTTGAATTTAATTAACACCTGCATTTTTTCTAATTTTTACGAAAAATGACTTTTTTAAGAAGCTATGCGTGGAGGTGGACGGATATTTATTATATTGGTTTTTTGTCCTAACAATAATCATTCCTGAAAATTTCATCAAAATCAGTGCGGAGGTTTAGTTTTAAGCCAATTTTTTCCAGAGATGTCAGTTTGACATCTGTCACTTTGACAGCTGTCAGTTTGACATCTGTCACTCTGACCAGTTTAACATCTGTCATTTTGACAGCTGTCAGTTTGACATCTGTCATTTTGACAGCTGTCAGTTTGACATCTGTCATTTTGACAGCTGTCAGTT
This sequence comes from Dasysyrphus tricinctus, assembly GCA_963921185.1. Lineage (NCBI taxonomy): Eukaryota > Metazoa > Arthropoda > Insecta > Diptera > Syrphidae > Dasysyrphus > Dasysyrphus tricinctus. The sequence continues at coordinate 67,673,058 of OY992530.1, forward strand.
TGACATCTGTCACTTTGACAGCTGTCAGTTTGACATCTGTCATTCTGACAACTGTCAAGTTTCAAAGTGACAGATGTCAACTGTCAAGTTTCAAGTGACATATGTCAACTGACAGCAACGAAGCCTTTACATTACAACCTATGTATTTATCTACCCATGTTTAGAAAAAAAAAATTTTAGAAACCTTGAGTTTCGAACTTGACTTCGTGTTGAAAATTTGAATACCAACCGGGTGAATATCCTAAAAAAATAATTTATTCTACGATATTTAATATAATCAAATATTCTCACCCGGTTTGCGTCCAAATTTTCAAATATCAAAAAGTATCAAATTATTATTAAATTTATAATTCACATAATTTATTTCATGAAAAGTAAAATCATATTCAAATTTATTCCAAATGACTTAGGGATCTGAGCAGTTCCATATTAGATAGACTCTTAAGCATTGAACTATGTATGTTAGTTTAATACGGCCATTGCTGAATAGGAAATTGTTTGGATAAATGGTTTGAGTTTGTCATGAACCGGTCCCGGATTTTTTCAATAACCACAAGTTTTAATTTTGTTTTCTATGGATTTTCAAAAGACTTTGTTAACAAAATGTCAGAAATTTGCCATCTAAACACGAAGTCAAGTTCGAAACACAAGGTTTTTTTAATTTTTTTTTTTTTTTAATGTGGATAGTTAAATACATCGGATGTAATGTAAAACTGTGACCTTTTGCAAGGCTTCGTTGCTGTCAGTTTGATGTATATCACTTTGAAACTTGACAGCTGTCAAAGTGACAGATGTCAAACTGAAAACTGTCAAAGTGACAGCTAGTTGTTAAATTAAGATATGATAACCGTTTGTAAATAAAATATATATACATCGGGAGTTTATCGCCCAAAGTTAAAAATTAAGGAGAAAAAGATTAAACAATGGGTAGTTTTTAAGCGATCCGTTTTCACTAAATTCTGAACTTTTTTTAATTATTCTTCTATTTATGGGATAAATAAGGGCTTAAGGGCTTTCACTTTTTTAAGGTTAGTTAGATACATGTTTGTGCGGTCGCATCATTGTTCTCTATCATGACTAAACATTTAATTAAAATGGATAGTGGGTTCAGATCTACCCAGACTGGCTTCATCAAAAAACGTCCACAAAATGGGCGTTGCAAGAACTTTTAAAGGCCAATTTTTTAAAAATATATTTTTATAAGGTTTAATTAACATCTTATAGAATATGAAGAAAATTTGAAAAGAAATTCTTTTGTTTAAGTGGAGTGACTGAATATTTATAATTCAATAAATAATTAAATTCACATCAGTATCTCCACGCTTTGATTTATATATTATTGGGTAAACATCGATACAAAATTGCATCTTAGAAGGGTACGATAGTCATCTAACTGATGAGCACAACTATCGTACCTGGGCGAAACGCAATTAGCTATGGAGTTGAGCTGAGCTCACTTGAACTTTTAACTTGAATTTAATTAACACCTGCATTTTTTCTAATTTTTACGAAAAATGACTTTTTTAAGAAGCTATGCGTGGAGGTGGACGGATATTTATTATATTGGTTTCTTGTCCTAACAATAATCATTCCTGAAAATTTCATCAAAATCAGTTCGGTGGTTTAGTTTTAAGCCAATTTATTCCAGCGATGTCAGTTTGACATCTGTCACTTTGACAGCTGTCAGTTTGACATCTGTCACTCTGACCAGTTTAACATCTGTCATTTTGACAGCTGTCAGTTTGACATCTGTCATTTTGACAACTGTCAGTTTGACATGTCATTTTGACAGCTGTCAGTTTGACATGTCACTTTGACAGCTGTCAGCTTGACATTTGTCATTTTGACAGCTGTCAGTTTGACATCTGTCACTCTGACAACTGTCAAGTTTTAAAGTGACAGATGTCAACTGACAGCAACGAAGCCTTGCAAAAGGTTGCAGCTTTACATTACAACCTATGTATTTATCTACCCATGTTTAAAAAAAAAAAAATTTTAGAAACCTTGAGTTTCGAACTTGACTTCGTGTTGAAAATTTGAATACCAACCGGGTGAATATCCTAAAAAAATAATTTATTCTACGATATTTAATATAATCAAATATTCTCACCCGGTTTGCGTCCAAATTTTCAAATATCAAAAAGTATCAAATTATTATTAAATTTATAATTCACATAATTTATTTCATGAAAAGTAGAATCATATTCAAATTTATTCCAAATGACTTAGGGATCTGAGCAGTTCCATATTAGATAGACTCTTAAGCATTGAACTATGTATGTTAGTTTAATACGGCCATTGCTGAATAGGAAATTGTTTGGATAAATGGTTTGAGTTTGTCATGAACCGGTCCCGGATTTTTTCAATAACCACAAGTTTTAATTTTGTTTTCTATGGATTTTCAAAAGACTTTGTTAACAAAATGTCAGAAATTTGCCATCTAAACACGAAGTCAAGTTCGAAACACAAGGTTTTTTTAATTTTTTTTTTTTTTTTAATGTGGATAGTTAAATACATCGGATGTAATGTAAAACTGTGACCTTTTGCAAGGCTTCGTTGCTGTCAGTTTGATGTATATCACTTTGAAACTTGACAGCTGTCAAAGTGACAGATGTCAAACTGAAAACTGTCAAAGTGACAGCTAGTTGTTAAATTAAGATATGATAACCGTTTGTAAATAAAATATATATACATCGGGAGTTTATCGCCCAAAGTTAAAAATTAAGGAGAAAAAGATTAAACAATGGGTAGTTCTTAAGCGATCCGTTTTCACTAAATTCTGAACTTTTTTTAATTATTCTTCTATTTATGGGATTAATAAGGGCTTAAGGGCTTTCACTTTTTTAAGGTTAGTTAGATACATGTTTGTGCGGTCGCATCATTGTTCTCTATCATGACTAAACATTTAATTAAAATGGATAGTGGGCTCAGATTTACCCAGACTGGCTTCATCAAAAAACGTCCACAAAATGGGCGTTGCAAGAACTTTTAAAGGCCAATTTTTTAAAAATATATTTTTATAAGGTAACATCTTATAGAATATGAAGAAAATTTTAAAAGAAATTCTTTTGTTTAAGTGGAGTGACTGAATATTTATAATTCAATAAATAATTAAATTCACATCAGTATCTCCACGCTTTGATTTATATATTATTGGGTAAACATCGATACAAAATTGCATCTTAGAAGGGTACGATAGTCATCTAACTGATGAGCACAACTATCGTACCTGGGCGAAACGCAATTAGCTATGGAGTTGAGCTGAGCTCACTTGAACTTTTAACTTGAATTTAATTAACACCTGTATTTTTTCTAATTTTTACGAAAAATGACTTTTTTAAGAAGCTATGCGTGGAGGTGGACGGATATTTATTATATTGGTTTCTTGTCCTAACAATAATCATTCCTGAAAATTTCATCAAAATCAGTTCGGTGGTTTAGTTTTAAGCCAATTTTTTCCAGCGATGTCAGTTTGACATCTGTCACTTTGACAGCTGTCAGTTTGACATCTGTCACTCTGACCAGATTAACATCTGTCATTTTGACAGCTGTCAGTTTGACATCTGTCATTTTGACAGCTGTCAGTTTGACATCTGTCATTTTGACAGCTGTCAGTTTGACATGTCACTTTGACAGCTGTCAGTTTGACATTTGTCATTTTGACAGCTGTCAGTTTGACATCTGTCACTCTGACAACTGTCAAGTTTCAAAGTGACAGATGTCAACTGACAGCAACGAAGCCTTGCAAAAGGTTGCAGCTTTACATTACAACCTATGTATTTATCTACCCATGTTTAAAAAAAAAAATTTTAGAAACCTTGAGTTTCGAACTTGACTTCGTGTTGAAAATTTGAATACCAACCGGGTGAATATCCTAAAAAAATAATTTATTCTACGATATTTAATATAATCAAATATTCTCACCCGGTTTGCGTCCAAATTTTCAAATATCAAAAAGTATCAAATTATTATTAAATTTATAATTCACATAATTTATTTCATGAAAAGTAAAATCATATTCAAATTTATTCCAAATGACTTAGGGATCTGAGCAGTTCCATATTAGATAGACTCTTAAGCATTGAACTATGTATGTTAGTTTAATACGGCCATTGCTGAATAGGAAATTGTTTGGATTAATGGTTTGAGTTTGTCATGAACCGGTCCCGGATTTTTTCAATAACCACAAGTTTTAATTTTGTTTTCTATGGATTTTCAAAAGACTTTGTTAACAAAATGTCAGAAATTTGCCATCTAAACACGAAGTCAAGTTCGAAATACAAGGTTTTTTAAATTTTTTTTTTTTAATGTGGATAGTTAAATACATCGGATGTAATGTAAAACTGTGACCTTTTGCAAGGCTTCGTTGCTGTCAGTTTGATGTATATCACTTTGAAACTTGACAGCTGTCAAAGTGACAGATGTCAAACTGAAAACTGTCAAAGTGACAGCTAGTTGTTAAATTAAGATATGATAACCGTTTGTAAATAAAATATATATACATCGGGAGTTTATCGCCCAAAGTTAAAAATTAAGGAGAAAAAGATTAAACAATGGGTAGTTTTTAAGCGATCCGTTTTCACTAAATTCTGAACTTTTTTTAATTATTCTTCTATTTATGGGATAAATAAGGGCTTAAGGGCTTTCACTTTTTAAGGTTAGTTAGATACATGTTTGTGCGGTCGCATCATTGTTCTCTATCATGACTAAACATTTAATTTAAATGGATAGTGGGTTCAGATTTACCCAGACTGGCTTCATCAAAAAACGTCCACAAAATGGGCGTTGCAAGAACTTTTAAAGGCCAATTTTTTAAAAATATATTTTTATAAGGTAACATCTTATAGAATATGAAGAAAATTTTAAAAGAAATTCTTTTGTTTAAGTGGAGTGACTGAATATTTATAATTCAATAAATAATTAAATTCACATCAGTATCTCCACGCTTTGATTTATATATTATTGGGTAAACATCGATACAAAATTGCATCTTAGAAGGGTACGATAGTCATCTAACTGATGAGCACAACTATCGTACCTGGGCGAAACGCAATTAGCTATGGAGTTGAGCTGAGCTCACTTGAACTTTTAACTTGAATTTAATTAACACCTGCATTTTTTCTAATTTTTACGAAAAATGACTTTTTTAAGAAGCTATGCGTGGAGGTGGACGGATATTTATTATATTGGTTTCTTGTCCTAACAATAATCATTCCTGAAAATTTCATCAAAATCAGTTCGGTGGTTTAGTTTTAAGCCAATTTTTTCCAGCGATGTCAGTTTGACATCTGTCACTTTGACAGCTGTCAGTTTGACATCTGTCACTCTGACCAGTTTAACATCTGTCATTTAGACAGCTGTCGGTTTGACATCTGTCATTTTGACAGCTGTCAGTTTGACATCTGTCATTTTGACAGCTGTCAGTTTGACATGTCACTTTGACAGCTGTCAGTTTGACATTTGTCATTTTGACAGCTGTCAGTTTGACATCTGTCACTCTGACAACTGTCAAGTTTCAAAGTGACAGATGTCAACTGACAGCAACGAAGCCTTGCAAAAGGTTGCAGCTTTACATTACAACCTATGTATTTATCTACCCATGTTTAAAAAAAAAAAATTTAGAAACCTTGAGTTTCGAACTTGACTTCGTGTTGAAAATTTGAATACCAACCGGGTGAATATCCTAATAATATAATCAAATATTCTCACCCGGTTTGCGTCCAAGTTTTCAAATATCAAAAAGTATCAAATTATTATTAAATTTATAATTCACATAATTTATTTCATGAAAAGTAAAATCATATTCAAATTTATTCCAAATGACTTAGGGATCTGAGCAGTTCCATATTAGATAGACTCTTAAGCATTGAACTATGTATGTTAGTTTAATACGGCCATTGCTGAATAGGAAATTGTTTGGATTAATGGTTTGAGTTTGTCATGAACCGGTCCCGGATTTTTTCAATAACCACAAGTTTTAATTTTGTTTTCTATGGATTTTCAAAAGACTTTGTTAACAAAATGTCAGAAATTTGGCATCTAAACACGAAGTCAAGTTCGAAACACAAGGTTTTTTAAATTTTTTTTTTTTTAATGTGGATAGTTAAATACATCGGATGTAATGTAAAACTGTGACCTTTTGCAAGGCTTCGTTGCTGTCAGTTTGATGTATATCACTTTGAAACTTGACAGCTGTCAAAGTGACAGATGTCAAACTGAAAACTGTCAAAGTGACAGCTAGTTGTTAAATTAAGATATGATAACCGTTTGTAAATAAAATATATATACATCGGGAGTTTATCGCCCAAAGTTAAAAATTAAGGAGAAAAAGATTAAACAATGGGTAGTTTCTAAGCGATCCGTTTTCACTAAATTCTGAACTTTTTTAAATTATTCTTCTATTTATGGGATAAATAAGGGCTTAAGGGCTTTCACTTTTTTAAGGTTAGTTAGATACATGTCATGTTTGTGCGGTCGCATCATTGTTCTCTATCATGACTAAACATTTAATTAAAATGGATAGTGGGTTCAGATTTACCCAGACTGGCTTCATCAAAAAACGTCCACAAAATGGGCGTTGCAAGAACTTTTAAAGGCCAATTTTTTAAAAATATATTTTTATAAGGTTTAATATACATCTTATAGAATATGAAGAAAATTTGAAAAGAAATTCTTTTGTTTAAGTGGAGTGACTGAATATTTATAATTCAATAAATAATTAAATTCACATCAGTATCTCCACGCTTTGATTTATATATTATTGGGTAAACATCGATACAAAATTGCATCTTAGAAGGGTACGATAGTCATCTAACTGATGAGCACAACTATCGTACCTGGGCGAAACGCAATTAGCCATGGAGTTGAGCTGAGCTCACTTGAACTTTTAACTTGAATTTAATTAACACCTGAATTTTTTCTAATTTTTACGAAAAATGACTTTTTTAAGAAGCTATGCGTGGAGGTGGACGGATATTTATTACATTGGTTTCTTGTCCTAACAATAATCATTCCTGAAAATTTCATCAAAATCAGTTCGGTGGTTTAGTTTTAAGCCAATTTTTTCCAGCGATGTCAGTTTGACATCTGTCACTTTGACAGCTGTCAGTTTGACATCTGTCACTCTGACCAGTTTAACATCTGTCATTTTGGGGTTGGGGTCAGAATCCCGAAAACCGAAATCCCGAAAACCCAAAATCCCGAAAATCCAAAATCCCGAAAACCCAAAATCCCGAAAATCCACAATCCCGAAACCCAGAATCCCGAAAACCCAAAATCCCGAAAACCCAGAATCCCGAAAACCCAGAATCCCGAAAACCCAAAATCCCGAAAACCCAAAATCCCGAAAACCCAGAATTCCGAAATCCCGAAAAATTATATAAAATGAAAAATTTGCGCAAATTTTTCATTTTATATAATTTTTCGGGATTTCAATTTCAGGAAAAGTATTTCTGTTATAATGTATCTTACCTGTATGGGAAAAGCAAAAACTGTGTTAAAATTTTCATCTGAAAAATAATTAGCTTTGAAGAACTAAGTAAAACATAACGAAATAAAGAAGAAAACGAAAATAAATCAGACTTGTAAAGACCTTTCCTAAATTTAATATGTTCATAGATTTTCCACATACCTATTAATGTTTGTATGTACACTACGTGAATATTCTTTTATACGTTTTATTTTAAATGAAGATGGCATGCACTTACTTCGAAATTAAGTACTTCTTTACTTTGTGTGTTTAATAAAAACATTTTAATGATATGATAAATTAAAACCAATCTTTTATAAAAAAAACTTAGTGTTCGAAAGTTTTAAGAATGTGCCTATGTAAGTCAGAAAACAAGCAAAACACGATAAAAGTTAAAAAGCATTTCTTTAAATTCAGAATATTAAATACAAACCAACTATGCAACTATAAAAACGATTAAAATATCGGAATTCAGTTAAAATTCAGATTTGTGAGGCATAACTGTTTTTAATTTGTTAAAACTATTTGATTAAGATTCAATAAGGCCAGACCCACACTATTTTAAGAAAAACTGAAAGGAGCTAAAGCATATCAGGTATCGATGTTGTGAACGTGTAGGTACTCATTGTGTCATGTTTTAAAATACTTTATCATGTATCGCTATCGATATCAGATTTTTTATTTGAATTTGGCCTAAAACTTTGTCAATAAAGTCACAGTAATGGCTGTAACCTTTTTTTCAAGTATTTTTTTTCAGGATTTTGGCCTTTCTGGATTTTGGGATTCTGGGTTTTCGGGATTTTGAATTTTCGGGATTTTGGGTTTTCTGGATTAAGAATTTCGGGATTGTGTCCGTCTCCCGTCATTTTGACAGCTGTCAGTTTGACATCTGTCATTTTGACAGCTGTCAGTTTGACATCTGTCATTTTGACAGCTGTCAGTTTGACATGTCACTTTGACAGCTGTCAGTTTGACATTTGTCATTTTGACAGCTGTCAATTTGACATCTGTCACTCTGACAACTGTCAAGTTTTAAGGTGACAGATGTCAACTGACAGCAACGAAGCCTTGCAAAAGGTTGCAGCTTTACATTACAACCTATGTATTTATCTACCCATGTTTAAAAAAAAAAAATTTTAGGAACCTTGAGTTTCGAACTTGACTTCGTGTTGAAAATTTGAATACCAACCGGGTGAATATCAAAAAGTATCAAATTATTATTAAATTTATAATTCACATAATTTATTTCATGAAAAGTAAAATCATATTCAAATTTATTCCAAATGACTTAGGGATCTGAGCAGTTCCATATTAGATAGACTCTTAAGCATTGAACTATGTATGTTAGTTTAATACGGCCATTGCTGAATAGGAAATTGTTTGGATTAATGGTTTGAGTTTGTCATGAACCGGTCCCGGATTTTTTCAATAACCACAAGTTTTAATTTTGTTTTCTATGGATTTTCAAAAGACTTTGTTAACAAAATGTCAGAAATTTGCCATCTAAACACGAAGTCAAGTTCGAAACACAAGGTTTTTTTAAATTTTTTTTTTTTAATGTGGATAGTTAAATACATCGGATGTAATGTAAAACTGTGACCTTTTGCAAGGCTTCGTTGCTGTCAGTTTGATGTATATCACTTTGAAACTTGACAGCTGTCAAAGTGACAGATGTCAAACTGAAAACTGTCAAAGTGACAGCTAGTTGTTAAATTAAGATATGATAACCGTTTGTAAATAAAATATATATACATCGGGAGTTTATCGCCCAAAGTTAAAAATTAAGGAGAAAAAGATTAAACAATGGGTAGTTTTTAAGCGATCCGTTTTCACTAAATTCTGAACTAGTGATGGGCGCATTCGAATGATATAATCGATTATAATCGATTCAGGCAACATCTCGAGATATCTCGATTCTTCACTTGAATCATTCGAATGATTTTTCATCAATACCGATCTTGCTCACCTACTTACTTTTGTAATTGTTACTGCATTGAGAACTCGAGAACCCGAGAATCAAGAACAAAAATGAGAATTAAAGACAAGTAAGAGAAAGAGGAACACCAACACACATAATAGAGAACTCGAGACCGTTGATTGTTTATGTACGTGTATTCAACCATTGGGAGCTCGAGAGCCGACAGCAGCTTGAATATACTTCGAATGATGAATGAATGAATCATTCGAATGATTTAGCATTCGAATGATCTTCCAACCTACCTTACTGTTGAAGTCAGTGTAGTGAGAACTCGTGAAGTCGAGATTTAAGGGTAGATGTGAGAACGAGAGACAAGCAAGAAAGGGAGAATAACACATTATCGACCCCAGAAATTGATTGTTTTGTAGTTTGTGTGAGTGTATGGTGTATCTAACTCGAGTCAACGCGATGGGAGCTCGAGAGCAGCAACTTTTCGAATGATGAATGAATGAATCATTCGAATGATTTTCCTACCTACCTGCTTAATATTGTAGCAAGTATCGTGAGAACTCGAGAGGTCGAGATTCAAGAACAGAAATGAGAACGAAAGACAAGCAAGAAAAAGAGAAACACACATTATCGACCCAAAAAGTTGATTGTTGTGTAGTTTGTGAGTGTATGGTGTATTCAATCACTCGAGCGGTGGGAGAGATAATAAAAAGACAAACACAATTAATTGAGAACTCGGTGTTCGGGACGCTCACTGTTTATGTATGTGTACACAACTACTTTCGAATTCACAGTGTTGACTCGAGTGGTTGAATTCAATCATACATTGACAATGAATATATTGAGTTCTCGAATATGAACATATGTATGTAGGTTTTTGTTCCTTTTCTTTCGTTCTTATTTCTTGTTTCTCAACTCTCATATCTCGAATGATCATTCGATTATTATGATCACTCGAATACTAACATCTCGATTATTGAAATCATTCGATTATGCCCATCATTATTCTGAACTTTTTTTAATTATTCTTCTATTTATGGGATAAATAAGGGCTTAAGGGCTTTCACTTTTTTAAGGTTAGTTAGATACATGTTTGTGCGGTCGCATCATTGTTCTCTATCATGACTAAACATTTAATTAAAATGGATAGTGGGTTCAGATTTACCCAGACTGGCTTCATCAAAAAACGTCCACAAAATGGGCGTTGCAAGAACTTTTAAAGGCCAATTTTTTAAAAATATATTTTTATAAGGTTTAATTAACATCTTATAGAATATGAAGAAAATTTGAAAAGAAATTCTTTTGTTTAAGTGGAGTGACTGAATATTTATAATTCAATAAATAATTAAATTCGCATCAGTATCTCCACGCTTTGATTTATATATTATTGGGTAAACATCGATACAAAATTGCATCTTAGAAGGGTACGATAGTCATCTAACTGATGAGCCCAACTATCGTACCTGGGCGAAACGCAATTAGCTATGGAGTTGAGCTGAGCTCACTTGAACTTTTAACTTGAATTTAATTAACACCTGCATTTTTTCTAATTTTAACGAAAAATGACTTTTTTAAGAAGCTATGCGTGGAGGTGGACGGATATTTATTATATTGGTTTCTTGTCCTAACAATAATCATTCCTGAAAATTTCATCAAAATCAGTTCGGTGGTTTAGTTTTAAGCCAATTTTTTCCAGCGATGTCAGTTTGACATCAGTCACTTTGACAGCTGTCAGTTTGACATCTGTCACTCTCACCAGTTAAACATCTGTCATTTTGACAGCTGTCAGTTTGACATCTGTCATTTTGACAGCTGTCAGTTCGACATCTGTCATTTTGACAGCTGTCAGTTTGACATGTCACTTTGACAGCTGTCAGTTTGACATTTGTCATTTTGACAGCTGCCAGTTTGACATCTGTCACTCTGACAACTGTCAAGTTGCAAAGTGACAGATGTCAACTGACAGCAACGAAGCCTTGCAAAAGGTTGCAGCTTTACATTAAAACCTATGTATTTATCTACCCATGTTTAAAAAAAAAAAATTTTAGAAACCTTGAGTTTCGAACTTGACTTCGTGTTGAAAATTTGAATACCAACCGGGTGAATATCCTAATAATATAATCAAATATTCTCACCCGGTTTGCGTCCAAATTGTCAAATATCAAAAAGTATCAAATTATTATTAAATTTATAATTCACATAATTTATTTCATGAAAAGTAAAATCATATTCAAATTTATTCCAAATGACTTAGGGATCTGAGCAGTTCCATATTAGATAGACTCTTAAGCATTGAACCATGTATGTTAGTTTAATACGGCCATTGCTGAATAGGAAATTGTTTGGATTAATGGTTTGAGTTTGTCATGAACCGGTCCCGGATTTTTTCAATAACCACAAGTTTTAATTTTGTTTTCTATGGATTTTCAAAAGACTTTGTTAACAAAATGTCAGAAATTTTCCATCTGAACACGAAGTCAAGTTCGAAACACAAGGTTTTTTTAATTTTTTTTTTTTTAATGTGGATAGTTAAATACATCGGATGTAATGTAAAACTGTGACCTTTTGCAAGGCTTCGTTGTTGTCAGTTTGATGTATATCACTTTGAAACTTGACAGCTGTCAAAGTGACAGATGTCAAACTGAAAACTGTCAAAGTGACAGCTAGTTGTTAAATTAAGATATGATAACCGTTTGTAAATAAAATATATATACATCGGGAGTTTATCGCCCAAAGTTAAAAATTAAGGAGAAAAAGATTAAACAATGGGTAGTTTTTAAGCGATCCGTTTTCACTAAATTCTGAACTTTTTTTAATTATTCTTCTATTTATGGGATAAATAAGGGCTTAAGGGCTTTCACTTTTTTAAGGTTAGTTAGATACATGTTTGTGCGGTCGCATCATTGTTCTCTATCATGACTAAACATTTAATTAAAATGGATAGTGGGTTCAGATTTACCCAGACTGGCTTCATCAAAAAACGTCCACAAAATGGGCGTTGCAAGAACTTTTAAAGGCCAATTTTTTAAAAATATATTTTTATAAGGTTTAATTAACATCTTATAGAATATGAAGAAAATTTGAAAAGAAATTCTTTTGTTTAAGTGGAGTGACTGAATATTTATAATTCAATAAATAATTAAATTCACATCAGTATCTCCACGCTTTGATTTATATATTATTGGGTAAACATCGATACAAAATTGCATCTTAGAAGGGTACGATAGTCATCTAACTGATGAGCACAACTATCGTACCTGGGCGAAACGCAATTAGCTATGGAGTTGAGCTGAGCTCACTTGAACTTTTAACTTGAATTTAATTAACACCTGCATTTTTTCTAATTTTTACGAAAAATGACTTTTTTAAGAAGCTATGCTTGGAGGTGGACGGATATTTATTATATTGGTTTCTTGTCCTAACAATAATCATTCCTGAAAATTTCATCAAAATCAGTTCGGTGGTTTAGTTTTAAGCCAATTTTTTCCAGCGATGTCAGTTTGACATCTGTCACTTTGACAGCTGTCAGTTTGACATCTGTCACTCTGACCAGTTTAACATCTGTCATTTTGACAGCTGTCAGTTTGACATCTGTCATTTTGACAGCTGTCAGTTTGACAACTGTCATTTTGACAGCTGTCAGTTTGACATCTGTCACTTTGACAGCTGTCAGTTTGACATTTGTCATTTTGACAGCTGTCAGTTTGACATCTGTCACTCTGACAACTGTCAAGTTTCAAAGTGACAGATGTCAACTGACAGCAACGAAGCCTTGCAAAAGGTTGCAGCTTTACATTACAACCTATGTATTTATCTACCCATGTTTAAAAAAAAAAAATTTTAGAAACCTTGAGTTTCGAACTTGACTTCGTGTTGAAAATTTGAATACCAACCGGGTGAATATCCTAAAAAAATAATTTATTCTACGATATTTAATATAATCAAATATTCTCACCCGGTTTGCGTCCAAATTTTCAAATATCAAAAAGTATCAAATTATTATTAAATTTATAATTCACATAATTTATTTCATGAAAAGTAAAATCATATTCAAATTTATTCCAAATGACTTAGGGATCTGAGCAGTTCCATATTAGATAGACTCTTAAGCATTGAACTATGTATGTTAGTTTAATACGGCCATTGCTGAATAGGAAATTGTTTGGATTAATGGTTTGAGTTTGTCATGAACCGGTCCCGGATTTTTTCAATAACCACAAGTTTTAATTTTGTTTTCTATGGATTTTCAAAAGACTTTGTTAACAAAATGTCAGAAATTTGCCATCTAAACACGAAGTCATGTTCGAAACACAAGGTTTTTTTAATTTTTTTTTTTTTTTTAATGTGGATAGTTAAATACATCGGATGTAATGTAAAACTGTGACCTTTTGCAAGGCTTTGTTGCTGTCAGTTTGATGTATATCACTTTGAAACTTGACAGCTGTCAAAGTGACAGATGTCAAACTGAAAACTGTCAAAGTGACAGCTAGTTGTTAAATTAAGATATGATAACCGTTTGTAAATAAAATATATATACATCGGGAGTTTATCGCCCAAAGTTAAAAATTAAGGAGAAAAAGATTAAACAATGGGTAGTTTTTAAGCGATCCGTTTTCACTAAATTCTGAACTTTTTTTAATTATTCTTCTATTTATGGGATAAATAAGGGCTTAAGGGCTTTCACTTTCTTTAAGGTTAGTTAGATACATGTTTGTGCGGTCGCATCATTGTTCTCTATCATGACTAAACATTTAATTAAAATGGATAGTGGGTTCAGATTTACCCAGACTGGCTCCATCAAAAAACGTCCACAAAATGGGCGTTGCAAGAACTTTTAAAGGCCAATTTTCTAAAAATATATTTTTATAAGGTTTAATTAACATCTTATAGAATATGAAGAAAATTTGGAAAGAAATTCTTTTGTTTAAGTGGAGTGACTGAATATATATAATTCAATAAATAATTAAATTCACATCAGTATCTCCACGCTTTGATTTATATATTATTGGGTAGACATCGATACAAAATTGCATCTTAGAAGGGTACGATAGTCATCTAACTGATGAGCACAACTATCGTACCTGGGCGAAACGCAATTAGCTATGGAGTTGAGCTGAGCTCACTTGAACTTTTAACTTGAATTTAATTAACACCTGCATTTTTTCTAATTTTTACGAAAAATGACTTTTTTAAGAAGCTATGCGTGGAGGTGGACGGATATTTATTATATTGGTTTCTTGTCCTAACAATAATCATTCCTGAAAATTTCATCAAAATCAGTTCGGTGGTTTAGTTTTAAGCCAATTTTTTCCAGCGATGTCAGTTTGACATCTGTCACTTTGACAGCTGTCAGTTTGACATCTGTCACTCTCACCAGTTAAACATCTGTCATTTTGACAGCTGTCAGTTTGACATCTGTCACTTTGACAGCTGTCAGTTTGACATTTGTCATTTTGACAGCTGTCAGTTTGACATCTGTCACTCCGACAACTGTTAAGTTTCAAAGTGACAGATGTCAACTGACAGCAACGAAGCCTTGCAAAAGGTTGCAGCTTTACATTACAACCTAGAGCCTGATTACACGATTCGTTTTTTCGGACGTTACGTGTTTCGTCTTTTTGACACATTGGGTGAGGGGTGTAGAAACGTAGGGGGAACGGAAAGACGAAAGCACGTATGAAAATTTCAAGACTTTTTCTGGTTGAACTTTGACGTTTATGATTTGACAAACGAGTAGAGGCGGGGGATGCTTAAAAAATTTAAATAGTGAGATTAAAAATTGTTTTTCATAATTAAATAGCTATAAGTTTGAACAAGAAGTGATCTACAAATATTTTTGATTATTATTACTGCCTATTTTTCAATAAATAAACCTCAAATTTTTTGAACGTCAAAATCACGAATGGATTTTTTTCGTTGTGTGTAATCACGAAGGTACGTACCTGTCAAAAAGACGAAAAACGAAACGAACGAAAAAAAGAATCGTCTAATCAGGCTCCTATGTATTTATCTACCCATGTTTAAAAAAAAAAATTTTAGAAACCTTGAGTTTCGAACTTGACTTCGTGTTGAAAATTTGAATACCAACCGGGTGAATATCCTAAAAAAATAATTTATTCTACGATATTTAATATAATCAAATATTCTCACCCGGTTTGCGTCCAAATTTTCAAATATCAAAAAGTATCAAATTATTATTAAATTTATAATTCACATAATTTATTTCATGAAAAGTAAAATCATATTCAAATTTATTCCAAATGACTTAGGGATCTGAGCAGTTCCATATTAGATAGACTCTTAAGCATTGAACTATGTATGTTAGTTTAATACGGCCATTGCTGAATAGGAAATTGTTTGGATTAATGGTTTGAGTTTGTCATGAACCGGTCCCGGATTTTTTCAATAACCACAAGTTTTAATTTTGTTTTCTATGGATTTTCAAAAGACTTTGTTAACAAAATGTCAGAAATTTGCCATCTAAACACGAAGTCATGTTCGAAACACAAGGTTTTTTTAAATTTTTTTTTTTTAATGTGGATAGTTAAATACATCGGATGTAATGTAAAACTGTGACCTTTTGCAAGGCTTCGTTGCTGTCAGTTTGATGTACATATATCACTTTGAAACTTGACAGCTGTCAAAGTGACAGATGTCAAACTGAAAACTGTCAAAGTGACAGCTAGTTGTTAAATTAAGATATGATAACCGTTTGTAAATAAAATATATATACATCGGGAGTTTATCGCCCAAAGTTAAAAATTAAGGAGAAAAAGATTAAACAATGGGTAGTTTTTAAGCGATCCGTTTTCACTAAATTCTGAAATTTTTTTAATTATTCTTCTATTTATGGGATAAATAAGGGCTTAAGGGCTTTCACTTTTTTAAGGTTAGTTAGATACATGTTTGTGCGGTCGCATCATTGTTCTCTATCATGACTAAACATTTAATTAAAATCAGTATCTCCACGCTTTGATTTATATATTATTGGGTAGACATCGATACAAAATTGCATCTTAGAAGGGTACGATAGTCATCTAACTGATGAGCACAACTATCGTACCTGGGCGAAACGCAATTATGGAGTTGAGCTGAGCTCACTTGAACTTTTAACTTGAATTTAATTAACACCTGCATTTTTTCTAATTTTTACGAAAAATGACTTTTTTAAGAAGCTATGCGTGGAGGTGGATGGATATTTATTATATTGGTTTCTTGTCCTAACAATAATCATTCCTGAAAATTTCATCAAAATCAGTTCGGTGGTTTAGTTTTAAGCCAATTTTTTCCAGAGATGTCAGTTTGACATCTGTCACTTTGACAGCTGTCAGTTTGACATCTGTCACTCTGACCAGTTTAACATCTGTCATTTTGACAGCTGTCAGTTTGACATCTGTCATTTTGACAGCTGTCAGTTTGACATCTGTCACTTTGACAGCTGTCAGTTTGACATCTGTCACTCTGACAACTGTCAAGTTTCAAAGTGACAGATGTCAACTGTCAAGTTTCAAGTGACATATGTCAACTGACAGCAACGAAGCCTTTACATTACAACCTATGTATTTATCTACCCATGTTTAGAAAAAAAAAATTTTAGAAACCTTGAGTTTCGAACTTGACTTCGTGTTGAAAATTTGAATACCAACCGGGTGAATATCCTAAAAAAATAATTTATTCTACGATATTAAATATAATCAAATATTCTCACCCGGTTTGCGTCCAAATTTTCAAATATCAAAAAGTATCAAATTATTATTAAATTTATAATTCACATAATTTATTTCATGAAAAGTAAAATCATATTCAAATTTATTCCAAATGACTTAGGGATCAGAGCAGTTCCATATTAGATAGACTCTTAAGCATTGAACTATGTATGTTAGTTTAATACGGCCATTGCTGAATAAGACATTGTTTGGATTTTATGGTTTGAGTTTGTCATGAACCGGTCCCGGATTTTTTCAATAACCACAAGTTTTAAATTTATTTTTTATGGATTTTCAAAAGACTTTGTTGACAAAATGTCAGAAATTTGCCATCTAAACACGAAGTCAAGTTCGAAACACAAGGTTTCTAAATTTTTTTTTTTTTAACGTGGATAGTTAAATACATCGGATGTAATGTAAAACTGTGACCTTTTGCAAGGCTTCGTTGCTGTCAGTTTGATGTATATCACTTTGAAACTTGACAGCTGTCAAAGTGACAGATGTCAAACTGAAAACTGTCAAAGTGACAGCTAGTTGTTAAATTAAGATATGATAACCGTTTGTAAATAAAATATATATACATCGGGAGTTTATCGCCCAAAGTTAAAAATTAAGGAGAAAAAGATTAAACAATGGGTAGTTTTTAAGCGATCCGTTTTCACTAAATTCTGAACTTTTTTTAATTATTCTTCTATTTATGGGATAAATAAGGGCTTAAGGAAGGGGGTCCATAACGTGTTTGAAAAAAAGAGGACATTTTCGAAATCCAAACTTCTACTGTTAACCCCCCCCCCCCGCTCACCACACCATCATTAAAATAATAGATAAAGACCAAGAGTTTACTTTAAGTTTATTTTATAAAAATATATCTGTGGTTGTGGTGTTTGGGAGAAACATGATACCTAACTCCATATAAAAAATTGCGTCTTTATACGTCCAGTTTACATTGACCTAGAATCTAAACGGGTAGACCAATTTTGTTCAAATTTTAAATGTTCATGAACGTAACCTTTAGAAAATTTGTGTTCCAAATTTGAAGAAAATTAGTTCACCCGTTTAGGTTCTAGGTCGATGTAAAGTGGACGTAAGGACGCAATTTTTAAAATGGAGTTATCATGTTTCTCCCAAACACCACAGATATATTTATACAAGTAATGTATGTAGGTACATAAGAAACAGCAGTTTTGATAGTAATAGGTAGTTTTATTTAATATCTATTTTAAGAAAACATATCTGTGATATAAACCAGTATATTTTATAAACACTTATTTGCGCTTCAAATTGAACAAATTAAAATACATAAACATCTGATTAAATTCAAAATATCGCAGAATTTTAGTTAAATGGAGGCCAAATATACATTAATTTTCTTCCTCATCTGAAGTGTCATATTTTTGCGAGCTTCGAATTTGATTAAGATACTTATTTTCATATGAATTCATAAAACTTTCGACAGCTAAGATCATTTAAGTTATAGGCAAATATGAGAGTCCTACTTTTCAACGATTTCGTTCTTTTGTCCATGGCGAACCCATCAACGACAAAATACGTTCCACGTAACGAAAAACAAAAAAAGAACTGGCACTTTTGAGCAGATATTTTGTTTTTAAAATTGTCATTTTTTTTCGAAAGAAACTTGATTAAATAGTAAAATTGGTCAAACAACTTTGTATCCAGTAAAACTTTCTTAGAAATTCGGTAATCGATACTTTTTTCTAAGTCTTCCATTACGTATTTCTTTTCTAAATTCATCCATCGATCTCGAATAGGAAAGTTTTTACTTCATTGTATTAATGCTTTATTTTATATTTTAAGGGACAATACAAACGACATTAAGCAAAAGTGCGTTAAGTTAATATTTTGGTCATTTAGGAAAAAGAAAAAGAGATATAAAAGAGTAGATAAATAAAAAAGAGTAAAACAAAAGAATTTGATGAAAAAAGAAAGAATAAGATAGATCAGAGTCAAAAAGAGAACATGTTCTCTTTAAAAGAGATGTTCTGGAAACCCTACTTAAGAGTCTATCTAATATGGAACTGCTCTGATCCCTAAGTCATTTGGAATAAATTTGAATATGATTTTACTTTTCATGAAATAAATTATGTGAATTATAAATTTAATAATAATTTGATAATTTTTGATATTTGAAAATTTGGACGCAAACCGGGTGAGAATATTTGATTATATTAAATATCATAGATATGGGTGGTTGGATGTTGTAGGAACTGGGGGCCTCGAGCTGTATCTTTTCCTACACATCAAGTGCTAACAATATCTCCAAGTTGGTAGCCGCCGGATACTGGTCTTGGCTTTATGCCAGGACTTGCTAAACTTGTAAGTGCGAATGTTGACCAAGGAAAGAATTGCAACATTAAGCCCATGGCCCTACAGATTGGAGGTTAGTGCGTTGGGCTAACGACCCGACCACAGTAAAAAAGCCAATTGTTATGAGAGAGACGCGTGAAGCCTCGGATAACGACCCCCCTCAAATGGCAACCAGACCCGGAACGAAAATGGACTATGACCTACGAGTATGCACCTGGAATGTAAGGACACTCTATACACCAGGTGCTACTCAAAAACTTGAATCTGTCCTCTCGCGGTACAAGGCAGATATTACCGCGATCCAGGAGATACGATGGATAGGATCAGGCATAACGAAAAGAAAAGATTGCGACATTTATTACAGCTGCCATCAAAGACTGCACATGTTAGGATGCGGATTCGTCGTGGGAAATCGACTCAGATCGAAAGTCATCGATTTTAAGCCGATTAGCGATCGCTTGGCTGTGATCCGCATCAAAGCTACCTTCCAAAACATCAGCCTAATATGTGCACACGCCCCTACCGATGAAGCTGAGGAGTCTAACAAGGAGGAGTTTTACGACCTCCTGGACGGAGCCTACGGAGCATGTCAAAGTCGTGCTCGGAGACTTCAATGCTAAAGTCGGAAAGGAAAACATCTTTGGCGGATTAGTTGGAAAGCACAGCCTCCACGAAACGACAACAGATAACGGCTTCCGACTAATCGACTTTGCTGCAGCTCGTAATACGGTGATAAGTAGCACTAGGTTCCCCAGGCGAAGGATACACACAGCAACCTGGCGATCTCCAGATGGTCGAACCGCCAACCAAATCGACCACGTGCTAATTGGCGCAAGGTATGCATCGAACATCTTGGACGTGCGAACTTTCCGAGGCGCAAACGTGGACTCTGACCACTTTCTTGTTGTGACAAAGTTCAGAGCCCGACTGTCCAACGAAAAGAAAACGAAGACCGCCCAAAGGAAGAAATTCAACATTGCATGCCTTAGCACATCTGAGAAAGCCAGAGACTACAGTGAGCAATTGACCGGGAAACTCTCTGCCGTAAACCCAGCCACAAGCGTCAACAACCAGTGGAACCAATATCGCGACATCATTAAGGAGACAGCCGAGACCACCATAGGCTATCAACCACCCAGAAAAAAGAACCCGTGGTATGACGATGAATGCGCGGTATTGAAGCAGGAGACGGTAAATGCACGAATGCAAATGCTGCAACGGAAAACAAGAGCAGCAAGAGAGGAGTACCGTGAAAAGAGAAGGAAAGAGAAAAAAACCCTGCGCAGAAAGAAAAGAGCATCCGCAGCCTCTCAGCTCAAGTATCTCGAAGAGTCTAGCACAGCCACCAACACCCGCCGGTTCTACAAAACAGCCAAGCAACTGGCATCTGGTTATAGGACTGGCACGCAAGCTCTTCGAAACAGCGAAGGGAACCTAGTCACCGAAGCACAGGGAATTGTAGACGTGTTTAAGCAGCATTTCCAACAGCTGCTTCATGGGCATTATGTAGATGAGGCAATAGAGGAACAAAGAAGCATAAGACCAGTCAATGAAGATCCAGTCCCAGCGCCCAGTACTGAAGAGGTTAAGAAAGCCATCCACAAGCTTAAGAACAACAAATCCACCGGCTCGGATGGCCTACCTGCGGAACTCTTTAAGTATGGAGGAGATGTCCTGGTAGGGTGCATGCACCAGCTCATCAACCAAGTTTGGGAGGAGGAAAGTATGCCCGACGACTGGTCAAATAGCTTCATATGCCCAATCTACAAAATAGGCGATCCTATGTCCTGCAAGAACTACAGAGGCATATCCCTGCTTAATGTTGCCTACAAGATCCTATCCAACGTACTATGTGAGCGTCTAAAACCTTTCTGCAACACTATGATCGGCACGTACCAGTGTGGCTTCAGGCCAGGCAGATCAACGATAGACCAAATCTTCACATTGAGGCAAATCCTGGAAAAGACCAACGAATTTCAAGTCGAGACCCACCACCTATTCATCGACTTTAAAGCCGCATATGATAGCATAAGTCGCCAAGAGCTTCTATTGGCGATGTCGGAACTCGGGATCCCGAAAAAACTGATCCAGCTATGCCGCATGACGTTACAAAATACGCGGTGCAACGTGCAAATGGGTAACAGCTCATCCGAGTTATTCCAAACTTGTACAGGGTTCAGACAAGGAGATGCGCTATCATGTGATTTCTTCAACTTAGTCCTGGAGCAGATAGTGCGCAAGAGTGGTGTTAACATGGAAGGCACTATCTTCAACAGGTCTTCACAACTACTTGGCTATGCGGACGACATCGACATCATCGGCCGCTCCAAGAGAGCTGTACTTGAAGCATTCACAGCTATTGATGAACAGGCGAAATGCGTTGGTCTTGAAGTGAATGAGGACAAAACAAAGTATATGCTATCAACAAACAAAGCCTCATCTGTCCATCGCCCAGGACAAAACGTCACTGTTGGTAGCAGTAATTTCGAGGTAGTCAAGGAGTTCACCTACCTCGGAACAAACATCAATCCCACGAACGACACCTTAGTGGAAATCCGACGAAGAATTACCCTAGCGAACCGCTGCTACTTCGGTTTGGCCAAACAAATGGGTTCAAAACTCCTTTCCCGAAAGACAAAGTGCACGCTGTACAAAACGCTAATTTTACCAGTTCTACTCTACGGCGCCGAGTGCTGGACGATAAGTAAAAAAGGGGAATTGATACTGGGCACTTTCGAGAGAAAAATTCTTCGGCGGATATTTGGTCCTATATGCGAAGAGGGCGATTGGAGGAGAAGATTCAATCGTGAACTGTACGAGCTGTAGCAAGATGTGGATGTAGTCCAAAGAGCCAAAACACGTCGACTACACTGGCTCGGCCACATCGAGCGAATGGACAACAACGCTCCAGCCAAGAAAATCTTCGAATCCCAGCCCCCAGGTTCGAGACGACCAGGAAGACCGAACCTCCGCTATAGGGACCAGGCGGTCACAGACGCAAGAGCGCTTGGTCTCGACGACTGGAGGGAGCGTGCGAGGGACCGCAACCGATGGAAGACCGCAATATCTCAGGCAGAGACCCTTCATGGATCGGGAGCCGGATAAGTAAGTAAGTAAGTAAGTAAATATCATAGAATAAATTATTTTTTAGGATATTCACCCGGTTGGTATTCAAATTTTCAACACGAAGTCAAGTTCGAAACTCAAGGTTTCTAAAATTTTTTTGTTTTTTTAAACATGGGTAGATAAATACATACATAGGCTGTAATGTAAAGCTGCAACCTTTTGCAAGGCTTCGTTGCTGTCAGTTGACATCTGTCACTTTGAAACTTGACAGTTGTTAGAGTGACAGATGTCAAACTGACAGCTGTCAAAGTGACAGATGTCAAACTGACAGCTGTCAAAATGACAAATGTCAAACTGACAGCTGTCAAAGTGACATGTCAAACTGACAGCTGTCAAAATGAAAGATGTCAAACTGACAGCTGTCAAAATGACAGATGTCAAACTGACAGCTGTCAAAGTGACAGATGTCAAACTGACATCGCTGGAAAAAATTGGCTTAAAACTAAACCACCGAACTGATTTTGATGAAATTTTCAGGAATGATTATTGTTAGGACAAGAAACCAATATAATTAATATCCGTCCACCTCCACGCATAGCTTCTTAAGAAATGCAGGTGTTAATTAAATTCAAGTTAAAAGTTCAAGTGAGCTCAGCTCAACTCCATAACTAATTGCGTTTCGCGCAGGTACGATAGTTGTGCTCATCAGTTAGATGACTATCGTACCCTTCTAAGATGCAATTTTGTATCGATGTTTACCCAATAATATATAAATCAAAGCGTGGAGATACTGATGTGAATTTAATTATTTATTGAATTATAAATATTCAGTCACTCCACTTAAACAAAAGAATTTCTTTTCAAATTTTCTTCATATTCTATAAGATGTTAATTAAACCTTATAAAAATATATTTTTAGAAAATTGGCCTTTAAAAGTTCTTGCAACTCCCATTTTGTGGACGTTTTTTGATGGAGCCAGTCTGGGTAAATCTGAACCCACTATCCATTTTAATTAAATGTTTAGTCATGATAGAGAACAATGATGCGACCGCACAAACATGTATCTAACTAACCATAAAAAAAAGTGAAAGCCTTTAAGCCCTTATTTATCCCATAAATAGAAGAATAATTAAAAAAAGTTCAGAATTTAGTGAAAACGGATCGCTTAAAAACTACCCATTGTTTAATCTTTTTCTCCTTAATTTTTAACTTTGGGCGATAAACTCCCGATGTATATATATTTTATTTACAAACGGTTATCATATCTTAATTTAACAACTAGCTGTCACTTTGACAGTTTTCAGTTTGACATCTGTCACTTTGACAGCTGTCAAGTTTCAAAGTGATATATGTACATCAAACTGACAGCAACGAAGCCTTGCAAAAGGTCACAGTTTTACATTACATCCGATGTATTTAACTATCCACATTAAAAAAAAAAATTTAAAAAAACCTTGTGTTTCGAACTTGACTTCGTGTTTAGATGGCAAATTTATAACATTTTGTTAACAAAGTCTTTTGAAAATCCATAGAAAACAAAATTAAAACTTGTGGTTATTGAAAAAATCCGGGACCGGTTCATGACAAACTCAAACCATTAATCCAAACAATTTCCTATTCAGCAATGGCCGTATTAAACTAACATACATAGTTCAATGCTTAAGAGTCTATCTAATATGGAACTGCTCAGATCCCTAAGTCATTTGGAATAAATTTGAATATGATTTTAATTTTCATGAAATAAATTATGTGAATTATAAATTTAATAATAATTTGTTACTTTTTGATATTTGAAAAATTGGACGCAAACTGGGTGAGAATATTTGATTATATTAAATATCGTAGAATAAATTATTTTTTTAGGATATTCACCCGGTTGGTATTCAAATTTTCAACACGAAGTCAAGTTCGAAACTCAAGGTTTCTAAAATTTTTTTTTTTTAAACATGGGTAGATAAATACATAGGTTGTAATGTAAAGCTGCAACCTTTTGCAAGGCTTCGTTGCTGTCAGTTGCAATCTGTCACTTTGAAACTTGACAGTTGTCAGAGTGACAGATGTCAAACTGACAGCTGTCAAAGTGACAGATATCAAACTTACAGCTGTCAAAATGACAAATGTCAAACTGACAGCTGTCAAAGTGACATGTCAAATTGACAGCTGTCAAAATGACAGATGTCAAACTGACAGCTGTCAAAATGACAGATGTCAAACTGACAGCTGTCAAAATGACAGATGTCAAACTGACAGCTGTCAGAGTGACAAATGTCAAACTGACAGATGTCAAACTGACATCGCTGGAAAAAATTGGCTTAAAACTAAACCACCGAACTGATTTTGATGAAATTTTCAGGAATGATTATTGTTAGGACAAGAAACCAATATAATTTAAAAGTTCAAATGAGCTCAGCTCAACTCCATAATTGCGTTTCGCCCAGGTACGATAGTTGTGCTCATCAGTTAGATGACTATCGTACCCTTCTAAGATGCAATTTTGTATCGATGTTTACTCAATAATATATAAATCAAAGCGTGGAGATACTGATGTGAATTTAATTATTTATTGAATTATAAATATTCAGTCACTCCACTTAAACAAAAGAATTTCTTTTCAAATTTTCTTCATATTCTATAAGATGTTAAAAAACCTTATAAAAATATATTTTTAGAAAATTGGCCTTTAAAAATTCTTGCAACGCCCATTTAGTGGACGTTTTTTTGATGGAGCCAGTCTGATTAAATCTGAACCCACTATCCATTTTAATTAAATGTTTAGTCATGATAGAGAACAATGATGCGACCGCACAAACATGTATCTAACTAACCTTAAAAAAAGTGAAAGCCCTTAAGCCCTTATTTATCCCATAAATAGAAGAATAATTAAAAAACGTTCAGAATTTAGTGAAAACGGATCGCTTAAAAACTACCCATTGTTTAATCTTTTTCTCCTTAATTTTAACTTTGATCGATAAACTCCCGATGTATATACATATATTTTATTTACAAACGGTTATCATATCTTAATTTAACAACTAGCTGTCACTTTGACAGTTTTCAGTTTGACATCTTGTCACGGTAAAATTTTCCGTGACAAAATTTGTTCTTTCAGTTCCTCAAATCCTTTTTCTGCCTTTCCATTTCTTTTCTTCCCTACAGGTGTTTCTCTCAACATGCTGAGAGGGAGAAGGGCAGCCATGGTCCATCAGCCATCGGTTCTCTTGTTACGGTAAAATTTACCGCAACAAAAACCAATCTTTTTCGTTTCCCGATCCTCGGTTCCTTTCTTTCCAATCTTTTTTTTTCAGGTATTTCTTTCAACCTACTGAGAGAGGGAAGGGCAGCCATGGTCCATCAGCCATTGGTTCACTCTCTCAGTATCTTGAAGAAATAGAAATCGATATGTCAATTCTGACAGTAAAAGTGGATGTGTTCCACTCACCGACAGACGGGCGGTCTGTGTTGATCTTAAGTTTGGGTGACAGTTGGTCCCCGAGAACAAATTCAAAAATGACAGACGGGCGGTCTGATCAAAATTCGATCAAAACTTAAAGAAGCACGGGAGACACCTGGTCCCCGAGTGCTGAAGTCACTCATGTGAGAATGGCTGCGTGCCCAACCTATTTTATAATATTTATATACCAATGTAAAAGATGGAACGTTAACCGATAGTCCCCATTCCCCAAATCTGCGCAAAATCCCAACGAACTAGAGTAGATTCGCGAAGTAAGAAATTATTGCCAACCTTTCCTTTTCGACTTAATATAATTGCAACAGGCTTTTCCTCGATTTTCCACTATTTTTGTTCTATTAATTGGAGGGGAAAAATGCACGCGAGAGAGAATTAAGTTTCCTTTTAATTTTCTGCAACTTTCTTTTCGTATTGAGTTGGGGTGAATAGGTGGCTGAATGCGCCCATTGGATTGCCTTCCACTGGAAGTCATACCAGAGTTCGGCAAATTCAATGGCGATGACTGTGCATAAAGCTGGGGTTAAAGTGCGAGTAGGAAAGGCCGCTGGATTTCAACTGCGTTTGCTCACTCACGCAAGTATGCTGAGTGTTGCTGAATGATGACGCGACCGAAATCCACGGTCACTGATTGGCCGAAAGCATTGGGCATTGGAAAAAAGAAGAGGTCATCCAGGCAATGTCAAAGCTTGGAAGGGCACTTCTTACCCTTTTGTAGAGTGAACCAGAGGTTCTTAAAAATCAAGAAAACGAAAGTTCGGAAAATAAAGGAAATTCAATTATCGGATTTTATTTTAATTGATTTCGGTTTTGGAAAGTTTTAAGTTGTGGAGAATTGAAGGAGAAGCAGGAAGTTTGAAAAAAAACTAAGTAGCAGGAAGAGGGAAAAATTGGAAACAAAATCAGGAAGGGAGGAGTTGGCAGAACGAAAGATAAGTACAGTGTTTTATATATTTTCAAGATAGTTTTTTTTAAATTTCGTAAAAGAATATTGTTGAAACTTAAGTAGTCTGAGAATTTCGTTTGGGTTTTGCTACCTCCGATAAAGCGGAACTCGTGACCCGTTAGGTTAGGTTAGGTTAGGAGGGTTGTGCACAGCACAGAGGCTGTTGCGTACACGGGGGCCTGTTGGTCCATTGTGATCCCCTTACAAAAAGAAAGCAGAGATGCTCCTAAACTAATGATTCAGATAGACTGGCTCATTAACGAACCAGCCTGTGCTCTCTATGAATTTCCTCATATTTGCCATTGAGACCTGCGCTAGATCATCCAGTTCTCCAACAAACCTGTTTCCCAAGTAACGGAGGCGGTTTGTTTGGAGGTTCGGACAGTCACAGAGCAGGTGTTTAATGGATTCTACTTCTTCAACATCCTGACAGCTCCTACAGCAGTCGGGTGCGAGTACACCCAATCTGGTGGCCATTGTGCCAATGGCGCAGTGACCCGTTAGTACACCTATCAAGATTCTAATGTTCTTTTTACTCAGCGATAGAATATACTGAGATTCCTTTTCATTAATTCTAGGCCATAGACTTCTAGAGATAACGCAATCGTTCCTGGTAATCCAGGATTTATTGATTCGCTCTTTCGTTACTAGGTCCATTTTCATTTTAACTACGCCGATCGGGATGTCTAGTCCCATGTCTAATTGGTTACTACTGTTCCTATTTGATAATGACCCCTTCCTTGCTAGTTCATCTGCTATATCATTCCCTTCTATATTGCTATGTCCAGGAACCCAACAGAGTTTGACTTGGTTAGTGTTACAAATTTTGTTCAGTATGCCTCGACATTTTACCACTGTTTTGGATCTTATGGTCTCACTGGCTATTGCTTTGATCGCAGCTTGGCTGTCCACGAAAAATGTGATCTCCGACGAGATCAGTTTTTTCTTGTGTACCAATTCTGCCGCTTTTTGAATAGCGTAAATCTCAGCCTGAAAGACACTACACTCATCTGGGAGTTTATATGACTCTCTTATATTAAGGGCTTCACAGAACACCCCCGCACCTGTTCCTTCTTCCATTTTAGACCCGTCAGTGTAGAAGGGGATACCCTGTTCACTAATTAGTGATTTGGGTTCCCATTCATGTCTTTCGGGTATTGAAATAGAGAAGTGTTTGTTAAAATCCATTACAGGAGGAATATAATCAGTCTTCACATCAAGTGCAGCCACTGTGTCATACCTTTGTAGGATAGACCCATGACCATAGGTGCTGTGCTTCCAAGAGCCCAGTTCTTTGAGTCGAAATGCGCTTTTGGCTGCTGTGCATCTAGTGTACTCGTTTAGGGGTGGAAGATTTAAAATAATTTCCAAACCTGCCTGTGGCGTAGACTTCTGTGCCCCCGTTATTCCTATACAGGCTAGTCTCTGTACCTTATTCAGGTTTTTTCCTCGGATGTCACCATCATGGCTTTGATGATTTCATTTTCTAAAAGTAACCAATTTTTTGCCGTGATTTTCCCATCCGGGTCATCTCGACTTATTATGGCTACCTGTAGATCGATCGGGGTGGTGTCAAAACTGTTGGTTTTAAGCTTTTTATAACCTTCAGTCTTGGTTGCCTCCTCCGATCTTGCCCTCTTAGATGAACCTGGATTCGTCCCAGAAGAGTTGCCTACCTGTGCTTTCTCGTTCCTTTTCAGGTTCGATGAAGCGTTGGCCTGCTGTTTCTTGCTGGAGGTCTCCAGTTTCGTCTTTGAGCCGGTACTAACGGTAGAGTTATTGCCCGCCTGTTCACGGTTTATCTTTTTAGGGATAGACCTAGATGCGGCAGCAATTACTTTTTCGCTTTCTGGCTTTTTGGCGTTCAATAGAGGTTGGGAGGAAACAATGGGTGCAGTGGCGGTCGTTGCCGACTGGCGTTCATAATTCCTCACCAATTTCCTATGCTTTTTCAAAAGGGCCTTGTCTCTCGAACTGAGAGTATTTGGGTCCTTTTTCTCAGTAGCACTCACGAATCTTTTAGAGGATCTGTAGTTACTGCGTTGCCTCGAAGCTTTGAGGGGTGCAGTAGGCTTCAGCGTGGTCTCTTCTTGACTCGAGTCTTGCAACAACTCGTCCTCGGTTTGACTTCCTATAGAGGGAGGTCTGTTCGAGGTCTCCCTACCTTCAATAGCTAAGCTATCTAGAGCAGGAAGAAGAGATGCTGCAAGGTTGTGCACGTTCGGTTGTCTATTTAAGACGGGTTTGGTCGGGTTTTCTAGATTTTTTGTCACTGGCGACTTAGCTTCTTGCGAAGCCAAGCCCTCGCCGACAGCCGTGACTTCTGTCGACACTTGAGCGTATATCCCCGCTCGGATTTCATTATTTTTTGGACTTTGCATGACCATTCATTTATTGTTTTGGATAAACATCCCTGTATTTTGTTTGGTTTTTCTTAGTTGTATGCCCCTGCAGCTGGATTGCTGGAGGGTCATAACGTAAGCCCCCTCGCCAACGTCAAGGCGAAAACCACGAGGGGGTCGTCCGTTTCTAAAAACCTTTGTTCTTTCGGGACCCGGTGTTAACGGTCCATCTTGTAGTTTTCATTTTCTTTTCTTTGTTTCTTTTGTTTAAAAGATCTTGGGTTTTAGCCCTACTTAATTGCAAGGTTTCCCAAGCAATTTCTCAATAAAAA
Organism: Dasysyrphus tricinctus; assembly: GCA_963921185.1. NCBI lineage: Eukaryota > Metazoa > Arthropoda > Insecta > Diptera > Syrphidae > Dasysyrphus > Dasysyrphus tricinctus. Next base: position 67,702,637 of record OY992530.1, read on the forward strand.
GTTTTTCAAGTTCCCATTCGGACTTATAAAAATAGTATTTCAATTCTATTTCCTCTCACCGTCGGTTTCGCTCCGAAGGTTTGTGATTTCCTTTTTCACAAAAAAAATCACTGGCGCCCATTTTACTTCTTTTAGGTACGCTCCTGTGTTAATAAAAGTAAGTGCAATTAATCCATTTATTTATTTATTTATCGGAAGGGGGTGAGGATACCCACCCGGATAAAAATAAAGGAAAAGAAAGTATGTCGACAGCAGGCCTGGATGCGTTGCCAACTGCACATTTCGGCCAACGTGCGAGTTCAGGATTCCAACTACAGGATGAGTCCTGTGACCGGAATCCTGAGCGTATTGAGAAGTGGAATGTGAAATTCTCTGGTGAGCAGTGTGGCTCATCAGTGAATTCTTTCATCGAAAGAGTTGAGGAGCTTAGGGAATCGCGTGGAATTTCGGAGGCTACGGTTTTCAGGTCCGCAGTAGATCTTTTCACTGGGAAGGCGCTCCTTTGGTTTAGGGCGATTAGGGATACCATCACAACCTGGAAAGAGTTAGTTAGGGAGTTGAAATTGGAGTTTTACCCTCCAATTATGATGATCTCTTGTTGGATGAGGTCAAGCGGCGAACCCAGGGTAGGGATGAGACAATGGGCATGTACATTGCTCTCATGCAAACCCTTTTTAAAAGATTCTCTGAGCCGTTGAGTGAGAATAGAAAATTATCTATTCTCATGAAAAACATAGCTCCTTTCTACGAAACGCAATTGGGCTTGGCTGATATCAAGTCAGTCAATGAACTGGTTGCGTTGGGTAGGAAGTTAGAGACGATTAGGTCAAATGTGGAGTCTTTTATTCCTCCTCCTTCAGGTCGCAACAGGCAGGCTTTGGAGCCTGATGTTGCTTACGTTGCTTCCGTTCAGGAAGCAACGGTTGCAGTTACTCGAGAACCCCCACCCAATAGGACCATTCGTTGTTTTAACTGCAACAGGGAAGGACATTTTTCCAACCATTGTTCCGCTCCTAGGCGTTGTTTTGGGTGTGGTACAGTAGGTACTACACACCGCAACTGTAGGCGCTGCTCGGGAAACGGGCAACGGACTCTTGGGCCAGCAGGTCAAGAGCGCCATCGCAATTAGTTAGGTCGCCTGCTGACGACCAGCTGGCAAATCAGGCTAGGTTAGGTTTCACTTTAGATAGTAGTGGGGACGATAGACGTCCATATTTAGGAGTTAACATTTATGGGATTAGGTTCTTAGGCTTATTAGATTCGGGAGCATCGCGAACGATAATTTGTAGGGATTCGTGGAGAGTCTTAAAAGACTTAGGGTTAACTTTAGATACATCAAATGATAGGCAGGTACATTTAGCTGATGGTGCAGGTGTAGGAGTTTTAGGAGTTGTTAATCTACCCATTGTTGTCGAGGATAAATCTGTTTTGATCGAGTGTTTGGTTATACCCTCTCTCCCCCATGCGATGATACTCGGTGCCGATTTTTGGGCACTGTCGGGAATCGTCCCGGATCTTCGTTCACGCATGTGGAGTTTTTCGAGCCAGGAGATGGTGGCTTCGATAGAAACTACGTCTATCACAGAAGAGTCTGAGTTAGACGAGGAGCAAAGGGCCAAACTGAATTCTTTGATTGAGGATTTGTTTAGGGACATCCCGGAGGGCTTAGGAGTGACAACAATGGTGGAGCATATTATTAGGACGTCGACAGAACCTATTAAACAGCGGTACTATCCGGTATCACCAGCAATGCAGGTGCATATCGATAAAGCTCTTAACGAGATGTTAGAAGAGGGGGTGATTGAGAAGTCAAACAGTCCTTGGGCTTCCCCAATAGTTTTAATTAAAAAGAAAGATGGTACCTTTAGGTTCTGTGTCGACTATAGGAAGCTAAATCAGGTTACAGAAAGGGATGCTTATCCACTTCCGATCATTTCAGCCATTTTAGACAAGCTTAGGAACGCGAAGTTTTTAACGTCGCTAGACATTAAGTCGGCGTACTGGCAGATTCCGATGGCGGAGGAATCTCGCAAATTCACTGCATTCACAGTACCGGTTAGGGGACTTTTTCACTTCAAGCGGATGCCTTTCGGTTTACATAACGCCCCTGCTACGTGGCAGAGGTTTATAGATAGTGTCTTAGGGCCTGAGTTGGAGCCATACGTTTTTGTTTATCTGGACGATATTATTATCGTTACAGATACCTTCGAGAAACATCTCGAAATTCTTAACGAAGTTTTTAGGAGATTACTTGAGGCAGGTTTAAAAGTCGGCTGGGAGAAATGCAATTTTTGCAGACCCTCTCTTAAATTTTTAGGGTACGTGGTTGATCGGAACGGGTTACATGTTGACCCGGAAAAAGTGGAAAGTATGGTAAAAATACCTGCACCCAAAAACGTTAAGGAAGTTAGGAGCTTTGTAGGCACTGTTTCGTGGTACAGACGCTTCGTACCAAATTTCGCGACTTTGGTTAGGCCCTTAACAGATTTGCTTAAGAAAAGCAAAAAGTTCACGTGGACCCAAGAATGTGAAGATTGTTTTAGGAAAGCTAAAGAATGCTTGATTACGGCTCCCATTTTGACATGTCCCGACTTTAATCTTCCATTCGTGGTTCAAACAGACACGTCCGATTACGGTATCGGGGCCGTACTTACACAGACTTTTGAGGAGGGGGAAAAAGTAATTTGTTACTTAAGTAGGTCTCTTAATAGAAATGAAAGGAACTACTCCACTACTGAAAAGGAGTGTTTGGCAGTTTTGTGGGCAGTTGAGAAGTTGCGGCCGTACATCGAAGGAGTTCGTTTCACGGTCGTAACGGATCATTACTCATTGATTTGGTTGAGTAACCTCAAGGACCCACAGGGTAGACTTGCGCGCTGGGCAGTTAGGCTTCAGCAATTTGATTTTCAGATCATTCATCGAAAGGGAAAAGATCATGTCGTTCCGGACATGTTATCTCGGGGAGTTCCAGTAGTGGCTGGGATTTCAGTTGAGGATTCGGACCCTTGGGTGGCAAAAATGATTTTGGATGTCGAGTCAAACCCGTTAGCTTTTCCGGCCTGGAGAGTAGATAGTGGCCGATTGTTTAAATTTGTAAAATCAAAGCATGTAGTAGTTCACGATAGTAACGACGAGTGGAAGTTAGTAGTAGGTAAGAAAGATAGGTTAGGGATTTTAAAAGAATATCACGATAGTCCATTAGCTGGTCATATGGGGGTTAGGAAAACGTTTGCGAGGATAGGAGCGAAATATTATTGGCCTAAGATGAGAGTAGATGTAACCAAATATGTTAGGAAATGTAGTATATGTCAACAAGTGAAACCAATCAACGATAAGCCAGCCGGTCTTATGACTGAGAGAGTAGGAGCATCTTCTCCGTGGGAGATGATAAGTGTGGACTTAGTGGGTCCTCTGCCCAAGTCTAGTAAAGGTTTTATGTATATCCTCACAGTAGTAGATTATTTAACAAAATTTCCTTTATTGTTTGCATTGAGGTCTGCAACTGCAAAGGCGGTGTGCAAGGAACTAGAAGATAATGTTTTCCTTTTGTTTGGGGTTCCGAAAATTGTCATTTGTGACAACGGTCCTCAGTTTAAGAGTAGGGAACTTAGGGCACTCTGTGAAGGATATTCGTCGAAGATTAGGTTTACGCCACATTATCATCCACAGGCTAATCCTGCGGAGAGGATCAACCAAATCATAAAAACAACTTTGAGGGCTTATGTGTCGGAGAATCACCGCAGCTGGGATTCTCAGTTAGCTAAGGTAGCATGTGCCATCCGCACATCCCAACATGAGGTTTTAGGAGTTACACCTTATTATGCAAATTTCGGAAAGGAAATGTCTACTAGTGGACAGTATATAGTAGGAATTAGTAATGAGGTTTTGGATAGGGACAATGTTGAACAATCAGTAGGAGATATAGGAGAAAGATTTAGGAAACTTAGAGCTGATATTGCCGAAAAGTTACAAGCAGCAACAAAAAAATCAGCAGGTACATACAACCTCAGGAGGCGAGATGTTCAATATCTCCCTAATGATGTGGTATGGAGAAGAAATTTTGTCCTGTCGGACGCTGCAAACTACTACGCGGCAAAGTTGGCACCAAAGTTTGTGGGCCCTTTCAAAATTCGAAAAAGATTGTCTCCTTGGACTTACATCCTCGAAGACGAAAATGGTAAACATCGTGGCACTTGGCACACAAAAGATCTGAAGCCTTTCACTTCGTTAACTGAAAATGAATGAGTCTATAAGTCCCTATTAGGCTTGTTTCACACATATACGGTTTCATTCGGTTCGGTCTGTATTCGGTTCGTTTTCGGTCGGACCTGATAAGTGTGAACCGATGAAAACGGCAGGAATAAAAACCTAATAGAAACCGAATAGCACCGAACGTCCCCTCGACACGAATCGGTTTCATTCGGTTTCAAGGGCACACAAACTTATCGTAGCGTTCACACATATTCGGTTCTATAAGGTTTTTTTTGTTCGTTTTTATTTGGAATTGACAACTAGTGCTGAAGTATGTTGACATTTTTGGAATTAAAAATTGATATTTGAATAAAAACCTAATAGGAACCGTATATGTGTGAAAATAAAAACCTGAAACCAAATACGAACCGAATACAGACCGAACCGAATGAAACCGCATATGTGTGAAACAAGCCTTAGAATGTAAAGTAGAGTTTTTTTTTTTGTTTTGTTTGAACTTTTTTTCTTCTTTAGTTTGTTTCCAAAATAGACTGCCATATTTGGTCTGATGGTTTTCCTACCTTCGTTGTTGTGTTGACCAATCTGATCCGTAGGAAATTGCTTATTTTTCTTGAAAACTAAGCAAATTTCCAAGGAGGAAAGGGTGGGATTTGTTACGGTAAAATTTACCGCAACAAAAACCAATCTTTTTCGTTTCCCGATCCTCGGTTCCTTTCTTTCCAATCTTTTTTTTTCAGGTATTTCTTTCAACCTACTGAGAGAGGGAAGGGCAGCCATGGTCCATCAGCCATTGGTTCACTCTCTCAGTATCTTGAAGAAATAGAAATCGATATGTAAATTCTGACAGTAAAAGTGGATGTGTTCCACTCACCGACAGACGGGCGGTCTGTGTTGATCTTAAGTTTGGGTGACAGTTGGTCCCCGAGAACAAATTCAAAAATGACAGACGGGCGGTCTGATCAAAATTCGATCAAAACTTAAAGAAGCACGGGAGACACCTGGTCCCCGAGTGCTGAAGTCACTCATGTGAGAATGGCTGCGTGCCCAACCTATTTTATAATATTTATATACCAATGTAAAAGATGGAACGTTAACCGATAGTCCCCATTCCCCAAATCTGCGCAAAATCCCAACGAACTAGAGTAGATTCGCGAAGTAAGAAATTATTGCCAACCTTTCCTTTTCGACTTAATATAATTGCAACAGGCTTTTCCTCGATTTTCCACTATTTTTGTTCTATTAATTGGAGGGGAAAAATGCACACGACAGAGAATTAAGTTTCTTTTTAGTTTTCTGCAACTTTCTTTTCGTATTGAGTTGGGGTGAATAGGTGGCTGAATGCGCCCATTGGATTGCCTTCCACTGGAAGTCATACCAGAGTTCGGCAAATTCAATGGCGATGACTGTGCATAAAGCTGGGGTTAAAGTGCGAGTAGGAAAGGCCGCTGGATTTCAACTGCGTTTGCTCACTCACGCAAGTATGCTGAGTGTTGCTGAATGATGACGCGACCGAAATCCACGGTCACTGATTGGCCGAAAGCATTGGGCATTGGAAAAAAGAAGAGGTCATCCAGGCAATGTCAAAGCTTGGAAGGGCACTTCTTACCCTTTTGTAGAGTGAACCAGAGGTTCTTAAAAATCAAGAAAACGAAAGTTCGGAAAATAAAGGAAATTCAATAATCGGATTTTATTTTAATTGATTTCGGTTTTGGAAAGTTTTAAGTTGTGGAGAATTGAAGGAGAAGCAGGAAGTTTGAAAAAAAACTAAGTAGCAGGAAGAAGGAAAAATTGGAAACAAAATCAGGAAGGGAGGAGTTGGTAGAACGAAAGATAAGTACAGTGTTTTATATATTTTCAAGATAGTTTTTTTTAAATTTCGTAAAAGAATATTGTTGAAACTTAAGTAGTCTGAGAATTTCGTTTGGGTTTTGCTACCGTAATCTTCCGATAAAGCGGAACTCGTGACCCGTTTCTAAAAACCTTTGTTCTTTCGGGATCCGGTGTTAACGGTCCATCTTGTAGTTTTCATTTTCTTTTCTTTGTTTCTTTTGTTTAAAAGATCTTGGGTTTTAGCCCTACTTAATTGCAAGGTTTCCCAAGCAATTTCTCAATAAAAAGGTTTTCAAGTTCCCATTCGGACTTATAAAAATAGTATTTCAATTCTATTTCCTCTCACCGTCGGTTTCGCTCCGAAGGTTTGTGATTTCCTTTTTCACAAAAAAAATCACTGGCGCCCATTTTACTTCTTTTAGGTACGCTCCTGTGTTAATAAAAGTAAGTGCAATTAATCCATTTATTTCTTTATTTTTTTTGTATATCAATCATAATCGTTCTTTTTATCATCAATAAAAAATAGCTTCGCGAACCCACCCCCTTCTGAGCATAGTCGTGGTGGCAGCACTTTTTTTGTGCTGCCTGTTGCATTTTTTATTTCGCTCATTTTTTTTTTCTCGCCTTCTTCGCCGACTGTTTGACAGTTCGGCTTCGTGTTCTTTTTTTGCTAAACGTTTAATTTTGTTTGTTGGTCGGTCGTCGGTCGCGTATTTTATTGTTGTCGTTTTAAGAAGTATTTAACTTCGTTTTCGCGAAATAAAAGTGTAACACTCTCTCTCGGTATGTTGCAGAAAACAGGATTGATGATATGTTTATAAAGTGGATGAGTTTCCACTCACTATTTAACAGACGGGCGGTCTGCTATAGTACGAAGAAGTGTGGGTGACAGCTTGTCCCCGAATCCTATTGAACCAATTGACAGACGGGCGGTCTGCTCAAAACCGATGAAAAGCACGGGTGACAGCTAGCCACCAATCACATTGAACAACCATTGACAGATGGAATTGTCTGCTCAAAAAATCCTATACCAGACAAGGCTCGGAGGACGCTTGGTCCCCGAAGCTAAGACGTTACTCGTTTTGAGAATGGCCGAGTGCCCAACATATACTTATAATTCGTAAAACTTTATTCTTGTTAAAAATGGAACGTTATCGGCTTACCCCTTATCCCCAAAATCTAACGAAAGTCCACCGAAGTAGTCTTTTTTTTTGTAAATCGCGTTTAAGAAAATAGTTGCCAACTTTTCCTTCAAAATATTTAGTCACTGGTCCTTAATTGTTTCACTGCTGCAAGGTTCCCTTTATTTTGTTGTGTACACGGTAACTGGTGGGGAAAAATGTATTTATCAATGCGAAATTGAATTTTTCGGTTTTTGACATTTCGTGTTTCTGTTTGGCTTTCTCTAAAAAAAAAAATATAAAATAGGGGGAAATTGGCTGAATACGTTCATTGGTTTCGCCGCTCCTGGGAGTGAAACCAGCGATCGGCGAACGCCATGATGACGGTGCATAATGCCAGGGTGCTGTGTGTGAGTAAGTAGGACCGCTGGATTTCGTCAACGACAGCACAATTCAGCTCGTTGGCTGTGTGTGGCTGAAAATGACGTGATCGAAGTCCGCGGCTTCCGATTGGCTGAAAACACGGGGGTGCTTAGTAAAAGAGGATGCCGGACAGACATCGAAAAATCTAAAAGGCACTTCTATACTGAAGACCATAATAGAGCGTTTGAATTTTTGAGAGATAGAAAAGCGAGAAATATAAAGTGTCGAAAGGTGAAGAATTTAATTTTGGTGTTATTTCAAAGGATCGTATCGAGAAAAGAAAGGATTTAATAAATTGAAAAAAAAGGAGGATAAAGAGGAACTTGGTAGCAGAAGAAGAAAAAAAGGAAGAAATAAGGAGGAATTCTTGGCAGTTGTTGGAAAAGAAAAAAAAGATAAGTAGAGTGATATTTGTAGTATTTTTGGGTATTTCGTTTTAGTATTTGAGAAACTTATTCGTTTTATTTGGTCAATCGGTTGGCATTCGTTTCGGTTAATTATCCCAGAAATTGCGGGATACGTGACCTGTTCATTCTTTTTTATATTATTCCGGAACAAAGCGATAACGGTCCATTTTGCTTTAGCATTAACCATTGTTCACCAATTTTGAAAAGATTTTGGGTTTTTCCCCTATACCTAAAAAGGTTTCCCAAACAATAAACTTTGCATTAATTCGAATCCCGATTCGGGAATCTAAACTCTGTGTTTTCTTGTTACAAATTGCTTTCACCGTCGGTTCCGCTTCTGAGGTTTGCAATTTCCTTGTTTTACAAAAAAAAAATTGCTGGCGCCCATTTCTTTTTTTAGCTACGCTCCTGTGCTTATCAAAGTAAGTTTAATTAAGACCTATAATTCATTATTTTCATTTTAATTCATCTTTTGATCATCGATAAAAAACCAACTTCGTGAACCCACCCCCTTACTGAGTCTAGTCGTGGCACTGATCTCTATAATACACTGGATAGTGTATTCCTTATAATGTATAACAGTTTCTTTGCTTCCATTTGAAGATGACAATTAGGTGGTCGGCTTCATAATTTGACGTCTGAATTACCCAAAAAAAAAGTATTTCCCAGATAGGGATGTGCCGATGTGCGATATTGAAACAACATCGGTTTCAGCATCGAAGACCAAACATCGATGTCAATAAATATCAAGCCGAAAACATCGATGCTACTAACTTAACATCGATGTTTTTTTCAGGTGTTTTTTTTTAAGTTTTTTGTTTGCCCAAAGCAAAAAATGCGTCATGCTGTGCTCTAATGTATTTTTGCTTTCAAAATTTCTGGTGCCGGCTATTTTTTCTTAAGTTTCTTAAAATCGATTTTAGTTTTTTTACAAATGAAAAATATGAAATCATAAGCAAGGTATTTCAACTTTAAAAATCGATATTGCAAAATAATGATGCACATTCTGTTCTAAAACCACGTGTAAGCGGTATCTTTCTAGGCATCAATGATTTTAATGGGTGAAATGTGAAAATCGATGTTAAAATATATATTTTGCACTAATGAATATCAACAAATTTAATAAAATCAATATTGCAAGGCAATTAATGTTGTTAAGCTGTTATGTGTGCCCTTTTTGAAATCCGATATTTCAAAATCTTGTTTCACACGAAGGTGTGCGCAAGAACTTGCATGGTGTAAACTGCGTGTTTCTGACCATCGATAAAATTAATTCGTGAAAATCGATATATATGTATCTTGCAGTAATATTACAAGAAATTTTGTGTAAACTGTTTTCTGTGGCTTTTTGGAATATATCGATATTGCAAAACACGAAGTTGTGTGCAAAAACTTGCATTGGTGTAAATTGGGTCTTTCTGAGCATCTATTATTTCAATGCGTGGAAATCGATGCTAAAATTTGAATTTTGCAAAATATATCGTCCACAGATTTTATAGAAGCAATATTGCAAGTATTTCATGCGTACACTGTTATCTAACGATATTGCAAGATATTTTTGCTTGCAAAAGTGTGTACAAAAACTTGTATGGTTTAAAATGCGTCTTGCTGAGCATCGATGATATTAATGCTTGAATATCGATGTAAAAATATTTCTTTTGCACAAATAAACACAAAACAAATTTGATGGAAGCAAAATTGATAGGCACTTCATGTGTAAACTTATATCTGTGCCATTTTGCACATCGGAAGTTTCGTTGTGGTTCTGAATTTTTAAATTTGGTTTGAAAGATCCTTTGATAATTTCCTTTTTCAAAAAATCCAAATCTTACAGATGACTTATAAACTATGAAAGTCACTCCATCTAGATTTTACTAGCAGAACTATTCATTTTCGTACTAACTTTTGTTTGTTTTTTAAGCCGATGTTTTGGGTGTTAATATCGATGGGGCAAAACATCGAAATCTTTACAATCGATATTTTGTAAATATCGATTAAAATCGCTCATCCCTATTTCCAGATGTCTATCTGAAGAAAGGGAAACAGACCATGATATGAAAATATAAACTTTTGTGGAAGTTTGTTCTATTATTTATTATCTTTAAGTTATTCATTGTGTGCATTTGGTATATTTTTTTTAGTATAATTACAAAGTGGAATGTAATAAATCATTGCAGTTTGCGAACAAGTTGAGCAAAACAGCTAATGAATAATTATGATGAGGAGGATGCGATTGCATATTCTGAGTTTTTTTTTAATGATTTTACCTCCTTGTCACACTCCTTACGTTTGTTATTCCGTTTCATTTACTAATTAGTGAATGAATTTAAATTACGAACACAACAAATATTAGCAAACAGATCTCGGGGGGTGAAACGAACGGAGATTTGATGTCTGGTTAATGGATTATCTTTGTATTACATGTTATACAGTTATACTGTTATACAAAAAAGTGGTCAGCTTCATAATATAAAAATTCTTCAAATGGAAGCAATATTTTTGTATCGATACACTATCCAGTGTATTATAGAGATCAGTGAGTCGTGGTGGCAGCACTTTTTTGCTGCCTGTTGCATTTTTTTCTCGCTCGTTTTTTTTATCGCCTTCTTCGCCGTCTGTTTGACAGTTCGGCTTCGTGTTCTATTTCTTTTCGTTAAACGTTTAAGCCTAGTATGCAGATCGAGCAAAGACAAATTTTATCTCTACATTTTTTTTCTCGAGACAAATTCTGAAGGCGTAGAGATAAAAACAAAAGTCAAATGAGAACAGTAGCGTAGTTATAAATTTGAAAAATTATAAAATTTCCTTAAATTAACATAAATTTGAAACTTTTTCATGTACAGAAATCATATTCCTTCAAAGCATTTACAGAGCAAGAAAAATTGAACGCATGCGCTTGATGGTGAACAATATAATGTGGATGGATGAAAATACCTTTAAGAGATCTGAAATTTTCAGCTTTTACTTCTCTGGAAAAGTTGATTTTAGGGCAATTTGGTTACATTTGGATCAAAATACACTTTCTCCGTCAAAATATAGGTAGTTTGTCTCCCAAATAAATATATTGAAGGATTGTCTCCTGTCAAAATATATTGAAGGATTGCCACGATGTCAATGGATTAAAAAACCACTAAAAATTCTGAAATTTTTTAAGGTTTTTTACTTCTCCGGGAAAAAGTGGATAAGGGCACTTTTTTGACATTTGGATCAAATTAACTTTTTCCGTCAAAATAATTTGTTCTTCATCTTTCAAGCCATCAACTGTCAAATTCCATTGATGTCGATGGAATAAAAAAACCATGTCAAAATCAGAAATGTTCACATTTTTCCACTGCTCCCAAGATCCAATTAAAATTGCCAACTCGTTTTGGGAATCAATTTAAATTTTTTATTGAAACAAATATTTTCTGTATCTGAAATGTGGCTCTTTTGTACCCTTTCTCATTAGCTACGCCACTGACTGATTTAAAACAGCTGTTCAATTAATTCTATTCTCATTCCATGTCATCGTTTTCTGTACGCATTTTATATTTATTTCAGTTTTGCGTCCTCACAACGTCTTATACATAAATGGAAAGAATGAAACAGGGAGATGATTTTAGTTTATAAAAAGCGAAATATATATAAAACGTCACAATTTGTCCGGAAAAATAATGCTTCGAGCATTCTTTTTCCGCGCAAAATTAAGTGGAGACTTTTTTTTACCTTTTCTCGTACAGCGGTGTCAAGTGTCAAATTTTGCGCTGGAGCTGTGTACCGCTTGGAAAAAAAAACGAGATAAAATTTGTCCTGGGAAAAATTTTATATGGGAGAAAAATTTTGTCTCGATCTGCGTACTAGGCTTTAATTTTTATTTGCCGGTCGGTCGTGTTTTCTTTGTAAGTTAAATAATTAACAATCGCGCGAAATAAAAGTGCAACAATTGACGCCCGAACGTGGGGCTTCTTGTGAAAAAAAAAACATTTCCATCCGCGGTTGAAAGCAAATCAAATTTTTGTCTGCGAAGAAAGAAACAAGGTTCTACAAATTCTTGTAGTGTTTATTTAGTGTTTTTAGGGAAGTTTTCGTTTAATCGGTAGTGTTCTTTTTACTTTTCTTGATTTTGTTTTTTTTTTTCAGTGCCTATAATCAAAGGAAATAATATATGAATCATATACCTATCAACATACCCACATAGGTAGTTGCAGAACATATCGGTGATTTCCAATATTCAAGTGCAAGTGGTTTTCCGTTCCCGTTACCTTCACTGGTACAGTTGAGTCGTTTTTTTCGTTTGCATTACCAAAGGTAATTGCCTGGAAGTTTATGTAAGTGTTTTTTTTTGTTTTGTTTTGACTATCGTTCTTTTTCTTAAATTATTCTGAAAGTGAATTTTGTATAAAATAATTACCTACCCACATAGTCTGACATTATATTTATAACATTATATAAATCAAATTTATTATCCGATTGGTATTACGGTAAATTGATTTACGGTGATTATATATTGTTTTTAATCAAGTACATAGGTTTCGGTCATTTTCCTCGGTGTTATATCTGTCTCTTTCAGACACAAGTTATTCGTCTTCCCAATAAAATTGCTAGCTTAGACTTTTCTTCTTCAGAGGAAAAAAAAAATCGATTTGTTTACATTCAATTGTTGAATCTTATTCCGATCTTAGATTTGTGTTTTGGTGTGACCATCTTCAGGGGTAACCATACGAAGTGTCAATTTTTTTTTGGAGACAGTTTTTCTTTAATCACTTATTTTTTTTATTGAAGAGAGTATAAATAATAAATACTTATTGAAGTGATAGAATTGGCCAAATTGGTATAACAGTGAAGTGCATACGATACGAATTTATTTACAGTTTAGTAGGGAAATTTAATTAATGGTGAACATTTGTTTAAGAGATTTAGTTTTTATCCGTGATCAAAACCAAATAAGAAGCAATCAACTGGGTGTTGATTTAATTCTTAATAAATTGGTCGTTTTTTTTTAAGGGGAATTCCTGCATATTTTTTCTCAATCTCAAACTTAATTTGTTTTCAATTGAAATTCATTTGGTGTTCGTTATTGTTTCGGGTGTAATTTTGATTTTTGGACTCAAATGAAGCAATCAACTGGGTGTTGATTTTGGTGTTTTTTTTTTCTTTTTTTCTCACGTTCGTAATCGAGTTTCCGTTGTGTTTTTTTTATATTCGAAGTGTTTTTTTTTTATTTTATTTTTATTAATTGTTTTATCACTTGGGGTTATTTGTAATTTAACTATAGATAGTAGATACCTAATAGTCAACTGGGTGTTGATTTCTCTGCTTAACATTTCTTATAAATACCAGGTTACACCATATTTTTTTTCGTTGGAGTTACTGTTTTTTTTTTCTTTTCTTAACAAAAAAAAAGTTTAAGTGTTCGGTTAAGTCTATTTGGTGTTTGGATTTTTATTTCGTGGCTTTAGGTGAAGAAATCAACTGGGTGTTGGTTTGACTTAGTTTCTTTAATTTCTTTTAAAGGATAATACTAGATCATTTTCAACATTTGTATTTTCGTAGGGTCTCTTTAATACAATAATTTGTTACATAACTATTTGAATTTTTCTGATCTAAAATGGATGTCAATAGACTAAATAAAGAAGAACTCATCTATGAGTTAGTGGCCCGTGGTCTTAAAGAAGGGACGGTAGATAGTATGCGCATGACGCTCAGGGCATCGCGTACTCTTGAACGTGCGGGTTCGATCTCATCCGAGAGCCCTCACTATCCTTTTTCATTTGAAGACGATGTGAAGGCTGTCCGCGCCAAAATTGTTGAAATTAGGGACCTTTTGAAAACCCCTCCGAAAAATCCAAAGTCGTCAGAGTTTTTGAAGATTCAGACCAAAATTGAATGGTCGTTAGGTAGGATCAATAGGGCGAAAGCAGAATCGACAGATGAGGTCAACGAAGTGGCCGACTTAAGGGGGGAATTATTATTGCTGATGGCAGCCTTAAGTGAGAGTGGTGAGGAAACACCCCAGGAAAAAGATAAAGAGAAAAGCAAGGATAAAAACAACACGTCGACAGCAGGCCTGGATGCGTTGCCAACTGCACATGTCGGCCAACGAGCGAGTTCAGGATTTCAACTACAGGATGAACCCTGTGACCGAAATCCTGAGCCTATTGAAAAATGGAACGTGAAATTCTCTGGTGAGCAGTGCGGCTCATCAGTGAATTCTTTTATCGAAAGAGTTGAGGAGCTTAGGGAATCGCGTGGAATTTCGGAGGCTAGGGTTTTCAGGTCCGCAGTAGATCTTTTCACTGGGAAGGCGCTTCTTTGGTTTAGGGCGATTAGGGACACCATCACAACATGGAAAGAGTTAGTTAGGGAGTTGAAATTGGAGTTTTTACCCTCCAATTATGATGACCTCTTGTTGGATGAGGTATGTACATTGCTCTCATGCAAACCCTTTTTAAAAGATTCTCTGAGCCGTTGAGTGAGAATAGGAAACTAGCTATTCTCATGAAGAACATAGCTCCTTTCTACCAGACGCAATTGGGCTTGGCTGATATCAAGTCAGTCAATGAACTGGTTGCGTTGGGTAGGAAGTTAGAGACAATTAGGTCGAATGTGGAGTCTTTTGTCCCTCCTCCTTCAGGTCGCAACAGGCAGGCTTTGGAGCCTGATGTTGCTTATGTTGCCTCCGTTCAGGAAGCAACAGTTGCAGTTAATAGAGAACCCCCACCCAATAGGACCATTCGTTGTTTTAACTGCAACACGGAAGGACATTTTTCAAACCACTGTTCCGCTCCTAGGCGTTGTTTTGGGTGTGGTACTGTAGGTACCACACATCGTAACTGCAGACGTTGTTCGGGAAACGGACAACGGACTCTTGGGCCAGCAGGTCAAGAGCACCGTCGCAATTAGTTAGGTCGCCTGCTGACGACCAGCTGGCAAATCAGGTTAGGTTAGGTTTCACTTTGGATAGTAGTGGGGACGATAGACGTCCATATTTAGGAGTCAACGTTTACGGGATTAGGTTCTTAGGATTATTAGATTCGGGTGCATCGCGAACGATTTTTGTAGGGATTCGTGGAGAATCTTAAAAGACTTAGGATTAAATCTAGATAAATCGAATGTTAGGCAGGTACATTTAGCTGATGGTGCAGGTGTAGGAGTTTTAGGAGTTGTCAACCTACCAATAGTTGTCGAAAATAAATCGGTTTTGATAGAGTGTTTGGTGATACCCTCTCTCCCCCATGCGATGATACTCGGTGCTGATTTTTGGGCACTGTCGGGAGTCGTCCCGGATCTTCGTTCACGCATGTGGAGTTTTTCGAACCAGGAGATGGTGGCTTCGATAGAAACTACGTCTATCACAGAAGAGTCTGAGTTAGACGAGGAGCAAAGGGCCAAGCTAAATTCATTGATTGAAGATTTGTTTAGGGACATGCCAGAGGGGCTAGGAGTGACAACAATGGTAGAAAATAATATTAGGACGTCGACAGAACCCATCAAACAGCGGTACTATCCGGTATCACCAGCAATGCAGGTGCATATCGATAAGGCTCTTAACGAGATGCTAGAGGAGGGTGTGATTGAGAAGTCAAATAGTCCTTGGGCTTCTCCAATAGTTTTAATCAAGAAGAAGGATGGTACCTTTAGGTTCTGTGTCGACTATAGGAAGCTCAATCAGGTTACAGAAAGAGATGCTTATCCACTTCCGATCATTTCAGCCATTTTAGATAAACTTAGGAACGCAAAATTTTTAACTTCGCTAGACATTAAGTCGGCGTACTGGCAGATTCCGATGGTGGAGGAATCTCGCAAATTTACTGCCTTTACGGTACCGGGTAGGGGACTTTTCCATTTCAAACGGATGCCTTTCAGCTTACATAACGCCCCTGCTACGTGGCAGAGGTTTATAGATAGTGTCTTAGGGCCTGAGATGGAGCCATACGTTTTTGTTTATCTGGACGATATAATTATCGTTACAGATACATTCGAGAAACACCTCGAAATTCTCAACGAAGTTTTTAGGAGATTACTTAAGGCAGGTTTAAAAGTAGGTCGGGAGAAATGCAACTTTTGCAGACCCTCTCTTAAATTTTAAGGCTACGTGGTTGATCGGAACGGGTTGCATGTTGACCCGGAAAAAGTGGAAAGTATGGTAAAAATACCTGCACCCAAAAACGTTAAGGAAGTTAGGAGTTTTGTAGGGACTGTCTCGTGGTACAGACGCTTCGTACCAAATTTTGCTACATTAGTTAGGCCCTTGACAGATTTGCTTAAGAAAAGCAAAAAGTTCGCGTTGACCCAAGAATGTGAACGTGAAGACTGTTTTAGGAAAGCTAAGGAATGCTTAATTACGGCTCCAATTTTAACATGTCCCGACTTTAATCTTCCATTCGTGGTCCAAACAGACACGTCTGATTACGGTATCGGGGCCGTACTTACACAGACTTTTGAGGAGGGGGAAAAAGTAATATGTTATTTAAGTAGGTCTCTAAATAGGAGTGAGAGGAACTACTCCACTACTGAAAAGGAGTGTTTAGCAGTTTTGTGGGCAGTTGAGAAGTTGCGGCCGTACATCGAAGGAGTTCGTTTCACGGTCGTAACGGATCATTACTCATTGATTTGGTTGAGTAATCTCAAAGACCCACAGGGTAGACTTGCGCGCTGGGCAGTTAGGCTGCAGCAATTTGATTTTCAAATCATACATCGAAAGGGGAAAGATCATGTCGTTCCGGACATGTTATCTCGCGGAGTTCCAGTATTGGCTGGGATTTCAGATGAGGATTCTGACCCTTGGGTGGCAAAGATGATTTTAAATGTTGAGTCAAACCCGTTAGCTTTTCCGGCCTGGAGAGTAGATAGTGGCCGATTGTTTAAATTTGTTAAATCGAAGCATGTAGTAGTTCACGATAGTAACGACGAGTGGAAGTTAGTAGTAGGTAAGAAAGATAGGTTAGGAATTTTAAAAGAATATCACGATAATCCATTAGCTGGACATATGGGGGTTAGGAAAACGTTTGCGAGAATAGGAGCGAAATATTATTGGCCTAAGATGAGAGTAGATGTAACAAAATATGTTAAAAAATGTAGTATATGTCAACAAGTGAAACCAATCAACGATAAGCCAGCCGGTCTTATGACTGAGAGAGTAGGAGCATCTTCTCCGTGGGAGATGATAAGTGTGGACTTAGTGGGTCCTCTGTCCAAGTCTAGTAAAGGTTTTATGTATATCCTCACAGTAGTTGATTATTTAACAAAATTTCCATTATTGTTTGCGTTGAGGTCTGCAACCGCAAAGGCAGTGTGCAAAGAATTAGAAGATAATGTTTTTCTTTTGTTTGGGGTTCCGAAAATTGTCATCTGCGACAACGGTCCTCAGTTTAAGAGTAGGGAACTTAGAGCACTTTGTGAAGGATATTCGTCGAAGATTAGGTTTACTCCACATTATCATCCACAGGCTAATCCTGCGGAGAGGATCAATCAGATTATCAAAACAACTTTGAGGGCATACGTTTCGGAGAATCACCGCAGTTGGGATTCTCAGTTAGCTAAAGTTGCATGTGCCATCCGCACATCCCATCACGAGGTCTTAGGAGTTACGCCATATTATGCTAATTTTGGAAAGGAAATGTCTACTAGTGAGCAGAATACAATAGGAATTAGTAATGAGGTTTTGGATAGGGACAATGTTGAGCAATCCGTAGGAGATATAGGGGATAAAGATTTAGGAAGGGTTGATATTGCGGCAAGGTTACAAGCAGCAACAAAAAAATCAGCAGGTGCATACAACCTCAGGAGGCGAGATATTCAATATCTCCCTAATGACGTTGTATGGCGTAGAAATTTTGTTCTTTCAGACGCTGCAAATTATTATGCAGCAAAGTTGGCACCAAAGTTTGTGGGCCCTTTTAGAATCAGGAAAAGATTGTCTCCTTGGACTTATGTCCTCGAAGATGACAGTGGTAAAGATCGTGGCACTTGGCACACTAAAGATCTTAAACTTTTCAATAATTCATCTGAAAATGATTAAGTCTAAAAAGTCCCAAAGTAGAGTAAAGTTGTTTTTGTTTTGGCAATTTTTTTTGTTTTAAAACTTTATTCTTGTTAAAAATGGAACGTTATCGGCTTACCCCTTATCCCCAAAATCTAACGAAAGTCCACCGAAGTAGTCTTTTTTTTTGTAAATCGCGTTTAAGAAAATAGTTGCCAACTTTTCCTTCAAAATATTTAGTCACTGGTCCTTAATTGTTTCACTGCTGCAAGGTTCCCTTTATTTTGTTGTGTACACGGTAACTGGAGGGGAAAAATGTATTTATCAATGCGAAATTGAATTCTTCGGTTTTTGACATTTTGTGTTTCTGTTTGGCTTTCTCTCAAAAAAAAATATAAAATAGGGGGAAATTGGCTGAATACGTTCATTGGTTTCGCCGCTCCTAGGAGTGAAACCAGCGATCGGCGAACGCCATGATGACGGTGCATAATGCCAGGGTGCTGTGTGTGAGTAAGTAGGACCACTGGATTTCGTCAACGACAGCACAATTCAGCTCGTTAGCTGTGTGTGGCTGAAAATGACGTGATCGAAGTCCGCGGCTTCCGATTGGCTGAAAACACGGGGGTGCTTAGTAAAAGAGGATGCCGGACAGACATCGAAAAATCTAAAAGGCACTTCTATACTGAAGACCATAATAGAGCGTTTGAATTTTTGAGAGATAGAAAAGCGAGAAATATAAAGTGTCGAAAGGTGAAGAATTCTCGTATCGAGAAAAGAAAGGATTTAATAAATTGAAAAAAAGGAAGATAAAGAGGAACTTGGTAGCAGAAGAAGAAAAAAAGGAAGAAATAAGGAGGAATTTTGGCAGTTGTTGGAAAAGAAAAAAAAGATAAGTAGAGTGATATTTGTAGTATTTTTGGGTATTTCGTTTTAGTATTTGAGAAACTTATTCGTTTTATTTGGTCAATCGGTTGGCATTCGTTTCGGTTAATTATCCCAGAAATTGCGGGACACGTGACCTGTTCATTCTTTTTTATATTATTCCGGAACAAAGCGATAACGGTCCATTTTGCTTTAGCATTAACCATTGTTCACCAATTTTGAAAAGATTTTGGGTTTTTCCCCTATACCTAAAAAGGTTTCCCAAACAATAAACTTTGCATTAATTCGAATCCCGATTCGGGAATCTAAACTCTGTGTTTTCTTGTTACAAATTGCTTTCACCGTCGGTTCCGCTTCTGAGGTTTGCAATTTCCTTGTTTTACAAAAAAAAATTGCTGGCGCCCATTTCTTTTTTTAGCTACGCTCCTGTGCTTATCAAAGTAAGTTTAATTAAGACCTATAATTCATTATTTTCATTTTAATTCATCTTTTGATCATCGATACAAAACCAACTTCGTGAACCCACCCCCTTACTGAGTCTAGTCGTGGTGGCAGCACTTTTTTGCTGCCTGTTGCATTTTTTTTCTCGCTCGTTTTTTTATCGCCTTCTTCGCCGTCTGTTTGACAGTTCGGCTTCGTGTTCTATTTCTTTTCGTTAAACGTTTAATTTTTATTTGCCGGTCGGTCGTGTTTTCTTTGTAAGTTAAATAATTAACAATCGCGCGAAATAAAAGTGCAACAATCTGTCACTTTGACAGCTGTCAAGTTTCAAAGTGATATATGTACATCAAACTGACAGCAACGAAGCCTTGCAAAAGGTCACAGTTTGACATTACATCCGATGTATTTAACTATCCACGTTAAAAAAAAAAAAAATTTAAAAAACCTTGTGTTTCAAACTTGACTTCGTGTTTAGATGGCAAATTTCTGACATTTTGTTAACAAAGTCTTTTGAAAATCCATAGAAAACAAAATTAAAACTTGTGGTTATTGAAAAAATCCGGGACCGGTTCATGACAAACTCAAACCATTAATCCAAACAATGTCTTATTCAGCAATGGCCGTATTTATTTATTTAAGTCAACTAATTACTAGCTTAACAGAAATTTATTTACATGGCTTGAACATATAGATATTATGATTGAAAAAAAGTTCTTTTAAATTTACATGAAATATTTTAATTTTGATCAAACAAATTAATATATTTATTATTAAAAATATTAAATAATTTAAACATTTTATTTAGAGGAGAAAATCGTTCATAATTAGTCCGATAGTTTGAGATTAGTATGCATTCGGGCAAATTCCTCAAGTTTCTTTGGGGAATATTAAAATTAATTCGAGACAGAAGTTGCAAAGAGTCTATGTTTCCGTTTATCAATTTTACAATAAATACAAAACATAAATAAGAACGTCTTTCCTCAAGACTAGGCATGTCAATAAGTTTTAGTCTGTTCCTGTAAGGTGGGAGATCATAAGGGTTTTCCCAACCTAACCCTCTAAGCGCAAACCTCAGGAATCTTCTTTGAACCTGTTCTAATCTTGCTTTATGACAGTCATAATAGGGAGACCAAACCTGACAAGCATACTCAAGAATTGGTCGAACAAAAGTTATAAAAAGCTGTTTTGTAACAAAAGGATCGGAAAATTGTCTTGACTCTCTCTTTATCCAGCCGAGAATAGAATTGGCTTTATTAGTTATAGAGTTAATGTATTGTATAAATTCTAGTTTGCGATCAAATGAGACACCAAGAACAGATATATCGCTTTCACAAGATAATGATACAGCATTTAACAAATAGTCGAAGGAACTCAGCAACGAAGCATGACTTTATGGCAATCAGAATTCCACCTCCAACAGTATCAATATCTGGATCTGAGTATCTGTCACGTCTAAGACATTTAATGTGTTATCAAAAATTTCACAGTCATGGATACCGGAATGAAGCCAGGTCTCAGTGAGAGAAATAATGTCGTAAGAGCAGATAGATGATGAGTAGTAGACTTTGTTGGTCTTTGTCCGAACTCCTCTTACATTTTGGTAAAAAATGTCAATTATTGGCGACGATTTATTTGTCTTGTCAATCTTTTCTGAAAAGGATTACGAACAATATTCCTTTTGTTTACAAACTCATGTACGATTATACCATCAGGCCAATATTTCGGATCAAGCAGGTGATTGAAAATTTCCTGGGTAACATAAAGTTTAAATGATGCGTAATCGATACTTTTAGTTGGCAATTGTTCAAGTTTAAGCTTGGCTTTTTTAAAATGTGAAGAGGACCGTTTTTTCAAAACTCAACAAACGCCAAAAATCCGAAAATGAGTTATGGGTATCAAAATTTGTGGCTTCAAGAGGCGCACAAGATGGTGAAATAAAAAAATAAGAAAACTGTACAGATTTAATTCCAAAAATTTTTGAAAGCTGAGCGTTTTCGCAAAACTCAACAAACGCCACTGAAATCTTGCAAAACTCAACAAAAGATACTGAGTTTTTGCAAAACTAAACAAAAGCTTTTTGTCTTAAACGAACGGTTTGTGGCTACTAGTTCAGTTAAGATTAAGAATGCATTGATGGGTTATTGAAGAACCATAATATTTATGTAATTATTATATTCATCGTTCAAACATAAGTTGATCGTGCGTTTCGAAACTTATAAACGCTGTTTATGTAGGTATCTATGTATGTATAGGACTGCGCCTATTTTTTTATTATTTTAATTTCTTTTGCCCTTGCATCTTAAAGTTAAAGCTAATAAAGAAAATCTATTTAAAATTTTAGTATTCGGATAACGTTTACATGTGTTGGGCAACACTTGACATTAACCATACAAAATGAATAGAGTTTTAAGTCTTTATTCGAAATGTTGGCCAAAGTGTAAAAAATGATGGAAAATCTTTAAACCTCATTGTTTTGCTTCTTTTTTCTACTTCCATCACCCGTTGCGTAGTTTATGTATGTCTGTTCCACAAGAACGTTCAACTTTCAACACCTGACAGACAATCCAATAAGGACTAAACGAAGTTTAGTTTTTTTCGTTAAGGGCACTATTAGCCAAACTTGGAACAAAACCTTCATCCGTCTTCGAAGGTATTGTAACAAAACTTTGTCTCTTTTGGATTCTGGTGCTTTTCTGAACAAAAACACAATCACGATGGTTGTCTTGTGTTTTTGAAAAAGTCAATCTTTTTACATAATAATCAATCGAAGTTGAAGTTAAAGATAAGTTCGAAGAGATATATTCGACAATCAATAAAGGAAAGCTACATAAAGTGTAGGTTATACATTAACCGGATTTTCTATTGAGAAAAAGGTGCATGGAGGAGGGAGGGGGGTAGGGGGGAGCAAGGAGGGGATATTTGGCTCGTGTGCCCTGGAGAGTACCACGCTTGCATTTTTTTTTTTAATGTTGCTATGGGCTTTTCGCAGATTCGTCTTTTTGTGTCTGTATCCATCATCTCTCCATCCCCATTCTGGGAAATTATGCTCCCCTTGGAAGAAACCCCCCCCCTCTCCACGGGAAAAGTTCTATGAGTGCATATGAACAACCAAGAACAGTTTTCTAAGCGTTTTTGAAATCTGTAAGTTTGAAGAAATCCCGAAAAAATAAAGTCCCGAGCTAATAGGTGGATGATATCGTGAAACTGATAAATTTTTTGGTTACTTTAGATAATACTTACGAGTTCTACAAAAAAATATAATCAGCCAACGCAACCGAGTCTCCAGAAAATATCGAAAAACACTTTGACGTTTCAAAAGATTTTTGTATTTAAGTTACCTATTATTTTGAAAGGGCTTTTCACTTTAATATAATTTATTTATTTTCCTTATATTTATTTTAGCGTTAATATAAATTTATTTTATTTTTTTTGTTAAATTTATAGATTTTACATTAATTTTTGTAATTATTTATTTTATATGAAAATTAAACGTTTTTGCAAAACTCAACAAAAGCATGACTTTGTTTCGTTTTGAAAAAACGCACGATTTTTGGGTTCAAAATTTTGGTGAATGCTTTGAACAAATTCTAACGGAAATGAACCTTCTGATGAGATATGCAACGAAGAAGAGTTCTGCATTAATACTTTTCTAGTATTGTCATTTTTATTCAAATAGGAAAGAAAAAACCTTCTCCTGAAAAATTTGCAAAATGGATTTGTTGAGTTTTGCAAAAACGGTCCTCTAATGTATGCGGATATTTCATCGCAACTTGTATTTGGATCAAAATTTGATAAGAAAATGCATTTAAATCGTTCTGCCGCTTTTAGATGTACTTCAGGAAGAAAATCTTTATTTAATTCCGGGAATTCAGCAGACAGCAATGGTGGTGATAATGTTGATGAAGAAGAAGTAGAAGGGGTGATTGTAGGTACATCTGAAGGTAATGAGCACGTTATTGGTAAAGAAGACGAACGTACTGTAGATAATGGCAATGGTATTGGCAAGACAGATGACACATATGGAGTTGATGAAGCTGTAATTGATGTTGATGAGGATGAACATGAATTCGAAGAACTAGTTATATTAATAGATGATGAAGATGAGGATGATGAGGTTACAGATGTATGAAGAAGGTTCGTTGATGAAGATGATGGTGAAGTTGAAATTGAAGAAGTTATAGATGATGAAGATCGGGGTGATGAGGTTAACAATGTATAAGGAAGGTTTGAACATAAATTCGAAGAACTAGTTATAGGTATAGATGATGAAGATGAGGATAATGGGGTTACAGATGTATGAAGAAGGTTCGTTGATGTAGATGAAGGTGAAGTTGAAATTGAAGAAGTTATAGATGATGAAGATGGCGCTGATGAGGTTAACGATGTTATAGATGATGAAGATGGCGCTGATGAGGTTAACGATGTATGAGGAAGGTTTGTTGATGAAGATGAAGTTGAAGTTGAAGTTAAGGATAGGATTGAATTTGAGTTTGGAATTGAGGTTGAAGCTAAAGTTGAAGTTGAAGTTGGAGTAGAAGTTGAAGCTGAAGTTGAAGTTGAAGTTGAGGTTGAAGTTGAAGTTGAAGTTGAAGTTGAATTTGAAGTTGAAGTTAAAGTTAAAGTTGAAGTTGAAGTTGAAGTTGAAGTTGAAGTTGAAGTTGAAATTGAAGTTGAAGTTGAGGTTGAAGTAGAAGTAGAAGTAGGAGTTTTTTCTTTGGAGCCAGTAGGCTTTTTACTTTTTTGTACAAGCGGAGAGAGAATTAAATTAGGTCTCTTTAGCGAAACTGATCTCGTAACACGATTTTTGTTTGGTGTGCAGGGCTGTCGTTTCAATTTCACAGAAAGCAGTACTTCGAGGAAAAAAATTGCAGTACACTGCAGTACGGCAGTAAAATATATACCAACATAATTGTTAATGCATTTAATTTTGTTTAAATGCAAATATTGTTCATTAAAAATTATCACATATCCGCCAATTACCTATTTAACTCTAGCGCACTGCAATGGTGGTATTCATTATTTCATTACATACAGAACTATTGTTGTGTTTGTGCACGTTTTTCTCAAAATTATTTAAATTAATTAAAGCCAATAAATTTTCCAGTTGATGGCCTTACTTACCCTGGGCACCGCAATAACTTGGTTTATAATGAGAAGATTTAGCGCATATAGTACACAAAATATTGCTCATCGATTAATGCAATTTTAATATTTTTTTCGACAAAATTTGCCACTCCATAAATTCTCTCCATGATTTACTCTGAAACTATTGAATGCATCAAAAAACATGTAATTTGTATTTTTTATAAAATTGAATAAGCTGCAACTTTTACCTTGTTTATTTCATACCAAAAAGTTGATAGTTTTCGAAAAATTTGCAAAAAACTGAACTTTACAACTTTTTACTCCTCCAAAAATTCTTTTTTTCAGCCAAAATTTAGAAATTGGAAATTGCTCAAGACATCAAAACAAAGCCCCACCAAAATCCAACTTTGTAGGAGCTTTGTCGAAGTACGTTAAAATCTAAATTTTATGGTCTAGAGATCCATTAGTATAATTTAACATTGCTTTTGACAGTTGGGTGAAAAAACTAAATTTCGACGTGTGTGGAATATTTCGTTCCAAATGGCATCAAAATAGGGTGACATGGTCGACATTGCACCACCCTTTTTTCAAATGATCATAGTTTCTCCAAATGTAATTATTTTTGTTAGATTTCTTAACATCATTTACATGGATTTGTTAGACAAATTCGTGCATAGTTAATTTTTGCATATTATGTATATACTTAAATCTAAGATTGATTATTCAGAAAAAGTGAAATGGTGCATAGTGTACCATGGTAGGTACTAAATGAACCAGCCTTATGTCCACAATGCACCATGCAGGTAGTCAATGCACCACCAACTAATATTTAAAAATAAAGCAAGCATTTCAAGTGATATTGAATATTATTCAGATGGGAGTTCATTGTATCTTTAAGAATAAAAACAAAAAAAGTTCATTTAACACTTCTAAAATATATAAGAATTTAATAATAACAAAAAAAGTAAATAAGTAATAAATTAAATATTTCTCTTCAAGACATTAAAAAAAAAAACAGCTAAGAAATTCATTAATATCAGTTAAACGGATAATAGATTAACGTATAATAAATAAAATAAATTGGGTGGCGCAACAGCTCATGGAGAACCTGGGCCTAGTGACTTACAACTCTCAACCATTCCTGTGTGCGTGTTGTTGGCAGGAATCGAGGGGACCTACAGTTTTTTTCCGAGTCCGAACGGCTAAGTGAGAAGCACTTTTCATGACAAGTATACTCTTGGAGGATTTGTCAGTTCCTCGCAAGAGGCAGTACCTTGGATAAAACATTTCTGTTTTTAGGTGGCACGGCTGGGAATCGAGCCCACACCTTCGGCATGACAGTCCTACGCATTAACCATCATGCCACGAGGTACTAAATATAGATTAACGTATATTTAGTTTAAAAATGTATTCAGAAAATTTGTATAGTGATTGTTGTCTTCGCGTTGGTCCTGATACAGAAGGATTTTTAAGAATATATTATATCTCCTGCTCATTGATTACTGCAAAATTTGGGACTTGTGGCATACAGAAAAAGCTCATTAGCGTTTGATTTTAGTCTCAAAAAATTAAATGAGCCATTCGTTACTACTACATGCACCATGGTGCATTTAGAACCATGTTGTTATGGTGCATAGTGCACTACCCCCTCACTTTATTTTCAAGTCAAAATAATTCGCTAACTACCCAATTATATTTGAATCTTTTTAATTTTACCAATGAATAAAACAACACAAATAATTTGTATCGATGTTTAATAAAAACAAAGGCACCACAACTTAACACCCCTATTACAGTTGTCAATTATCAATTTGATATTTGATAAACCTTGAAAATTGGTTTTTTAAACTCAATTTATCAATAAACTGGTCAACAATTCTTTTATATTTTTTAATTTTCTTGTTATTAGCAACTGTCTGCATCATTCTCAATGATCAAAACTTTTATAAGATGGATTTTTAAACATTGAATTTTAAATTTATCAACTATCAAATTGATATTTGACAACCGTAATAGGGGTGTAAGTGAGAAAAAAAAATAAACTTAAGTCAATTTTTCGATTTGCACTATAAATTACGAAAAAGGCTTGTACATGTACGCACGTACCAACAACTAGCACCAGACTGAGATCCACTGACATTTTGGGGAAAGGCACGTAAGATAATGTGAAGTTTACACGGATGTAACTGTCAGTATGTTAGATTTGGCCATGGTGCATGGAGTACCACTGGTGCAATGTCGACCATGTCACCCTATCCTTAAATTTCTTAAAATTCCAGAATTAAGAATTTTTTACTTGTGATATACAGGCTATGCCTATATTGCAAACTACGCACTCGTAAAAAATGGAACTCGAGATCTTTCTCAATACATCTATATATGTACATAGTGAGCGTATTCTATACAATTTTATCTGTTTTGTTTATAAAGGGCCCTGGAGACGCTCGAACGTGGTACAAGTGAACATAGTTCGACTAAACTCCGCAGACAATGAAACCAAGCTGAGACCAAACTACTCGAACTTTATTATTCTTACGACTTATATGTCAATCATATAATTCACTGTCACATTTATTTTATTTTTTGTTCAGGATATTTGACATATTTCTTTTTTATTTCTAAAATTTGAAAATTTAAATTTAAAAATTAAATAAAATGTTTGAGTAAACATACGAAACCGGTCCGTAAACAGTCGAATCTGGTACGACAGACAAGAAGCCACGCCCTCGAAAATCGAAAAATATCAAAGTCCTTTTGATTTCGGTGAGACCAAATTTTCGTTTAGTGACACCAAATAATTGATACTCGAACCAGCCCGGAGACAAGTAAAATCAACTCGAACATAGTACTCGAACCATGTTCACTCGCACCATGTTCGAGCGTCTCCAGGGCCCTTAAAAGAAAACATTAGATAAAAAGGACTAAAACTTTTTGGATATGATTTGAAAATGTTGTATTTACAAATTTTCAAAAAAGCAGTACTTTGGTCATATTAGCAGTACGGCAGTACGGAGTTTCAAAAAGCAGTACAAATACTTCAATTGCAGTACTTCGACAGCCCTGTTGGTGTGTTAGCACAAAGAATGCTTTTCGATGAGTTGGAATTTGGCTTCTCAATTGATGGATTTGTGAGAGTAATAACTGTCTTTAATTGCTCATTTATATTGGCAATAGCGTCAAAAAGAAGGTCAATTTTATTTTGCACCGAAACAACAAGTGTCATAAGTGAATCAGTAGTGGCTTGATCCATTTTGTTTATAAAAGTTTTAATTACAAAAAAGTACTTTATCTTATTTTTTTTACTTTCAAATAATATATTAAGAACTAAATTGTTCAAATTACCAACCCTGATTTAGTAAAAACATAAACCAGTTATTAAATTATGTAGTTTAAACCGAGTATGCAATAGTTTTTGTCAATAAGGGCATATAAATATAACAACAAAACAAATGACAGGCAAAATATTCAATCACTCAGACATAAGCGAACACAAAATATCAAATTAAACACTTTAAACCAAGTAAAATCAAAAGCCACTTATTTCCTTGAAGCACCAACGATTCAATTATTACAACAGTCAAAAAATATAAATTTATACTATTTTGAAACACTTGAAATAAAAAGTTAAAAGCGGAGATCAAATTACACGCCAAGCACAGTGTTCAGAGTTGCCAACTGTATTAAACTAACATACATAGTTCAATGCTTAAGAGTCTATCTAATATGGAACTGCTCTGATCCCTAAGTCATTTGGAATAAATTTGAATATGATTTTACTTTTCATGAAATAAATTATGTGAATTATAAATTTAATAATAATTTGATACTTTTTGATATTTGAAAATTTGGACGCAAAGCGGGTGAGAATATTTGATTATATTAAATATCGTAGAATAAATTATTTTTTTAGGATATTCACCCGGTTGGTATTCAAATTTTCAACACGAAGTCAAGTTCGAAACTCAAGGTTTCTAAAATTTTTTCTTTTTAAACATGGGTAGATAAATACATAGGTTGTAATGTAAAGCTGCAACCTTTTGCAAGGCTTCGTTGCTGTCAGTTGACATCTGTCACTTTGAAACTTGACAGTTGTCAGAGTGACAGATGTCAAACTGACAGCTGTCAAAGTGACAGATGTCAAACTGACAGCTGTCAAAATGACAAATGTCAAACTGACAGCTGTCAAAATGACATGTCAAACTGACAGCTGTCAAAATGACAGATGTCAAACTGACAGCTGTCAAAATGACAGATGTCAATTTGACATATGTCAGAGTGACATATGTCAAACTGACAGCTGTCAAAGTGACAGATGTCAAACTGACATCGCTGGAAAAAATTGGCTTAAAATTAAACCACCGAACTGATTTTGATGAAATTTTCAGGAATGATTATTGTTAGGACAAGAAACCAATATAATTAATATCCGTCCACCTCCACGCATAGCTTCTTAAGAAAGTCATTTTTCGTAAAAATTAGAAAAAATGCAGGTGTTAATTAAATTTAAGTTATAAGTTCAAATGAGCTCAGCTCAACTCCATAGCTAATTGCGTTTCGCCCAGGTACGATAGTTGTGCTCATCAGTTAGATGACCTCCACGCATAGCTTCTTAAGAAAGTCATTTTTCGTAAAAATTAGAAAAAATGCAGGTGTTAATTAAATTTAAGTTATAAGTTCAAGTGAGCTCAGCTCAACTCCATAGCTAATTGCGTTTCGCCCAGGTACGATAGTTGTGCTCATCAGTTAGATGACTATCGTACCCTTCTAAGATGCAATTTTGTATCGATGTTTACCCAATAATATATAAATCAAAGCGTGGAGATACTGATGTGAATTTAATTATTTATAGAATTATAAATATTCAGTCACTCCACTTAAACAAAAGAATTTCTTTTCAAATTTTCTTCATATTCTATAAGATGTTAATTAAACCTTATAAAAATATATTTTTAGAAAATTGGCCTTTAAAAGTTCTTGCAACGCCCATTTTGTGGACGTTTTTTGATGGAGCCAGTCTGGGTAAATCTGAACCCACTATCCATTTTAATTAAATGTTTAGTCATGATAGAGAACAATGATGCGACCGCACAAACATGTATCTCACTAACTTTAAGAAAAGTGAAAGCCCTTAAGCCCTTATTTATCCCATAAATAGAAGAATAATCAAAAAAAGTTCAGAATTTAGTGAAAACGGATCGCTTAAAAACTACCCATTGTTTAATCTTTTTCTCCTTAATTATTAACTTTGGGCGATAAACTCCCGATGTATATATATTTTATTTACAAACGGTTATCATATCTTAATTTAACAACTAGCTGTCACTTTGACAGTTTTCAGTTTGACATCTGTCACTTTGACAGCTGTCAAGTTTCAAAGTGATATACATCAAACTGACAGCAACGAAGCAACGTATTTAACTATCCACGTTTAAAAAAAAAATTAAAAAAACCTTGTGCTTCGAACTTGAATTCGTGTTTAGATGGCAAATTTCTGACATTTTGTTAACAAAGGCTTTTGAAAATTCATAGAAAACAAAATTAAAACTTGTGGTTATTGAAAAAATCCGGGACCGGTTCATGACAAACTCAAACCATTAATCCAAACAATGTCTTATTCAGCAATGGCCGTATTAAACTAACATACATAGGTTAATGGTTTTTTTTTTTTTTGTAAATTCATTTTTATTTTTCATTCATCTTAAAACTATCTTAAAGCTAGACAAAAATTCATAAAAACTAGCCTACTTATCAATATCTTACAACTAACTTCCTGGCCCCATTCGGGCGCTCTAAGTTAAACTAATAACTTAATGCTTATGCCTTTCGGCCTACGAACTATCTTAAAACTAGAATTCATGTTGGTTTTATTTTTCACCGAGAAGAATTTTAAAAAACTCGGTATCTATGACTTTATTTTTTTGTTTTTTATAAAACTTACAAACTAAATAAAACTAAATTAAAACTAATTAAGACTAATTAAAACTAATTAAAACTAATTAAAACTACTATAAAACTACTTAAAGTTACTTACAAACTACTTACAGACTAGAACAGCCACAGCAAGCATTTTCGGGTTTTTGTAATTTTGGTGTGTTTTTATTGGTTTTATATTTTTTTTTTGTGTTTTTGTTGGTTAATAATTTTTTTTTTTTTTTTTTTGGTGCCACCCTGACTGTCCCTGGTTAAAACTAACTACCTAAACCTATGTAAGTCGGCCATGGCATAGAAAAATGCATAGTTAACTTTTATATATTCGAATTAACTTCTTGTTCAGGTTTCAACCACCAGATCTGGTTCTCCTGCCTTACCCTATCTCTTCGGTCCCGATCGGACACAGTCCTACTGAACCGAAGGTGCTCCGCTCTGTGTTGTGCGAGGACGTCTTGATCATAAAGGAGCCGCCGATCTACAGTTCTACGGCCGACGTGGTAGATTAGCGGAACCACCGCTCTATCCTGGATCAACCCTCGACTGTCTAAATAGAGGAATGCATCGGGCGGAATAAGGCCGCTTAGACGCACACTCTCGTAATAGTCATTTTTAGGGTAATAAGCCCCAAAAATTAAGCTGTTGGTCGAAGACATTGCTCTTGCAATGTGACCTCGAATAAGCTTCAGCAAGAAATTATCTATCCTGTTTATGTTGGCGCCGTTGTATAGAACTAGGTTAGAATAATAATGTTTGTACTCCGACTCTGGTGTTCTGTGTAATCCAAGGCAGCGTCTAAGACACTGCCTCTCAAACACCCGAATCTTTTCCATTTGAGATGGGGCAACGTTGAACCAAACCGGACACCCATAGGCAATCATCGGCCGTATGAGGGCCATGTAGCAAATCACCTTCACCCTGCTGTCAAGCCGGCTGCTATAAAACAACCGTTTCGTCAGGGCAAAAGCTCCCCTAGCCCTGGACAGAGCAGCATTTATATGTCTGTCGAAATACAAATACTGATCCATCCAGATGCCAAGGTACTTTACTACACTTTTACTCGCCAGTGGCTGTCCATTTGGCCCTACGATCACCAGCTTACGCCAGTTCTTTCTCGTATCCCTTGTGGCTCCATGCAACGGAGTCCTAAACAAGATAGTTTCTGATTTCTGGAAGTTGATTTTCAACTTCCAGTCATCGCAATATCGCTGAATCTTCTCGAAGTCACGCTGCAAAAGAATTCGGATGACCTCGACTTTTGGGGCTGTTCTGTACGCAATTAGATCGTCGGCATACGCAATTGCCTGAGTGAAGCCTTATCAGATCGCTGGCGTAAATGCTGAATAGAATCGGCGAGTTGACCGCTCCCTGCTGAAGACCATTTTTAATATTAAAGGTTGTGGTAGAAGTCACATTGCCACTCTTGACAACAAACTTTCTACCATTGAGCATATCATAAAGCATATATAATAGTGGTTTACTAATGCCAAGTCTGGTCAGCTTTAGATAAAGACCCTCTAGCTATAAGATGTCGAAGGCCTTCTCCAAATCAACCAGACAGGCACCCGTACACTGCTTTTTAGATTTGTTCCATTGGACATCAGAAACGAGTTTAGACGCGGCATGAATGGTGTCATGTCCCGCCTTAAAACCGAACTGATTATCCGGTATGATATTATTGTCCTCTGCCCACTTAGACAGAGCTCTATTAATAACTTTTTCGAATACCTTGCTGATACTCGGAAGAAGACTTATCGACCGGAGATTCGCCGGATTGGAGTTGTCCTTTCCCTTTTTCGGGAGAGGATGCACCACAGCTGTCTTCCACCGCACTGGATAATATGCATTATTCAGAGCGTTGTTAAACAGTGTGGTATAAATGTCTACTGCTTCTTGCGGTAAATGTCGAAGTACAACGTTGGATATGCCATCGACTCCTGCTGACTTCTTCTTCTTTAATGAATCGAAGATGAGCTGAAGCTCCACCTTCGTAATTAACAGGGAACTGGGCCCATTTCGCTTGGCGATTATGGCGTTTGCCAAATGATCTTCATTGAACCCGGTGAAACCGAGGTTCTCTGATCGCCATTGCGTTATGTCATTCCGAAGGTAGAAGTGGTGGAGCAAGGCTCTGTTTTCCAGGTCATGGTTCGGGCGAATGCATGCATTCACCTTGTACACTTGCTGGAAATCAGCCCCCACAGCCTCCACTTTCTCCTGCGGATCTTCGACAATAAAGAGGTCATCGTCCAAGACGGCGTCCTCTGGATCAATTCCTGCTGTCAGAAGTACGTCTCTGTTATCTGTCGTTCTCTGGAGCTTAAGACACGGAAGGCCGTTCTGATCGTTCCTTCTAAATATCTTGTTAATTTGGGGAAACATACTCGGGTCGCTAGAATTAACGGCCCGGATTTTGTTATCCCAGTACAAATTAATCGACAACCGATAGTTTTCCTTTATTAGTTGGTTGATGTTCTTGATCGACGACTTCAGCGTCCTAATCTCCAGATTGTGTGGGTCAGTAAATCGTCTGTACAAGAGTTTGAGTCTTGTCAGCAGTCCACTTTTTTGTCTGTGTAATGCGTCAATGGTCGCATTCCGGTACATGTCGGTTGCGTCCCGTTGTTTGTACTTTGGTATCGTTCTGTCCATTGTTCGTTTGATTGTCTCGTCCATTTGTTCAAGATATTGGTCTATTTCGTTATTTGTCAAATTCCTGTCATTTGGTGGGGATATATTATTCGAACTGATTTCGCTCGATAAGGCGTTGGTAAAGCGTGGCCAGCGCACCTTACTGTAATTGTAAGTATGTACAGGCACATACTCATCCAACTCCACGAGCTCGTTCGGAAGCTGTATTACGGTGGCGAGTCCGCAGTTTTCACTGTCGTACTCGATCGTTCGTAAACAGTTTCTTGGTCTTTGACCCACAGTGTCAGTAATTGTCAGTCTTGAGTCTATTAGCAATAGATCCAGATAGGCACCGCTTCTTGGAAACGATGGCCGATCCGTAGCCAGCAGGTCGACACCATATTCAGTGTTATATCGACTCCTCCAATTAAAAAGATGAATACCTCTTGGATTCTGTATTTGATTTCCCCAATCTAGGTGTTTGGCATTCAAATCACCGGCCATGAGAAAGTAATTTTCTTCCAAGCTCAAGCGTAGACATTCGAAAAGTTTTCCAAGTTCTGTCATAAAATCAGTTGGCTGAGGTGATTCCGGTGCATAAGCCGCAATCACATACAATCGCTTCCCCTGTTGGAGAGGAATGCACACGACGCACGCCTCTAACGGCCGAAATCTACGCAGATCACTATTATATATAACTTTATGATTAATGCCTTTTCGTATGAAGATTGCGACGCCCCCCCCTTGAGTGGAGTTGGGTCGATCTCTTCTAACGATATTGTAATTGTTGTTAGTCAACTTATGTTTCTGGTTCAGCTTAGTTTCGCTGGCCATAAACACATCTGGACTCTGGTCTTTCAACAATTGGAAAAGATTAGCTCTACGTCCGGTCCTAATCAGTGAATTTACATTCACAGCAAGGATCCTAAGAGGCCTCTCCGACAGCGCGCCTTTAACCTCTAATTTGCGTTAAGCTAGGCAAAACAGAGTAGATATAGTCCACCCTATTTGCCTGCTCCCTTACCTCTTTCTGAAGTCCTGTCAACTGGCTTTGAATTGCCAGCAACATGCTTCTAATTTCGGCCTGAGCGTCCGGAGCCCTAGGCACGAGGGCCGGTTGGGCTACCTTAGCTGCAGGCTGTACCGTATTTCCCCTTCCTGCCACCATTTGGGCGTAGGAAACCTGGGGATTGACGGGTGTTGTTGTAGGAGCACGCGTTGATGGGCGTACCACCACTGCTGTCTGCCTAGCTGCTTTATTGTTACGAATTTGCTGAAAGGTTGAGCAGCCCCGATAATTAGCAGGGTGCCCCTCCTTTCCGCAAAGTGCACATTTAAGCTGGGTCATGTCATCGACCCGTTCCTCTCCGAGCTTGCACTCTCCCTTAATGTGGTTCTCACCACACTTCACGCAGCGTGACTGCATTTCGCAGTTTGCTGCAGCGTGGCCGAACCTTTGGCAGCGCATGCATTGAAGCATGTCGCCGCGTCTCTTTAATTTATCCCAAGTTACAACCTGGTAGTTGAGGACGGAGAAACTCCTCAAACTATCCATTTTGCTGGAGGGCGAAAGTTGAACCAAGAAGAACGGCAAAGACCGCTTCTCCCGTCTGGCTCTGACTGTAGTGAACGGCTTGACCCCGATAAACTCGAGATCACCACTCGCTTTTTCACGGAGCTCATCAAAGAGCACCTTTGGTTCCGTGCAGGAATCTATGCCCTTCAAGAGGACCGTTTGACATTTATCCACTTTGGGGGTAAAACTGAAGAACTCAGTCGTGGATTGTTTTAGCAAATCTTTTATAATTTTGTGCTGCGCCACTGTGGTGCAGTGG
Source organism: Dasysyrphus tricinctus (assembly GCA_963921185.1). Classification (NCBI taxonomy): domain Eukaryota; kingdom Metazoa; phylum Arthropoda; class Insecta; order Diptera; family Syrphidae; genus Dasysyrphus; species Dasysyrphus tricinctus. Next base: position 67,737,393 of record OY992530.1, read on the forward strand.
ATAGCATGCCTATCGTTGCTTAAGCGTTTAATATAAAAATTTTGGCCTATGGCCGACTTACATAGTTCAATGGTATCCTTTAACTCCATCTTATAAGTATTGATGGGTGGCACCTTTTCCTTCTTGTTGTTTGTGGGCAGTGGCTGCTGCTGATGTTCGCTCTGCTGCTTCGCCTGCTGTTGTTTCTGCTGCTGCTGGTTCTGCTGCTGTTCGTTTTGCCGCTGGTTGGTCTGCTGCTGCTGCTGCTTATTTTTTTGCTTATTTTCCTGGTTCTGTTGTTGTTGCTTATGTTTTTGTTGCTGCTGCGGCTGTTCGTTTTGCAGCTGTTGTTGTGGCTGCTTATGTTGTGGCAGCTGTTCTTGTTGCTGCTGTTCTAGTGGGTTTCTTTGTTGCTGCTGTGAAGCCACTTGATTATGCGCCCCTTGCTGTGGCGCCTGCTCTCCTTTCCTCTGCTCGCGCTCCTGTTTTTCTTTCTCGCGACGAGCTTCTTGTTTAGCTTTTAATTTTTCTATCAGGGGCGTGAGCATGGCATTGAGACGTTCCATCTCCCCCTGTATAGCACCGATCTTTTCGTTGATGGCCTGCTCCTCTGCTATTTCTTGTGCCTCGCATTCTTCCTCGGAGGACGCCTCTGGTGAGGTTAAGTCAACAAACAGGTTGTTGTTGCTTTCACCTGTGGTATACAATCCCTCGCCACCTTCGGACATATATTCAATGTCGTCATCGGATGGCGAGGTGCTTAGCTGTCGTTGGATCTTTGCTGCTTCTGTAGTTTTTGCTGTGCGCGCCGTCTCCTTCACCCCGGCTGGCAGCTGGGCTGAGGTGATGGTGGAGCGGCGCTTGACTAGGTTCGGCACACAGCTAATCCTCTTCCTCCTCTTGTTTTTGGTGTCGGCTGTTGGTGCCGTTGATGCATTTGCCGTTGTTGCAACGGCACTCGACGACGGTATGGCTGGTGGTGCCATCGCCTTCTTTGATGTTGTTGGTGCTGGTGCACTTGCTGTTGCTAAGGCTGGTGGTGGTGCCATAGCTTGCTTGCTTGTTGTTGTTGTTGGGACACCTTTCGATGCCCCCGCCGTTTTTTGCTTTCCATTAGCCGCTCATCCCTCTCGATGATGTTTTCCACCTCTCGATTATGGAAAAAAGCGGCCAAAAATTTACTGCCCGACTGGGACTCGAACCCACTACCTTCGGATTCTCGGTCCGCCACCTCTACCACTGAGCTATGCTAGCTATTGAAAATAGCTTGGTTTAAATAAAAGTTTACTTGGTCACTCCGATTATAATAATTGAGAAAAACTGGGAAGCCGAAAACGTGCGAACACTTCCACAGATCGAGATCGACTGGCTTAAGAGTCTATTTTTTTTTTTTTTTTTTTATAAATTCATTTTTATTTTTCATTCATCTTAAAACTATCTTAAAGCTAGACAAAAATTCATAAAAACTAGCCTACTTATCAATATCTTACAACTAACTTACTGGCCCCATTCGGGCGCTCTAAGTTAAACTAATAACTTAATGCTAATGCCTTTCGGCCTAAGAACTATCTTAAAAGTAGAATTCATGTTGGTTTTATTTTTCACCAAGAAGAATTGTAAAAAAACTTGGTATCTTTATCTATTTTTTGTTTTATATAAAACTTACAAACTAAATAAAACTAAATTAAAACTAATTAAAACTAATTAAAACTAATTATAACTAATTAAAACTAATTAAAACTAATTAAAACTACTATAAAACTGCTTAAAGCTACTTACAAACTACTTACAAACTAGAACAGCCACAGCAAGCATTTTAGGGTTTTGTATTTTTTTGTATTTTTTTTTTTTTTTTTTTTATTGGTTTTATATTTTTTTTTTTTGTGTTCTTATTGGTTTTATAATTTTTTTTTTTGGTGCCACCCTGACTGTCCCTGCTTAAAACTAACTACCTAAACCTATGTAAGTCGGCCATGGCATAGAAAAATGCAGTCAACTTTTAAATATCCGAAGAATCTTCGTGTTCAGGTTTCAACCACCAGAACTGGTTCTCCTGCTTAGCCCTATCTTTTCGGTCCCGATCGGACACAGTCCTACTGAACCGAAGGTGCTCCGCTCCGTGTTGTGCGAGGACGTCTCGACTGTAAAGGAGCCGCCGATCTACAGTTCTACGGCCGACGTGGTAGATTAGCGGAACCGCCGCTCTATCCTGGATCAGCCCTCGACTGTCTAAGTAGAGGAATGCATCGGGCGGAATAAAGCCGCTTAGACGCACACTCTCGTAGTAATCGTTTTTAGGGTAATAAGCCCCAAAAATTAAGCTGTTGGTCGAGGACATTGCTCTTGCAATGTGACCTCGAATAAGCTTCAGCAAGAAATTATCTATCCTGTTTATGTTGGCGCCGTTGTATAGAACCAGGTTGGAATAATAATGTTTGTACTCCGACTCTGGTGTTCTGTGTAATCCAAGGCAGCGTCTAAGACACTGCCTCTCAAACACCCGAATCTTTTCCATTTGAGATGGGGCAACGTTGAACCAAACCGGGCACCCATAGGCAATCATCGGCCGTATGAGGGCCATGTAGCAAATCACCTTCACCCTGCTGTCAAGCCGGCTGCTATAAAACAACCGTTTTGTCAGGGCAAAAGCTCCCCTAGCCCTGGACAGAGCAGCATTTATATGTCTGTCGAAATACAAATACTGGTCCATCCAGATGCCAAGGTACTTTACTACACTTTTACTCGCCAGTGGCTGTCCATTTGGCCCTACGATCACCAGCTTACGCCAGTTCTTTCTCGTATCCCTTGTGGCTCCATGCAACGGAGTCCTAAACAAGATAGTTTCTGATTTCTGGAAGTTGATTTTCAACTTCCAGTCATCGCAATATCGCTGAATCTTCTCGAAGTCACGCTGCAAAAGAATTCGGATGACCTCGACTTTTGGAGCTGTTCTGTACGCAATTAGATCGTCGGCATACGCAATTGCCTGAGTTAGACTACTTATCAGATCGCTGGTGTAAATGCTGAATAGAATCGGCGAGTTGACCGCTCCCTGCTGAAGACCATTTTTAATATTAAAGGTTGTGGCAGAAGTCACATTGCCACTCTTGACAACAAACTTTCTACCATTGAGCATATCATAAAGCATATATAATAGTGGTTTACTAATGCCAAGTCTGGTCAGCTTTAGATAAAGACCCTCTAGCCATACGGTGTCGAAGGCCTTCTCCAAATCAACCAGACAGGCACCCGTACACTGCTTTTTAGATTTGTTCCATTGGACATCAGAAACGAGTTTAGACGCGGCATGAATGGTGTCATGTCCCGCCTTAAAACCGAACTGATTATCCGGTATGATATTATTGTCCTCTGCCCACTTTGACAGAGCTCTATTGATAACCTTTTCGAATACCTTGCTGATACTCGGAAGAAGACTTATGGACCGGAGATTCGCCGGATTGGAGTTGTCCTTTCCCTTTTTCGGGAGAGGATGCACCACAGCCGTCTTCCACCGCACTGGATAATATGCATTATTCAGAGCGTTGTTAAACAGTGTGGTATAAATGTCTACTGCTTCTTGGGGTAAATGTCGAAGTACAACGTTGGATATGCCATCGACTCCTGCTGACTTCTTCTTCTTTAATGAATCGAAGATGAGCTGAAGCTCCACCTTCGTAATTAACAGGGAACTGGGCCCATTTCGCTCGGCGATTATGGCGTTTGCCAAATGATCTTCATTGAACCCGGTGAAACCGAGGTTCTCTGATCGCCATTGCGTTATGTCATTCCGAAGGTAGAAGTGGTGGAGCAAGGCTCTGTTTTCCAGGTCATGGTTCGGGCGAATGCATGCATTCACCTTGTACACTTGCTGGAAAGCAGCCCCCACAGCCTCCACTTTCTCCTGCGGATCCTCGACAATAAAGAGGTCATCGTCCAAGACGGCGTCCTCTGGATCAATTCCTGCTGTCAGAAGTACGTCTCTGTTATCTGTCGTTCTCTGGAGCTTAAGACACGGAAGGTCGTTCTGATCATTCCTTCTAAATATCTTGTTAATTTGGGGAAACATACTCGGGTCGCTAGAGTTAACAGCCCAGAATAAATTTGAATATGATTTTACTTTTCATGAAATAAATTATGTGAATTATAAATTTAATAATAATTTGATACTTTTTGATATTTGAAAACTTGGACGCAAACCGGGTGAGAATATTTGATTATATTAAATATCGTAGAATAAATTATTTTTTTAGGATATTCACCCGGTTGGTATTCAAATTTTCAACACGAAACTCAAGGTTTCTAAAATTTTTTTTCTTAAACATGGGTAGATAAATACATAGGTTGTAATGTAAAGCTGCAACCTTTTGCAAGGCTTCGTTGCTGTCAGTTGACATCTGTCACTTTGAAACTTGACAGTTGTCAGAGTGACAGATGTCAAACTGACAGCTGTCAAAGTGACAGATGTCAAACTGACAGCTGTCAAAATGACAAATGTCAAACTGACAGCTGTCAAAGTGACATGTCAAACTGACAGCTGTCAAAATGACAGATATCAAACTGACAGCTGTCAAAATGACAGATGTCAAACTGACAGCTGTCAGAGTGACAGATGTCAAACTGACAGCTGTCAAAGTGACAGATGTCAAACTGACATCGCTGGAAAAAATTGGTTTAAAACTAAACCACCGAACTGATTTTGATGAAATTTTCAGGAATGATTATTGTTAGGACAAGAAACCAATATAATAAATATCCGTCCACCTCCACGCATAGCTTCTTAAAAAAGTCATTTTTCGTAAAAATTAGAAAAAATGCAGGTGTTAATTAAATTCAAGTTAAAAGTTCAAGTGAGCTCAGCTCAACTCCATAGCTAATTGCGTTTCGCCCAAGTATGATAGTTGTGCTCATCAGTTAGATGACTATCGTACCCTTCTAATGGCCTTTTCGATTGGGGGCAGAATGACAGTTCTTGTTCTGAAAAGAACAGAAAATTGTTCTGAATTTGATTTCAGAATCGAAATGAGAAGCGTTCACACGTATCGAATCGCTGTTCTGGATTGCCAATCGAAAAGGCCATAAGATGCAATTTTGTATCGATGTTTACCCAATAATATATAAATCAAAGCGTGGAGATACTGATGTGAATTTAATTATTTATTGAATTATAAATATTCAGTCACTCCACTTAAACAAAAGAATTTCTTTTCAAATTTTCTTCATATTCTATAAGATGTTAATTAAACCTTATAAAAATATATTTTTAGAAAATTGGCCTTTAAAAGTTCTTGCAACGCCCATTTTGTGGACGTTTTTTGATGGAGCCAGTCTGGGTAAATCTGAACCCACTATCCATTTTAATTAAATGTTTAGTCATGATAGAAAACAATGATGCGACCGCACAAACATGTATCTAACTAACCTTAAAAAAGTGAAAGCCCTTAAGCCCTTATTTATCCCATAAATAGAAGAATAATTAAAAAAAGTTCAGAATTTAGTGAAAACGGATCGCTTAAAAACTACCCATTGTTTAATCTTTTTCTCCTTAATTTTTAACTTTGGGCGATAAACTCCCGATGTATATATATTTTATTTACAAACGGTTATCATATCTTAATTTAACAACTAGCTGTCACTTTGACAGTTTTCAGTTTGACATCTGTCACTTTGACAGCTGTCAAGCTTCAAAGTGATATACATCAAACTGACAGCAACGAAGCCTTGCAAAAGGTCACAGTTTTACATTACATCCGATGTATTTAACTATCCACATTAAAAAAAAAAAATTAAAAAACCTTGTGTTTCGAACTTGACTTCGTGTTTAGATGCCAAATTTCTGACATTTTGTTAACAAAGTCTTTTGAAAATCCATAGAAAACAAAATTAAAACTTGTGGTTATTGAAAAAATCCGGGACCGGTTCATGACAAACTCAAACCATTAATCCAAACAATTTCCTATTCAGCAATGGCCGTATTAAACTAACATACATAGTTCAATGCTTAAGAGTCTATCTAATATGGAACTGCTCAGATCCCTAAGTCATTTGGAATAAATTTGAATATGATTTTACTTTTCATGAAATAAATTATGTGAATTATAAATTTAATAATAATTTGATACTTTTTGATATTTGAAAATTTGGACGCAAACCGGGTGAGAATATTTGATTATATTAAATATCGTAGAATAAATTATTTTTTTAGGATATTCACCCGGTTGGTATTCAAATTTTCAACACGAAGTCAAGTTCGAAACTCAAGGTTCCTTAATTTTTTTTTTTTAAACATAGAGCCTGATTACACGATTCGTTTTTTCGTTCGTTTCGTTTTTCGTCTTTTTGACAGGTACGTACCGTCGTGATTACACACAACGAAAAAAATCCATACGTGATTTTGACGTTCAAAAAGTTTGAGGTTTATTTATTGGAAAATAGGCAGTAATAACAACTAAAAATATTTTTAAATCACTTCTTCTTCAAATGTATACCTTTTTAATTATGAAAAACAATTTTTAATCTCACTATTCAAATTTTTTAAGCATCCCCCGCCTCTACTCGATTGTCAAATCATAAACGTCAAAGTTCAACCAGAAAAAGTCTTGAAATTTTCATACGTGCTTTCGTTTTTCCGTTCCCCCTACGTTTCTACACCCCTCACCCAATGTGTCAAAAAGACGAAACACGTAACGTCCGAAAAAACGAATCGTGTAATCAGGCTCATAGGTAGATAAATACATAGGTTGTAATGTAAAGCTGAAACCTTTTGCAAGGCTTCATTGCTGTCAGTTGACATCTGTCACTTTGAAACTTGACAGTTGTCAGAGTGACAGATGTCAAACTGACAGCTGTCAAAGTGACAGATGTCAAACTGACAGCTGTCAAAATGACAAATGTCAAACTGACAGCTGTCAAAGTGACATGTCGAACTGACAGCTGTCAAAATGACATATGCCAAGTTGAAAGCTGTCAAAATGACAGATGTCAAACCGACAGCTGTCAGAGTGACATATGTCAAACTTACAGCTGTCAAAGTGACAGCTGTCAAAGTGACAGATGTCAAACTGACATTGCTGGAAAAAATTGGCTTAAAACTAAACCACCGAACTGATTTTGATGAAATTTTCAGGAATGATTATTGTCCCTGATCACACGTGAAGAAATTGAAGCATTTTCTGCGATTTATGACGGTGAGCGGGGGAACTTGCAGAAGAGGGAAGGGGATGAAATATTTTAAAATATTTGAAAATATTCGGTGTAGAAAATTGACGTTCTCTTTTGCGTTGCTTCTCCTATCCGATCCGACCAATCAAATCGCGTCTTTCATTATGAAAATACGAAAAACACAAAGAGGAGAACAAAATCTGCAGAATAATTTTCTTCACATCTGAACACTTTCGTTCTTCACGTGTAAGCAGGCAAATTGTTAGGACAAGAAACCAATATAATTAATATCCGTCCACCTCCTCGCATAGCTTCTTAAAAAAGTCATTTTTCGTAAAAATTAGAAAAAATGCAGGTGTTAATTAAATTCAAGTTAAAAGTTCAAGTGAGCTCAGCTTAACTCCATAATTGCGTTTCGCCCAGGTACGATAGTTGTGCTCATCAGTTAGATGACTATCGTACCCTTCTAAGATGCAATTTTGTACAGATGTTTACCCAATAATATATAAATCAAAGCGTGGAGATACTGATGTGAATTTAATTATTTATTGAATTATAAATATTCAGCCACTCCACTTAGACAAAAGAATTTCTTTTCAAATTTTCTTCATATTCTATAAGATGTTAATTAAACCTTATAAAAATATATTTTTAGAAAATTGGCCTTTAAAAGTTCTTGCAACGCCCATTTTGTGGACGTTTTTTGATGGAGCCAGTCTGGGTAAATCTGAACCCACTATCCATTTTAATTAAATGTTTAGTCATGATAGAGAACAATGATGCGACCGCACAAACATGTATCTAACTAACCTTAAAAAAGTGAAAGCCCTTAAGCCCTTATTTATCCCATAAATAGAAGAATAATTAAAAAAGTTCAGAATTTAGTGAAAACGGATCGCTTAAAAACTACCCATTGTTTAATCTTTTTCTCCTTAGTTTTTAACTTTGGGCGATAAACTCCCGATGTATATATATTTTATTTACAAACGGTTATCATATCTTAATTTAACAACTAGCTGTCACTTTGACAGTTTTCAGTTTGACATCTGTCACTTTGACAGCTGTCAAGTTTGAAAGTGATATACATCAAACTGACAGAAACGAAGCCTTGCAAAAGTTTACAGTGTTAAATTACATCCGATGCATTTAACTATCCATGTTAAAAAAAAAATTAAAAAACCTTGTGTTTCGAACTTGACTTCGTGGCAAATTTCTGACATTTTGTTAACAAAGTCTTTTCAAAATCCATAGAAAACAAAATTAAAACTTGTGGTTATTGAAAAAATCCGGGACCGGTTCATGACAAACTCAAACCATTAATCCAAACAATGTCTTATTCAGCAATGGCCGTATTAAACTAACATACATAGTTCAATGCTTAAGAGTCTATCTAATATGGAACTGCTCTGATCCCTAAGTCATTTGGAGTAAATTTGAATATGATTTTACTTTTCATGAAATAAATTATGTGAATTATAAATTTAATAATAATTTGATACTTTTTGATATTTGAAAATTTGGACGCAAACCGGGGGAGAATGTGTGATTATATTAAATATCGTAGAATTAATTATTTTTTTAGCATATTCACCCGGTTGGTATTCAAATTTTCAACACGAAGTCAAGTTCGAAACTCAAGGTTTCTAAAATTTTTTTTTTTTAAACATGGGAAGATAAATACATAGGTTGTAATGTAAAGCTGCAACCTTTTGCAAGGCTTCGTTGCTGTCAGTTGACATCTGCCACTTTGAAACTTGACAGTTGTCAGAGTGATAGATGTCAAACTGACAGTTGTCAAAGTGACAGATGTCTAACTGACAGCTGTCAAAATGACAAATGTCAAACTGACAGCTGTCAAAATGACATGTCAAACTGACAGCTGTCAAAATGACAGATGTCAAACTAACAGCTGTCAAAATGACAGATGTCAAACTGACAGCTTTCAGAGTGACAGATGTCAAACTGACAGCTGTCAAAGTGACAGATGTCAAACTGACATCGCTGGAAAAAATTGGCTTAAAACTAAACCACCGAACTGATTTTGATGAAATTTTCAGGAATGATTATTGTTAGGACAAGAAACCAATATAATTAATATCCGTCCACCTCTACGCATAGCTTCTTAAAAAAGTAATTTTTCGTAAAAAATAAGAAAAAATGAAGGTGTTAATTAAATTCAAGTTAAAAGTTCAAGTGAGTTCAGCTCAACTCCATAATTGCGTTTCGCCCTGGTACGATAGTTGTGCTCATCAGTTAGATGACTATCGTACCCTTCTAAGATGCAATTTTGTATCGATGTTTGCCCAATAATATATAAATCAAAGCGTGGAGATCTGATGTGAATTTAATTACTTATTGAATTATAAATATTCAGTCACTCCACTTAAACAAAAGAATTTCTTTTCAAATTTTCTTCATATTCTATAAGATGTTAATTAAACCTTATAAAAATATATTTTTAGAAAATTGGCCTTTAAAAGTTCTTGCAACGCCCATTTTGTGGACGTTTTTTGATGGAGCCAGTCTGGGTAAATCTGAACCCACTATCCATTTTAATTTAATGTTTAGTCATGATAGAGAACAATGATGCGACCGCATAAACATGTATCTAACTAACCTTAAAAAAAGTGAAAGCCCTTAAGCCCTTATTTATCCCATAAATAGAAGAATAATTAAAAAAAGTTCAGAATTTAGTGAAAACGGATCGCTTAAAAACTACCCATTGTTTAATCTTTTTCTCCTTAATTTTTAACTTTGGGCGATAAACTCCCGATGTATATATATTTTATTTACAAACGGTTATCATATCTTAATTTAACAACTAGCTGTCACTTTGACAGTTTTCAGTTTGACATCTGTCACTTTGACAGCTGTCAAGTTTCAAAGTGATATACATCAAACTGACAGCAACGAAGCCTTGCAAAAGGTCACAGTTTTACATTACATCCGATGTATTTAACTATCCACGTTAAAAAAAAATTTAAAAAAAACTTGTGTTTCGAACTTGACTTCGTGTTTAGATGGCAAATTTCTGACATTTTGTTAACAAAGTCTTTTGAAAATCCATAGAAAACAAAATTAAAACTTGTGATTATTGAAAAAATCCGGGACCGGTTCATGACAAACTCAAACCATTAATCCAAACAATGTCTTATTCAGCAATGGCCGTATTAAACTAACATACATAATTCAATGCTTAAGAGTCTATCTAATATGGAACTGCTCTGATCCCTAAGTCATTTGGAGTAAATTTGAATATGATTTTACTTTTCATGAAATAAATTATGTGAATTATAAATTTAATAATAATTTGGTACTTTTTGATATTTGAAAATTTGGACGCAAACCGGGTGAGAATATTTGATTATATTAAATATCGTAGAATGAATTATTTTTTTAGGATATTCACCCGGTTGGTATTCAAATTTTCAACACGAAGTCAAGTTCAAAACTCAAGGTTTCTAAAATTTTTTTTTTCTAAACATGGGAAGATAAATACATAGATTGTAATGTAAGGCTGCAACCTTTTGCAAGGCTTCGTTGCTGTCAGTTGACATATGTCACTTTGAAACTTGACAGTTGACATCTGTCACTTTGAAACGTGACAGTTGTCAGAGTGACAGATGTCAAACTGACAGCTGTCAAAGTGACAGATGTCAAACTGACAGTTGTCAAAATGACAAATGTCAAACTAACAGCTGTCAAAGTGACATGTCAAACTGACAGCTGTCAAAATGACAGATGTCAAACTGACAGCTGTCAAAATGACAGATGTCAAACTGACAGCTGTCAAAATGACAGATGTTAAACTGGTCAGAGTGACAGATGTCAAAGTGACAGCTGTCAAAGTGACAGATGTCAAACTGACATCGCTGGAAAAAATTGGCTGAAAACTAAACCACCGAACTGATTTTGATGAAATTTTCAGGAATGATTATTGTTAGGACAAGAAACCAATATAATTAATATCCGTCCACCTCCACGCATAGCTTCTTAAAAAAGTCATTTTTCGTAAAAATTAGAAAAAATGCAAGTGTTAATTAAATTCAAGTTAAAAGTTCAAGTGAGCTCAGCTCAACTCCATAATTGCGTTTCGCCCAGGTACGATAGTTGTGCTCATCAGTTAGATGACTATCGTACCCTTCTAAGATGCAATTTTGTATCGATGTTTACCCAATAATATATAAATCAAAGCGTGGAGATACTGATGTGAATTTAATTATTTATTGAATTATAAATATTCAGTCACTCCACTTAAACAAAAGAATTTCTTTTCAAATTTTCTTCATATTCTATAAGATCCTAATTAAACCTTATAAAAATATATTTTTAGAAAATTGGCCTTTGAAAGTTCTTGCAACGCCCATTTTGTGGACGTTTTTTGATGGTGTAACGGAACCTGTTGGTGAAGACAAGGACATTCAGAAAAAAGTAAACTTCCAATCTCCCTAAAGAGGAGGTACCATATCCAAGGATCACGAAAATGAAAGTACATTTCTAATTTAGCTTAATTCCTTGAAGTCCTTGCCAAACCTTCACTCCTTAAGCCACCATTACGACCCCTAGACTACAGGATCCTAAATGCCGACCCTGGCAGCGAAAGTGAAGGGGTTTTCATAGTTACAATGGCTCGGCATGCTTGCATTAGCCAAGGCTCAGCTCGTCGAATATGGATGGGTTCTTGCCATCGTAACTAAGAACATGTGTTACGTTTAAAAATCATGCCGAATGAAAGATGTATGTTCAGTAAACGAAAATAAAAAGAAAAAAAAAAATGGTTCGAAAATAAAATCGAGACCAGAAATTCATCCAGTTTAAAACGAAAAAAAATCACTTCGAATTTCAGTTAAAATGGAAAACAAGTGAGAGAAACTAGGAGTTGGCAACCCTGGAGAGAGGAAGGACAAGGTGTAAAGTCCTAATTAGTCCCCTTTCACACGAAGAAACAAGTTGCTGGAGATTTTTTTGACGTTTTCTTTTAATCTCCTTAAAAATCTCTTGTACCTTTCACACAAGGAAACAAATCTCCAGACAATTTTTAAAATTTCCTTTGAAAGTCTATTGGTTGAACACACCTAAACCTAGATGTGAAAGGAAATGTCAAAAAATCTCCTCAAATCTTCGACCGGGGAGATTCTGTTCGCCCCTCTTTCCTCCTGCCCTTCTCACCCAGGAACTAAAAGTTGCTGGCAACTCAGTTTCCTCGTGTGAAAGGGCACTTAGGCAAACCCACCCTCGCTTCACCGTTGCGATGCGTCCTTGGTTACTGCAACCTCAAAATATGTTTATGCAGTAACCCCCTAATTTGCAGTTCCGCGATAAACTAAATTAACTCGGATCTTACCATGGTTAACTTCATCTGCTATAGGAGGTCCTTTAGCTTGGTCACATCCACCCTAGATAAAGCTTTTACCAAATCATTTTAATTATTCCCTAAAAATCTTCAAAATTGAAAATGGAACCAACTTCCCATACTGTAAGAGAAAATTATAAAACGGTATGTTTTTTTTTTTCTTAAAACGTTATAATTTTCATTTTATTAAAGATAAAATAATAGTAAATTTTCATGTATATAACCCTAATTGTGAAAATAATTTCATATAAAAGAAAAGGGTTTTTCCCAAAATCGTTATAACAAAAAAAGTTAAGGTACATTAATCATCGAAATAATTGCTTTACAAAACACAAATTCTACTTAAGTATATAAAAAAAACTAACGTTTTGTTTCAGAACTTTTGTGGCTATGTTAAATTAGTTAACTATTTAATTTTATTATTAGCTTGCTATTTTTGTATTTCTTTTCTTATAATTTGTTGCTTTTTTTTTTTTTTACTTTAACTCTAGGATTTATTTTTCTAATCTAGTGGGTAGAATGGATAGTAAATACTTAGCTTTTGTGAACTTTTATAAACGAAGTTTTGTAGATGTCGGTTTATATTGCGGTAGTGGATGGCTGTACCTACTTGTTGTTCGTAAATTGAAGTAGGTGTTGTAGGATCTGGTGGCAAATATGGCTGGTGTGTGGTTGTGTGGATCTGCTGTTAAAATGCTATATGATGGTTGTCTTTATGGAGTGGATGTTGTAGGATTATGTTGCTATTGTGGCTGGTGTATGGTTGAGTGGATCTATGCTGTTAAAATGATATGTGTGTTGTCGTTATGGTGTGGCAGTTGTATGATATTGCTGCTATTTGGTGTGTAATGTGTTAACGTGATGATGAATATGATTGAATGTTGTTGCTATGGCGGGGGTTGTATGTTTCTGCTGTTATAATGGCGTGATGTATCGCTGGTATGATGGACGCAGGCGAATATTGAATTACCTTGATTTAATGTGACTATCTCAGGAGTTGTATTTTGTGTTGACCTTGTTGCATTTGTTGCAAGTTAGTGCGTTTCGAAATAGTTGTCCAGCCTGGTGTTATGGCTTGAATTCACGTGGTTGAATTCTTGGTAGGGATTCCAAAAGTATCCGCCTGGATTCGGATTCCGGTGGAGGCGTTGGTTTTCTGTGCTGTTTCGGCGGTTGGATGGCTTGGTGTGGATTTGGCTGGCATTGAGTTGTTGTGTAGATGTTAGTCTTGGCGTGGGCTGGTTCCTTGGGTTTATGGTGTTATTGGTTTGTGGTGCCTTGGCTAGTTCTGAGGCGTGCTAGGTGTTGGCTTTTGTGTGGCGTGATTTTGGTGTCTGTGGTGCGCTAGCCCTGGCTGAAATTTTTAGTCGGTGTTGACCACTTTAACCTGCAAAATTTTGTGGGTTGAAGATTGACATGGTACTTCCAAACAACAACAAAAAAAAAACTACCTGGTTCGCTTTCGCAATCGGAGTTAAAAAAAAACCTAGGTTCGCTCTTACGAGAAGGCGATTAACCTTATGAGTCGGGTGGCTGCACAATCACTTTCTTGTATAGATGCACTTTTCGTTTCGTCTATTTTAAATAGAAAAATATACTACTTTTTCGATTTTAATAATAAAACCTTTGTTCCTTCAGGAAGAACTTACTTAATCGTAAAAACCAAAACCGTTTTTAAAGTATGCGGGACTGTACCTCGAATTTGTACTTTAATAATTTTTATTTTTTTATTTTTCTACCACTCGCGACTAACACGCACTAATCACCAGAAACCAACTGACTTGAAATTTTCAGGATTTCAACCTCCTACTTATTTTCTGGTTGGTGAAAAGTTGACGAAAGTTGGATTCTCATCATGGAAGTTTATCCGGGCTTCCGTTTCATCGCTTTTTCCCTTGAACTTTAATCAAAAAAATCCAAAATTGATTTTACGATCTTTCTTTGAATTTTTCATAAATAAATGTGAAAAAATTGTCAAAATTTGGTCAAAATTGGTAAAGTTCGAAAAGCGGAAAAAACAAATATTTAACTTACACCACCATTTTCTCTGGTATTAGTTAACGAATCATATATTTTTTGGTCCCTTCTCCTCTTTTGTTTTTTTTTTTTCAATATTCTTCCTTTCCTTAAACCCACTTTTAGGTATCCATCCTTCGTGATTTAACTAAAATAAGTTTGTAATTTCACATACCAAAGCGTGGTCCAGTGGTCTAGGTGATGGTCCAGTTTCACCATTTGCAGGTTCGAATCCCAGTATCCCCACTTTTTTTTTATATTTCTTTTTATTTTAGGCTACTTTTACTTTTTTATTCTTCTTTTTTTTAATAATTTTTCCTATACCAAGGTAACAATACTCCACTGTCTCCTGGACGTCCTCATGAAAAGTATCTAACCTATCACGAAACAATGACGAAATAAATTTCCATTGAAAACTCCAAACCTTTTTTTTTTCTTATAACGACTAGTTCGACCCTCCCTAAAATAGGCTACACTTTATGTGTCCCCAAACCACGAATTCAAATTTCATAACTTGAAACTGTTATACTACTCATTTTCTCACAAACCTGCTTCCTTTTCCGAGTTCGTATGAGGCAAAGGAACAGGAAATACACCAAGAGACTCATGCACAGACTGATAGCCGGGCACACACACAAGAAAAAAACCTTATCTGCGTATGTCCTTGCAGTGATATACGCCAACTCGTTTCCCACTCATGTCCTCTAGCTCATACAGATTGTTTCCTATGACCTTCTTAATTCTCATTTTTAAAAATTTAGGGGATAACTTAGCATTAATCTTTTTCGAGGCATCGCTCAGAACGAAATTTCTTCTGTAGACTACCTCCCCCACGGAAAATTTTACGGCCTTACTCCTAGTGTTGTAAACGTTTTCGTATTTGGAGTGCGCATTAGCCAATGACTCTTTTATGTAGGAATGCAGTATATAATTCAAAGTTAAAAGTTCAAGTGAGCTCAACTTAAACAGAAGAATTTCTTTTCAAATTTTCTTCATATTCAATTATTGGAATGCAGTATATTCATCTGCGATGCCTTTGAAAGTACCTGAATCTCAGAGTTGTTTAGACCATTAAGGTCTTTGAGCAATTTATAATCGGAACCATGTTCCACCATTGTTTGGCCAAACAGAGCCTCGTATGGTGATACTCCCGTTGCCGAATGGACTGTCGTGCAGAGTGCGCTCGCGATGGAGGGGAGATGTAAGTCCCAATTACGCTGATCTTGATCGATATACGATCGAATTGCGGCCAAAATCGATCGATTCACCCTCTCGCTCGCATTTGCTTGAGGGGAATATGTAGCAGTCTTCACGTGGTTTATACCATACCAGGACATCAGCTTGCCAAACTCTTTGCTCGTAAACTGAGTCCCATTATCTGAAAGAATGGTTTCAGGCACCCCAAACAAACATAAAACATTTTCAGTTAGAAATTTAATTACCGTTTCCGAGTTAGCTTTTCTCAGAGGTTTTATAATAACGAACTTCGTTAGTTGGTCAAGCGCCACAACTATGTGTATATTTCCAGTCTTAGAGCGAGGGTAAGGACCCAAAAAATCAATGTACACCATCTGAAATGGTCTATCCTCCGTAAAGGCTTTCCCCATTGGTGGCCTAAGGATAATATTTGGTGCTTTACACATTTTACAGATGTCACATTTTGCGATGAAAGCTTTCACCTGAGCTGCCATGCCGGGCCAAAAGAACCGAGAGCGTAGTCTGTACAAGGTTTTCGATATACCCCCATGCGAAGCTCGAGGTGTTTGATGAGCTAAAGATATTAAGCGATTAGTCAGAGATTCTGGAACCCACAGCTTCCAAATAAGGTCATCCTCTAACGGATTACCTGTGCAATGTTGGACCTTCTTATAAACGAAATTGTTCGAAACTTGAAGGTCCGGTAGCTGGTTCTTTTGTTCTACGACGGTGTCTATGATCTTGGAGTATTCCTCAGATTTAAAGCTGGGGTCTTCAAGATCTATGTGCAGCACGTCAGATTCCTCCTCCACAACCGAATCATCTGGGCTCAGTGCTTCAACTTCGAATACCCTTGAAAGGGCATCTGGCACCACATTCTGTGAACCCTTTCGATGTTCGATTGTGAAGTCGAAACCTTGAAGCTTCAGGCTCCATCTCGCCAGGCGTGGATCCAGGAATCCAGTTTGGGGGGGGTCATGAAATTTTAGCATCAATAAGAACTGCTTAGCAAAAGTCCAGCTTAATCATGGCTTCATTCCAGTCGAAGGCTTGATCAGGGAGAAGCTTAAGATTTAATCGGACTCCCGCTTATATGTAATTTGAGCTAGAAACTGTACTCATCAACAAGATTTAGCTTCATTTCATACTTTTAGGACAATGATGAGGATAAGATAAACATTTAAACATTTAAGATTGGAGGCGAAATTGACGCGAAAACCGTTGTTTTGAAAACTTTTGAGCAATTTACAAAGAATAATTGACAGTAATGGATTACACATTACATATATAGGTACATAATAAAAAACCAAAAAAAAATCAAAAGGGGTAATTCAAGTATCAAGTGTCAACTTGAGATGAAAAAGATAGGCAAAAAATATGGTGGATTCCATGCCGTAAGAAAAAAACTGCTATCAAAGCAAAAAGGAGGGTATTTTCTATTATGTAATACATATTATTAAAAAAAACTTGCTTGTAACCCAAAAAAATAATTATTTTAATTTAACAATATTTAAACAATAAAACTATATGATCATATTAGTTCAATACTGTACTTGATTTCAAAGAATTAGGCTAGTTAAGATAAGCTGTGGGTGAAGTTAGCACCGCCATTTTCGATAAAAAAAAGTTGTGCTGTATTCTGCTCATTTTGTGCTGCCTTGTGCCGTAATTATTTAAAAAAAATCGATAATTTTCAAATTTTACGGATGAGAATTTTTTTAAATGTTTGTTGTTGGCCGTAAAAGTTGCAAATATGCGAATTTTTGTATTTCCATATGGCACCACAAACTGAGCACGAAATTGCACAGCTAAGTTTTTTTTATAAAAATGTGAAACTTATAGATACAAAAAGGTATATATGTATTAGTTTTTGGCCTAAAAGTTGAAATTTTGCAATTTTTGTTTATCTTTTCGGCGCATGACAGCTCAAACTGAGCACAAAACAGCATACCTTTTCTTTTAAGAAATTGCGAAATTTCGAAAAAAAATCATTCATAAAATTTGCATGTTTGCAATTTTTTAATTTACGGCCCAAGTTGATCACAATACAGCATAGCGAAAATGGCGGTGCTAACTTCACGCTACAGCTCTTCGCATTTTAGTCTTGTCCATTAAAGTTGCAATTTTGCGAATTTAATTTTCATCTCATTGGCGCCTAGCAGCATAATCTGAGCACAAAATAACACAACTTTTTTTTTAAGAAATATTGAAATTTCAAAAAAAAAGTGAATTCGCAAAATTTTCAAATTTGCAATTTTTTCAATATTTACGACTCAAGGCAGCACAAAATCAACGCAACACAGCACAATTTTATCCTCGAAAATCAAAAATGGTGGTGCTAACTTCACGCACAAGCACATTTAGAAACGAAGACATCCAAGTTATATTTCTAGAAAATTTAAAATAAGCAACTACCATAGATCTTCTGCTGTAAAATTTTCAAAAAAAGAATGCTTCCTTTTTTGATCGGTGCATCCGCAACAAACTGTCTATGACACCCAAAACTATTTTCTTTTCAATTGCAAATAAAACAGAGTTAAGTAAATATAATGTTTTAAATACAGGGTATCACACAGCTACCACCGCAGATGAAAACCATGGGTTACTAAGAGGTATTTTTCTCATTTTCGCTTTGCTTTCGAGTTATAACGGATT
This sequence comes from Dasysyrphus tricinctus, assembly GCA_963921185.1. Lineage (NCBI taxonomy): Eukaryota > Metazoa > Arthropoda > Insecta > Diptera > Syrphidae > Dasysyrphus > Dasysyrphus tricinctus. The sequence goes on from OY992530.1 coordinate 67,755,751, forward strand.
TTGTGATTAAGGGTCCCGTTTTCTTTAAATAGCTTAATCTTTGTCAAACTACGGCAGAGTCTTATTTTTTGCGATGATGGTGACTGTGGGGAACCTTTATTGTTTAAGAGAGTCCGCAGAATTTTAAGTCGGATAGATATCTAAAGACAATTAAGTGTATCCTCGAGGGCTAGTAGTGATTTTTGATCAGTATTTCTTTGCTTTACATTTCATTAAGAAGCTTGGCTTTGTTAAGAAAATAGAAGCTAACCATTAATAGGTCATGTTTTTCGTATAAATTGTAGATTACTAACAAATATGAAATAACCCAAAAAGTTTTTCTCTGTCCTCTAATTTTTTGAATAATCAGTTAAGATTGCTCGTGTTTGTTGTTTTCGCTAGAGCTCTGGGGGGGGTCATGACCCCCATGACCTCCCCCCTGGATCCACCACACGTACGCTCGTAACTTTTTGACTCCGACAACGGCAGCTAGGCACTCGCGCTCTGTAACACTGTAGTTACGTTGTGCCTTATTTAACTTCTGGGAATGGTAGTAAACTGGGCGTTCGTTTTGTTCATCATCCAGTTGACACAACACACATCCTATGCCAGTGTTTGACGCGTCACACAGGATTATGAACTCCTTCTTGAAATTAGGATTGATCAGGACTGGTGCAGAGGTCAAGGTTTCTTTTATCTTTTCAAAAGCCGCTATAGCTTCTGGTCCGAAGACGAATTTCGTACCTTTCTTCAGGCAATCTGTTAGTGGACTAGCCAGAGTTGAGAAATCTTTGACAAACCTTCTGTACCAGCCTGCTAACCGTAAGAAACGCCTAACCTGTCTCGTGGTCTTAGGGACCGGAAATTCAACTATTGCTGCCACTTTATCCTGATTGGTTTTGATGCATCCGTCTCCTACTACATAGCCGAGAAACTTCAACTCTCGAAAACAGAATTTCGACTTTTGCACGTTAATCGTGAGACCTGCTAGTCTTAGTTTCTCTGCTAAGATGTCTAAAAGCTTGACATGCTCCTCAAAAGTACTTGACACCACCAGCAAATCATCAACATAAGGAAAAATTTGTTCTCGCAATTCGACAGGTACCACTTTGTCAATAACTTGACACATTGTTTGCACAGCGTTCTTAAGACCAAATGGCATTACCTTAAACTGCATAAGGGGTCTGCCAGGAACCGTAAACGCGGTTTTTTCCCTTGACGATTTCTCCAGAGGGATTTGCCAGAACGCGTCCTTCAGATCTATGCTCGATATAAAGCGAGTATCTGGAAGACGCGACAGCAAACCCTCTATATGAGTCATTGGATACGCATTTCCTTTCGTCTTGGAGTTAACCTTCCTGTAATCTAGGCAGAGCCTGTTCTTTCCTGGTTTTCGAACCAGGACTACTGGAGAGCTCCAAGCACTGGAACTCCCTTCTATAACTCCAAGCTCAAGCATACGACCCAATTCCTCATACATCAGCTTCTGCACTGCTGGAGAAATCGGATAAAAACGTTGTTTAATGGGATCGGCATCCCCCGTATCTATTGTATGTTCGATCAGTGAAGTCTTTCCAAGGCCTAATACAGCCGAGGAGGGAAACTTGCTGATCATTTTCCTTAATGTTTCTGATTGTTCAACTGTCAAAATGTGTGCGTTGGGATCAAGCTCTTGAGAAGGCATGTCAAGAGAAAGCTCTGAAACGAGGTGAGGAGCCACGTTGAATTCCCTCCAAAAATTCATGCCGAGGTATAACTGCTGCTGAAGAGATGGCACGATATACAAATGTATACTCTTCGTAACACCCTTGTAAGAAACTTTAGCCAAGATTTTGCCTACTATGGCTTGTTTCTTACCGTCCGCAGTCTTTATATTTTGGTTTAACCTCTCGAACTCAAGTTTGTTTTTGAGCAGAAAATCGACTCCTCCCTCCCCTAAACAACTAATGCTAGCCCCGCTGTCAAGCAATCCTAAAGCGTGGTACACATTATCAAACCTGAGTGTCACGCGTGTTGGATATCAAATCTGCGTGAAAAGTTTCGCGTACACACTTATCAGTTATGTTGGGCGTCAGGCAAAGAAATTCCACTACTCGCAGAAAATTGTTTCTTTTTATTTTGATGCTATTTCCGCAACGAATCGTGTTGATTCCTTTTTTACATAACACACACGAGCTTTTTCTTACCTTGTTTGCACTTTTTCCACTGATTCGCTACAAAAATTCTTGTTTTGTTCCGTGAATGACGGCTCATGAATGAAATTGTGTACACATCATCGAGCAACCACCCAACAAACCGAGGGTTGTCACGCAGTATCAAAATATTTTGTGAGCAGGCAGTTCTGAGTGTCAAACCATCATTCAGCGTGTACACATTGTCAGTTCGGTTTGATATCCAACATGGCTGACACTCAGGTTTGATAATGTGTACCACACTTAACATTGGCTGATCAAATATCCTAACATTAGCGTAAGGTCTAAGATCCTCAGAACTACACAATGTAGAGGCTTCTATCGACTTAAACTCTTGTTTCTTTTCTTTGAACCTTTGCCTAAAGGACTTTCTCGGATACTTGTTTCTTAGGTTCTGATGATGTGCCGAAAATTCTATCTCTTACTGCGTAATAATTTTGCAGCCGCTCGTGCAAGGATTTGCGAGGTTTGAAGGATGATTGGACTTTTTCTGTTTCGGTTTCTATTAGTTTTGGTCTAGGTCCTGGTTTCAATATTGTAATAGGTGGAACTGAGTCTTTTGTGGTTATGTTTGTAGGTATTGGTTGACCATTCTGGGAGCTATCAGGTTGGTTGGTTAAACTAACTGTTTGTCCGAGCTGGGATTTTGAGAGCAGTTTCCCTTGGACATGGGACTGCTCTTCGGGAAGTTTCCCGAGCAACGAGGGCATTGAGGTACAGTTGTGTTTTCCCAACCACACCTGTAACAAAAAAGATTTCTTTGAGGCACATGACACTCAAAGTAGGTATGTCCCTTTTCCTTGCAGTTGAAGCACACCAGGCTTCGACCGTCTTTGTTAGTGTTGAAAGCTTCAACGCTTGGATTACCTACTTCGAAATTATCGGGATTATCTGTCTCAATTTCTGAAATATTCCTACGCATTTGTGGGGGTTGTTGAAACGGAATTCTGGGCCTTTGTGAGCTAGGGTCATTATTACTGAGATATTTCTCGATATTCCTACATACGTAGACCATCTCAGACAAACTATTTGTTTGGAATGTAACTAATAACTCGCCCATCCGTCGCTTCACGTTCAATTTCAATAACTCCACTATCTCGTTTGGTTGTTTTGGAACCCTTAACCTGCTATTTAGCTGAAGTATAGCTGTATAGAAGTCGTCAAAGGATTCTGTGGGCTGTTGACGTCTGTCAAAAAGCTTACGAGACAACTCAGAGTCAGTCTCTAAACTCCTGTACTGCTCTATCAAAGCTAATTTTAGGGTATCCCAGTTAGCTGTTTGGTTCGACTTCATATACATCCAAAACCAGTTTTCCACGGGGCCTGTCACAAAGTGATGGAAGTTCTGGACAATTTCTTCCCAACATACGTTGTAACTACTCTTCAGCCTACTCAACCTAAACAAGAAATCGTCTACTGTCATCTGCCTGCCATCAAATTTTAAACCCCATTTGTGGAAATGATGGTACCTGTTAAAAGACGAAGCAGGAACAGAATGAAAGGTACTACCTAGAGGATCGCTTAGGGTCAAATTGTTGAGTTGTTGCAGGAACTCATCTACGTTGGAGGTACGGCCCTGATTAGTGGGATGGGACGTTGATTCACCTTGAGGTCCTTGCGGTCGTATATTCTCTGTAGGATTCTTTGAACTTTCGTTAACTGGAACTGGAGCTGGAGCAGGTAAATTTCTTCTTTCTAAGCTGTATCGTCGTGGGGTGGCCGTTGGAGTTATCGACGCTATTGTTTGGCGCACGATATTCTCTACTTGACTTTGCAAGTACACCCTACTCCGTTCAGCTTCCATTCGCAAAAACTCCAAATCCTTCGCTCGGTTAAATCCAATTGCAGCTGTAACAACTTCCTCGATGTAGTCTGTGAACACCTCATCGTCATCGTTCTCTGTAGCATTACGATCCATCTGACCCGTACCACTTTGAGAAGTAGAATCCCCGAGATTCGTACCTTCATTGACTCTATCCACTCTTTGAGCTGCTAAAGAAGTTGCTCCTCCCTCTGTCCTCTGTTCATTCAAAGATGGCTCTTCCTCCAAGGTCTCATTTTGTGAAACAGTTGTAGCATTAATATTCCCCGCGATTATTGCATTATTTTCCGCAATCGCGTTTGGATTACTCCGTTATTATGTCAGCGATTGAGTAGACGTGTCTTGTTTCGGCTCCCGGTGTTCACCAATTTTCCTCAAATAATAAGTTTAATTTATACCTGTGCATTTTGCAGTACAAACGAAGTTCCCTAGTTAATAGTGATTGCAAATTCAAAACCGAAACATTAACTTAAATCAAATTAAATAAAAGATAAAATTGTGTGTTAATTCTCTAAAAAAACAATAAGCTTAAATGTCAAGCAAGACAAGATCGAACTCTCTTAAACAAGATAGGTTAGGTTAGGTTAGGAGGGGTGTGCACAGCACAGAGGCTGTTGCGTACACGGGGGCCTGTTGGTCCATTGTGATCCCCTTACAAAAAGAAAGCAGAGATGCTCCTAAACTAATGATTCAGATAGACTGGCTCATTAACGAACCAGCCTGTGCTCTCTATGAATTTCCTCATATTTGCCATTGAGACCTGCGCTAGATCATCCAGTTCTCCAACAAACCTGTTTCCCAAGTAACGGAGGCGGCTTGTTTGGAGGTTCGGACAGTCACAGAGCAGGTGTTTAATGGTTTCTACTTCTTCAACATCCTGACAGCTCCTACAACAGTCGGGTGCGAGTACACCCAATCTGGTGGCCATTGTGCCAATGGCGCAGTGACCCGTTAGTACACCTATCAAGATTCTAATGTTCTTTTTACTCAGCGATAGAATATACTGAGTTTCCTTTTCATTAATTCTAGGCCATAGACTTCTAGAGATAACGCAATCGTTCCTGGTAATCCAGGATTTATTGATTCGCTCTTTCGTTGCTAGGTCCATTTTCATTTTAACTACGCCGATCGGGATGTCTAGTCCCATGTCTAATTGGTTACTACTGTTCCTATTTGATAATGACCCCTTCCTTGCTAGTTCATCTGCTATATCATTCCCTTCTATATTGCTATGTCCAGGAACCCAACAGAGTTTGACTTGGTTAGTGTTACAAATTTTGTTCAGTATGCCTCGACATTTTACCACTGTTTTGGATCTTATGGTCTCACTGGCTATTGCTTTGATCGCAGCTTGGCTGTCCACGAAAAATGTGATCTCCGACGAGATCAGTTTTTTCTTGTGTACCAATTCTGCTGCTTTTTGAATAGCGTAAATCTCAGCCTGAAAGACACTACACTCATCTGGGAGTTTATATGACTCTCTTATATTAAGGGCTTCACAGAACACCCCCGCACCTGTTCCTTCTTCCATTTTAGACCCGTCAGTGTAGAAGGGGTCACCCTGTTCACTAATTAGTGATTTGGGTTCCCATCCATGTCTTTCGGGTATTGAAATAGAGAAGTGTTTGTTAAAATCCATTACAGGAGGAATATAATCAGTCTTCACATCAAGTGCAGCCACTGTGTCATACCTTTGTAGGATAGACCCATGACCATAGGTGCTGTGCTTCCAAGAGCCCAGTTCTTTGAGTCGAAATGCGCTTTTGGCTGCTGTGCATCTAGTGTACTCGTTTAGGGGTGGAAGATTTAAAATAATTTCCAAACCTGCCTGTGGCGTAGACCTCTGTGCCCCCGTTATTCCTATACAGGCTAGTCTCTGTACCTTATTCAGGTTTTTGAGATAGCTTACTTTTTCAACAGCTTTCCACCACACTATAGATCCATAGGTAAGTATGGGGCGAACAATCGTCGTGTACATCCACTGGATAACCTGCGGTCGCATACCCCACCGTGTACCAAAGGTCTTTTTGCATGTGTAGAAAGCGCATAGTGCTTTTTTCATTCTTTCCTCTGTGTTACGTTTCCATGTTAGCTTGGAATCAAGGATAACTCCAAGATATTTAGCTTCCTTGGAAAGTTTCAGAGGAATGTCATTAAGTCTGGGAGGAGTAAAATCTCCTAATTTCTTTTTATTCGTGAACAGAACTAGTTCGGTTTTTGTAGGGTTAACCCCGAGACCGTTTTGTGTTGCCCAAGAAGATAGTTCTTTAAGTGCGGATTCCATAATATCTTTGATGGTGGTAAGATACTTACCCGATATCAAAATTACTATGTCGTCTGCATAGGCCACAATTTTAATGCCCTGATTCCTAAATCTTGTAAGAATTTTATTAACAACTAGGATCCAAAGGAGAGGTGAGATTACCCCTCCTTGTGGCGTGCCTCTTGTAACTGTTTTCTCAACAATAGTATCTCCTAGTCGCGAGTTTATGATTCTGCTATTGAGCATGGTATAAATCCAGTCTACAATGACAGGCTCAACTCCAACCTCTTCCAGAGCAGATTTAATGGACTCCGTCTTTACGTTGTTAAACGCTCCCTCAATGTCCAAAAATGCTGCCAGGGTATGTTCTTTGTGCTCGAAACTTTTCTCAATTTGTGAAACGACCTCATGCAACGCAGTCTCCACTGACTTACCCTTAAGGTAAGCGTGTTGGTAGTTGCATAAAATGTTTGGATTGAGAAGGTCTCTAACATGCAGATCAATAATTCTCTCCAACGTCTTGAGGAGGAACGAAGAGAGACTTATTGGGCTGTAATCTTTTGCTGTCGAGTGTGTCGGTTTCCCAGCTTTTGGAATAAACACAACTTTAACTTTTCTCCAGCTGGTAGGGACGTATCTAAGTTTAACACAACTTTTAAAGATTACCCTAAGCCATGGGGTGATTATCTGTAGAGCATGTTGAAGAAATGCCGGAATTATCTCGTCTGGTCCAGCTGATTTAAAGGGTTTGAACGAGTTTATTGCCCACATAATCTTCTGCTCTGTGATAACCTGATCCAATTCAGGTGCTGATTGTAGAGCTTCTAAGGAGTCTGGTTGTTTATAAACAGAGTCCTCAGGGCTCTTACAGTCAGGAAAATGCGTTTCCATAAAGAGTTCAAGTGTTTCTTGGCTCGAGTTCGACCACGATCCATCGGGATGTTTAATATATCCTGGAATCGTGGGGTTATGGGCAAGGACCTTTCGAAGTCTCGCCGCCTCACTTGTGTTCTCAATGGATTCACAGTGTCTAGCCCATGAATCCTTTTTGGCCCGTCTTAGCTCCTTGGTGTATGAGTTAAGTTCAGCTCTATAAGAATTCCAGTCTACATCTAATTTACTCAGTTTGGCCTTATTGAAAAGTTTTCTGACCCCTGTTCTTCGTTTCTTAAGTTCACTGTTCCACCAGGGTGGGCTAGTGGGTTTGATGTTACGAGATATAGGGCAGTTTCTTTCGAAGGCCGTTCTCATTTCACTAGTAAGGTTTTGAACAACAGTATCTATGGTTGAGGTTGCCGAAAGCGTTTCTTCCTCTGGTGGGTCGATACGATCGTTCAACCATTTTGTGTACTCTGTCCAATTTGTTCTAGTTGGGTTTCTAAAGGGCTTAATCTCATTATTATTCCTGTCTAGAGTAAAGAGTATCCTGAAGTGATCTGAGAAAGATTCCTCAGGTGAGACTCTCCAATTCCCTACAGAAATTTTATCGTTATTGCTCATAAGAGTGAGATCTAGAATCTCTTCCCTGTTTTTGTTCCTAAATGTTGGGTGATTACCCTTATTACATAACATAAGGTTTGAACAGAGAATGTATTCAAAAATTGACTCACCCCTTTTGTTAACATCTTTACCTCCCCATTGAGTGTGGTGGGCGTTAGCATCGCATCCCAACACCAAAGGTGTCCCTCTTGCTGTGGTGTGACCCACAAGATCGCGGACTGTTTTTGATGGTGGGTTTTCCTCTTCGTACGGCATGTACGTTGACGCCAAGACGAAGTTACCTTCCCTGGACTCAACGCTGATTGCCACGTTGTCCTTGTTGCTGTACCTAGATAAAAAGAAAGCATTAATCGACTTTTTTGCTAGAATACAACTTCTTATTTCACCTTCTGACGTGGAGTGGAACAGATTATAGTTTTTTGACCTTAATCCTTGTACCTGATTCTTACGAATCCATGGTTCTTGGATTAAGGCCACATCCACGGCCTCCTGAGACATGTAGAGCATTAGGTCGTGCGTCGCTGCTTTAGCGTGATGCAAATTAATTTGCACCACCAGCAGCTTTTGACTCCCCTTTGCTAACATGCCTCCTTACCTTTACGGTTCCGAGACCATATCTCAACACGTCTTCGTTCCCTTTAAGAAGAAGGTCAGATTTCTTGTCAATAATGAACAAGAGGTCCTTTCCTTCCCCTCTGAGACTCTTCTTGGAATGAAGAAGTTTCCATTCTAGTATGGGCAGCTCCTTATTCTGTTTCGCCAGCAGTTTAATCATGGATGCATCCTCATGCATGGCAGGAGGAGGGATCCATATATTAACCTGCTGGCGAAGTGGCAGAGCTGTGACGGGAAGAATCCCAAGAGATGCCCCCTCCCACAGTTCGCCAATATTGGTGATTGTGTGAGTGAGGAACTCCAGGGATTTCTTGTCCCCACAGCAAACCACTTTTACTCCCTTTCGCCAACCAGCTCCATCAAAGGTGTAGTCCTCAGAACTATCATCCTCGGATGTCACCATCATGGCTTTGATGATTTCATTTTCTACAAGTAACCAATTTTTTGCCGTGATTTTCCCATCCGGGTCGTCTCGACTTATTATGGCTACCTGTAGATCGATCGGGGTGGTGTCAAAACTGTTGGTTTTAAGCTTTTTATAACCTTCAGTCTTGGTTGCCTCCTCCGATCTTGCCCTCTTAGATGAACCTGGATTCGTCCCAGAAGAGTTGCCTACCAGTGCTTTCTCGTTCCTTTTCAGGTTCGATGAAGCGTTGGCCTGCTGTTTCTTGCTGGAGGTCTCCAGTTTCGTCTTTGAGCCGGTACTAGCGGTAGAGTTATTGCCCGCCTGTTCACGGTTTATCTTTTTAGGGATAGACCTAGATGCGGCAGCAATTACTTTTTCGTTTTCTGGCTTTTTGGCGTTCAATAGAGGTTGGGAGGAAACAATGGGTGCAGTGGCGGTCGTTGCCGACTGACGTTCATAGTTCCTCACCAATTTCCTATGCTTTTTCAAAAGGGCCTTGTCTCTCGAACTGAGAGTATTTGGGTCCTTTTTCTCAGTAGCACTCACGAATCTTTTAGAGGATCTGTAGTTACTGCGTTGCCTCGAAGCTTTGAGGGGTGCAGTAGGCTTCAGCATGGTCTCTTCTTGACTCGAGTCTTGCAACAACTCGTCCTCGGTTTGACTTCCTATAGAGGGAGGTCTGTTCGAGGTCTCCCTACCTTCAATAGCTAAGCTATCTAGAGCAGGAAGAAGAGATGCTGCAAGGTTGTGCACGTTCGGTTGTCTATTTAAGACGGGTTTGGTCGGGTTTTCTAGATTTTTTGTCACTGGCGACTTAGCTTCTTGCGAAGCCAAGCCCTCGCCGACAGCCGTGACTTCTGTCGACACTTGAGCGTATATCCCCGCTCGGATTTCATTATTTTTTGGACTTTGCATGACCATTCATTATTGTTTTGGATAAACATCCCTGTTTTTTGTTTGGTTTTTCTTAGTTGTATGCCCCTGCAGCTGGATTGCTGGAGGGTCATAACGTAAGCCCCCTCGCCAACGTCAAGGCGAAAACCACGAGGGGGTAAAACAAGATCCATCCTCCTCACCTCGCACCCCTTTAACCCTCGTAAACTCCGACAAAAAGACAAAAAACAAAAAAATGGAAGGGTCAATAGAGGAATGCACGAAGCAAAGTGAGTTAATTGTTAATCTCTTATCGTCTAAAATAACCGAGTCCGAACAAAGAATATTAAATAGAATTGAAAGCATTGATGTTGAAATAACTTCAATGAAATCTGACATTGCCAAAATTGATGAAAGAGTTACTGATATTGAATTGAAAATTATTAATAATAGTGCTCTCAAAACTCAAATCGAATCGACAGTTATTAATAATAATGCTCTTAAAAATCAAATCGAATCGACAGTGATTGATAATAAAGCTCTTAAAACTCAAATATCTGAACTTAAATTAATAATTGATGCTCAAGAGAATAAAACCGTTGCTGCTGATGCTTTAATTCATAAAGTTCCTTACACTTCTGATGAAAATCTTAAAATCTTGTTCAATAATTTATGTGTAACAATAGACATTAAAGCTCCAACTTTAAATCACATTTATCGTATCCGCTCTCAGAACAATGCAGACCCACCTATAATAATCAAATTTAAATCTCCCTATGATAAAATTTTTTTTCTTAAATCCATTGCACTTTTTTGCAAAAAGAAAGAGTCACAACTATGTTTACGAGATTGTGGATTAGACTCAGATGCTTCCATATACATTCACGAATCTCTTACGAAACAAAACCACTCAATCATGAAGTATGCGCTTGGTCTTAAGAAGAAAGAAAAAATTGCGTCAACATTCTCATACCGTGGAAATGTATACGTCAGACGACAACAACAGTCCGAAGCTCAGCGAGTTAATTATTCTCTTCAATGTCTAAATGACATCATAAATGCTCACTATGAGGATAGCTCAAACATCATCGCACCACTTACTACACTACCATCAAGCAACATGTCAATTAAAACCTCCAACCTTGAACTGCATCACGCACCGGACTTGCATGAAAGCTCTACGCAGCACCAGCCCGAAGCCCGAATATGATAGCTGTCGCCATCAGCAATAGAAGTAGAAGCACTTACTTAATCGCATCGAAGCATTAATATCTGAATTAAATTAAATTGTATTTTCTTTATTTTTACTTTTTTTTTATTTCATAATTAAAATTAATTCTTATCAATATTATAAATTTCCTTAGAATTATTATTTTGAACTAACTTTTTGTAAACGTTACGAAAACCTACATAATATAATAAATTAGAACATATTTACTTTAAATTTATCTTTCTTCTCTTCTTTTCTCTCTTTTCTTTTCTTTTCTTTTCTTTTCTTTTCTTTTCTTTTCTTTTCTTTTCTTTTCTTTTCTTTTCTTTTCTTTTCTTTTCTTTTCTTTTCTTTTCTTTTCTTTTCTTTTCTTTTCTTTTCTTTTCTTTTCTTTTCTTTTCTTTTCTTTTCTTTTCTTTTAGGGTTGTGCTATTTATCATTATTTTCTTTTTTTTTTCTTTCTTTTTCATTTAAAATGAATTCTGGTAATCTACGTCTCCTTTCACACGAAGAAACAAGTTGCTGGAGATTTTTTTGACGTTTTCTTTTAATCTCCTTAAAAATCTCTTGTACCTTTCATACGAGGAAACAAATCTCCAGGCAATTTTTGAAATTTCCTTTAAAAGTCTATTGGTTGAACACACCTAAACCTAGATGTGAAAGGAAATGTCAAAAAATCTCCTCAAATCCTTGACCGGGGAGATTCTGTTCGCCCCTCTTTCCTCCTGCCCTTCTCATCCAGGAACTAAAAGTTGCTGGCAACTCAGTTTCCTCGTGTGAAAGGGCACTACGTTCCATGATTAACGTTTTGAGTAGGCAGCGAGCTGGTTTTCAGGTGTGTCATATTAATGCGCAAAGTTTGATGATAAAAATAGATGAGTTTCGTTACATTTTTGAAAATTCTCAAGTTGACGTTATTTGTGTATCCAAAACCTGGCTAACCGCCGAGTTAAATGATCTATTGTGTTCTCTTAATGGGTATAAAATCTTTCGATGTGATAGGAAACGTAGCAGAGGTGGTGGAGTTGCGATCTATGTAAGGGTAGGTATACAATGTAAGGTAAAATGCTCCTCTGCTGATGATAGTGCAATTGAGTTTATGTTTATAGAAATATTTAACGGCTTAGAAAAGCTTCTACTTGGTGCTGTATACAGACCTAGCCATAACATTTGCTTTTCACCGCTTATCTCCATCATAGAACAAATATCTGCTTCCTATCCTTCAATTATATTATGTGGTGATTTCAACTGCAATCTTCTTGTTCGAAACACTTTGGTGGATGAACTCAGCTCTCTTAATCTTTACTCAGTTAATACTACTACCCCAACACATTTCTCTAATTTTGAGCCTACCTTATTGGATCTTTTTATCGTCAGTAACAAAAAAAGAGTTGTTTTTTATGATCAATTGTTGGCACCGGCTTTCTCTTTGCATGACTTAATTTTTCTTACGTATGATTTTCAAGTCGAGGTACATACTGAAATATTCGAATACAGAGATTTCAGACACATCAACTATGCTATACTTCAATCGGAAGTGCATAACATTTATTGGGACTATATCTTTTCAAAGCCCTCACCTAGCGATAAGGTAGAGTATCTGAACAGTAATGTTCTTAGACTCTTTGATATGCATGTGCCACTGAAAACTAAAATTTGTAATCCCCAAAACAAACCATGGTTCACCAATGAAATTCAATCATTAATGCGAAATCGCGATCTTGCCTACAAACGATGGAAAACGTTTCGGCTTGATAGTTTTCATCAACAATATCGATCTCTGAGGAATAGAACTTTAGTGGCAATTCGTAATGCAAAGCTTGCCTTATACTCTAACCGTTTTAATAATTCATTGAGCTGCAAACAAATCTGGCAAAATCTAAAGATGATCGGTGTTGGTAAATCTAAAGGTGTTTTGACTGAAGATATCGACATAAATGTCCTGAACCAAAGCTTTGTATCATCGAGTAACTCCATAAATACTTATACACCTTCACCCTTATCTTCTGTTTATGATAGCGATTCCGTAGTTGAAAGTTTTATTCGACTTTTCTACTATATCTGCAGAAGATGTGGTAGAAGGAATCCTCTCAATTAAATCAAAAGCTATTGGATTGGATGAAATGCACCCGTCGTTCTTAAAACTTCTTTTGCCTGTACTGCTGCCGTATATAACCCATATATTTAATTCAATTATAGTTACTAATGAATTTCCTACGCAATGGAAAATGGCAAAAATAATACCTGTTCCAAAAACCTCGAGAGGAGATGATTTTAGGCCAATATCAATATTGCCATTTCTATCAAAGGTGTTTGAAAAAATCATACAGAAGCAAATAAGTACGTTCCTCGAGCACGAAAATATATTGACGTCAAAACAATCCGGATTTCGTAGGAAAAATAGTTGCATCACTGCTTTGATTAGTGTTTCGGAGGACATACGAAAATCTATAGATAATGATTATGTCACGTTTTTGATACTCCTCGACTTTTCGAAGGCATTCGACATGGTGAATCATTCTATTCTTTGCGAAAAGCTCTCTGGTTTTTATAACTTTTCCTCAGACGCAGTCAAGCTGATCCATTCTTATCTTACCGAAAGGACGCAAGCGGTTGAACATAAAGGAGTCCTCTCGAACTTCGTTTTAAACACAAGTGGTGTCCCCCAGGGATCTATACTTGGCCCATTGTTTTTTTCTCTATATATTAATGAGCTTCCAAAAATTATAAAAAGCTGCTCGATACGATTATATGCTGATGATGCTCAGCTATACCTTAGTTGTCCGTTGGGACTTATTGAACACTTTGTTACTTGCATAAATGAAGATCTAGAAGATATTTCACGCTGGTCACACCAAAATAGTTTAATGCTTAATCCGAAAAAATCTAAATGTTTATTGATTTCAAAGAGTAAGATAGATGTATCTTACTTCCCATTTATCTTGTTAAATGGTGCCCCTATTGAATATGTAGAATCAGCTAAGAACTTAGTCAATTCAATTCAATTCAATTTCTTTTATTGAACATTATATATACAAACTGGCTTATAACTAATATGATACTATGATAAATTTACATTTGTTGGCACATAGGGGGCCTAACGTTATACAATGTCTTAAGTTTAACAAATTATAGATATATAAATTACATGTCAAAAAAATTTAAATTAAAAGTCGGCTGACTTAATCATCCTCAGGGTGTTCATTCCCCCTGTTAGGCGGGCCTTTAGAGTGGGGGCAGCCCTTGAAGCTTGCAGGATGTCCTTCTTTCTGACAGTTGGCACACCATACGTCCAGTCCTGTGTTCTCCTTTCGCTTGCATTGTCCGGGCTCGTGGTCTTCTTTGCACTTGACGCACACGTATTGGCGGCCACAGTTGGTGGCTACGTGCCCGAAGCGCTGGCAGTTCCGGCACTGGACGATGTCATTGGACTTCATTCGCTCCCAATGAACCCTCTGGTTCATTATTAGGGTCTTGGAGCACACCTCGTTGATGTCACACGTCTTTGATACTTCAACGACAGTAGTGCTTTGTCTTTGCCTTCTTGGATTTGAAGTGCGTCACTGAAATTATTGGGAGTCCCTCGATGCGGAGCTCATCTTCGACTTCTATGGCTGAACAGGTAAAATGTATACCTTTCAGTAGAAGGAGGTTCTTCCTGTCTTCCCTTGGCGTAAATGAGTTGAACTGTATCTTCATGGTTTTGAGGTACTTCTTGATGGCTTCGAATGATGTTTTGTCCTGGGCGTTGATGATGGTGGTCTTCGTGCTCCTGTTTTTGAATGTCACTGATATGTTGCTTGCCTTGCAGTGTCTCCTTATCTCGGCGACACTTCCAGAGAAGCAAAATATCGGAGGCATTCCAGGACCTTTGCTTGGGTTGACGGCAGCTATGTCATTAGTTGTCTTCGGGGTCTGAGCAGGAGCAGGATTAGAGGCTGCTACTGCTTTGATGGCGGCTGATAATGTTGATGCTTTTGCGGCTTCTTCAATTTTGGCTGGCGTTTGTTTCTTTGCCTGGATTGGAGGGATCTTCGGTGACTCTACGTCCAATTGGGGGCGCTTAGTTGTGTCCTTTGGTGCAGATTTTCCTGTTTTACGTGGTCTCTTCTGACCAGGTAAAGGTGAATCGCTGAAATCGTCCTCTGAACTTACTTCCGATGCCTGGCTGGATGAAATCACTTCATAAATGACCTGTTCTTCCTTAGCGTTCACTTCCGAGCGCTCTTCAGCATCATCGTCATTGGATGAATCACAGTTAGAAGAATCTTCAACCTCCATACTGTCACCTTCTTTGCTTTCTTCTTCGTTTCTTTTGGTCGGGGTAACAAATTTACTGAATGTCTCGTTAAGCCTCGGTCCATAATCGGGTAGGTGAGTGACTATCCTGGTCAGCAATGCATCGAGCGAAGCAAATGCTGCCTCCGGATTAAATGGTTCACCCATTTCCGGCTTAACTTCACTTTCACTTTTATTATTTTACTACACTGATTAAAACGCACAACACTTATTTTAAAAAAAAACCTTTATTCCGCGAATTAATCAGGATTAGCACTTGTTAACCGCAGGTAGCCCGCAGGTATACCTGAGTTACACTTCTGTTTTATTTATTTCGGGGTGGATATTTTTTTTTTTAATCTTCCGCTAACGATGCGCACGCACTGAACGATGTACACTGAATGAGCTAAGAACTTAGGTGTTATCTTTAATCGCAGCTTAACTTGGAAAAACCACGTTGCTTATATTGTTGGTAAAACATACGGTGTCCTTCGCACACTTTGGTCGACACAATACTATACCCCCTTTAATATTCGAACGTTGCTCGTTAAAACCCTTACTATTCCACTTATTACTTACGGCTGTAAGTAAATAAATAAATAAATAAATACGATACGTCCATGGACTACGCCGGTTTGACAGTGTTTCGCAACATGCATCACACTTTCTTGGAATGTCTTTTGAAAACCTACTCAAATTTCGGTCTTTAGTCTTGTTTTCGGATATACTTTTAACTCGCCAACCCATTGATCTCTACAATGAAATCACAATATTAAATTCAAGTAGATCTAGACACTTATTGATCCCTCGCTTCAGCTGTTTGACGTCTGAACGCCAGTTTTTTGTCAATTCTACACGTCTTTGGAACCTACTACCGCATCAATTAAGAAGCATTAATAGCATGATTCTACTGAAGAAAGAACTTAAACTACATTTTGGAAATATATAGAATATAGATAATTATCGTTCTCTTTTTAAACTTGAAAACTTAATTCTTAAACTTGTAACATTATAAAATATACAACATTATTTATTTGTACAATTATAAAGCTTCACTATAAATAAGATAATATATCTTACAGTGTAAGCAGATCATAAAATAAAATAAAATACTAAAATACTAAATCGTACGTTTCAAAAGACAACCTCCGTTTTTCCATCTTGGTCAATATGTACAAAGAGAGAAAAAAAAAAAACCTATCCCCAAAGAAAAAGAAACCCTTATTCAAAACCAAAACGGAATTTCCTAAATTTTTAGGCTCAGACTCAATTCAAAAATTTGTAACTAGATCAATTAAATAAAAGACTATTTCTCACAACAAGATGCAAAAAAAAAACTTGTAAAATGTTTCAAAATATATGTAGATAAAAAAAGCGTATAAATAGAGAAAAAAAAAAAAAACTTAGTAAAAACGAATTGTAAACATCCAATATAATCCAAAAGGAAAATCCAAAAAAAATATCTAAAGCTAAAAGAGAAAAAAAACTTAGATCCAAGCTAGCAGTAAGATTGGAAAAGAACTAAGTGCTTAGTACTAAGTACTAAAACGATAATCCAAAGAATTATCCTTCAATTCAATCTTCAGAATTGTAGGGTCAGAAAAAAAAGGTAAATTTTAAAAAGGAAAACTCAAGAAAAAGGTAGGTTACAAAGAGAAGAAAACAAATAGAAAAATCAAAACCAGAAATCAAAAAAATTAGATGTATCTATCATAGAAATATTAGGGTGGATGTGACAAGTTATAACCTCTCGTACAATAAACGAAAAGCCGATAAAGATGCCAATAATCCAATCTCACAGGATGCTCTCTCCTTTTCCAACTCACTTGCTTTTAAAATTACTAAAAGACAAACAATCGCCGCCGAAAGAAAAATAAATTTATTTTGTTTAAAAAAAATTAAGTTTTATTAGTTTGTTTGAATTATTCTTAATACTCAAGGTAGACTTTTAATACTCGCTTCCAAATACCAATCAACGACTTTAAATAATTGGGTCGAGGACTTATTCGTACCTCTTATCTTAAATTCAAAACTAAAGAGTAACAACAAAGTAACGAATAAAATCAATCCATAACTCGGATTATCCTTTAGAAGTAAAATTAACTTTTATTAAAGTAAGAAAACTATAGAAGCTTAACATTGAGCGCAACAGGCTGACCAGGGACATCATCACCCAACCACTGGACGTCAAGTGTTAGCTACTTAAGGGTTCATTACACGCGAAATTTTCTCAAAACTAAAAATTACAAAAAGTAAAAAATTAAAAAAAAAAAATTTTCTCTTTCTTTGGCATATCCTTTTTCCTTCCAAAAAGGACGAATTCGGCCCCACATTGGGCGCCACCTGTAACGGAACCTGTTGGTGAAGACAAGGACATTCAGAAAAAAGTAAACTTCCAATCTCCCTAAAGAGGAGGTACCATATCCAAGGATCACGAAAATGAAAGTACATTTCTAATTTAGCTTAATTCCTTGAAGTCCTTGCCAAACCTTCACTCCTTAAGCCACCATTACGACCCCTAGACTACAGGATCCTAAAGGCCGACCCTGGCAGCGAGAGTGAAGGGTGTTCATAGTTACAATGGCTCGGCATGCTTGCATTAGCCAAGGCTCAGCTCGTCGAATATGGATGGGTTCTTGCCATCGTAACTAAGAACATGTGTTACGTTTAAAAATCATGCCGAATGAAAGATGGATGTTCAGTAAACGAAAATAAAAAGAAAAAAAAAAATGGTTCGAAAATAAAATCGAGACCAGAAATTCATCCAGTTTAAAACGAAAAAAAAATCACTATTCGAATTTCAGTTAAAATGGAAAACAAGTGAGAGAAACTAGGAGTTGGCAACCCTGGAGAGAGGAAGGACAAGGTGTAAAGTCCTAATGAGGCAAACCCACCTTCGCATCACCGTTGCGATGCGTCCTTGGTTACTGCAACCTCAAAATATGTTTATGCAGTAACCCCCTAATTTGCAGTTCCGCGATAAACTAAATTAACTCGGATCTTACCATGGTTAACTTCATCTGCTATAGGAGGTCCTTTAGCTTGGTCACATCCACCCTAGATAAAGCTTTTACCAAATCATTTTAATAATTCCCTAAAAATCTTCAAAATTGAAAATGGAACCAACTTCCCATACTGTAAGAGAAAATTATAAAACGGTATGTTTTTTTTTCTTAAAACGTTATAATTTTCATTTTATTAAAGATAAAATAATAGTAAATTTTCATGTATATAACCCTAATTGTGAAAATAATTTCATATAAAAGAAAAGGGTTTTTCCCAAAATCGTTATAACAAAAAAAGTTAAGGTACATTAATCATCGAAATAATTGCTTTACAAAACACAAATTCTACTTAAGTATATAAAAAAAACTAACGTTTTGTTTCAGAACTTTTGTGGCTATGTTAAATTAGTTAACTATTTAATTTTATTATTAGCTTGCTATTTTTGTATTTCTTTTCTTATAATTTGTTGCTTTTTTTTTTTTTACTTTAACTCTAGGATTTATTTTTCTAATCTAGTGGGTAGAATGGATAGTAAATAATTAGCTTTTGTGAACTTTTATAAACGAAGTTTTGTAGATGTCGGTTTATATTGCGGTAGTGGATGGCTGTACCTACTTCTTGTTCGTAAATTGAAGTAGGTGTTGTAGGATCTGGTGGCAAATATGGCTGGTGTGTGGTTGTGTGGATCTGCTGTTAAAATGCTATATGATGGTTGTCTTTATGGAGTGGATGTTGTAGGATTATGTTGCTATTGTGGCTGGTGTATGGTTGAGTGGATCTATGCTGTTAAAATGATATGTGTGTTGTCGTTATGGTGTGGCAGTTGTATGATATTGCTGCTATTTGGTGTGTAATGTGTTAACGTGATGATGAATATGATTGAATGTTGTTGCTATGGCGGGGGTTGTATGTTTCTGCTGTTATAATGGCGTGATGTATCGCTGGTATGATGGACGCAGGCGAATATTGAATTACCTTGATTTAATGTGACTATCTCAGGAGTTGTATTTTGTGTTGACCTTGTTGCATTTGTTGCAAGTTAGTGCGTTTCGAAATAGTTGTCCAGCCTGGTGTTATGGCTTGAATTCACGTGGTTGAATTCTTGGTAGGGATTCCAAAAGTATCCGCCTGGATTCGGATTCCGGTGGAGGCGTTGGTTTTCTGTGCTGTTTCGGCGGTTGGATGGCTTGGTGTGGATTTGGCTGGCATTGAGTTGTTGTGTAGATGTTAGTCTTGGCGTGGGCTGGTTCCTTGGGTTTATGGTGTTATTGGTTTGTGGTGCCTTGGCTAGTTCTGAGGCGTGCTAGGTGTTGGCTTTTGTGTGGCGTGATTTTGGTGTCTGTGGTGCGCTAGCCCTGGCTGAAATTTTTAGTCGGTGTTGACCACTTTAACCTGCAAAATTTTGTGGGTTGAAGATTGACATGGTACTTCCAAACAACAACAAAAAAAAAACTACCTGGTTCGCTTTCGCAATCGGAGTTAAAAAAAAACCTAGGTTCGCTCTTACGAGAAGGCGATTAACCTTATGAGTCGGGTGGCTGCACAATCACTTTCTTGTATAGATGCACTTTTCGTTTCGTCTATTTTAAATAGAAAAATATACTACTTTTTCGATTTTAATAATAAAACCTTTGTTCCTTCAGGAAGAACTTACTTAATCGTAAAAACCAAAACCGTTTTTAAAGTATGCGGGACTGTACCTCGAATTTGTACTTTAATAATTTTTATTTTTTTATTTTTCTACCACTCGCGACTAACACGCACTAATCACCAGAAACCAACTGACTTGAAATTTTCAGGATTTCAACCTCCTACTTATTTTCTGGTTGGTGAAAAGTTGACGAAAGTTGGATTCTCATCATGGAAGTTTATCCGGGCTTCCGTTTCATCGCTTTTTCCCTTGAACTTTAATCAAAAAAATCCAAAATTGATTTTACGATCTTTCTTTGAATTTTTCATAAATAAATGTGAAAAAATTGTCAAAATTTGGTCAAAATTGGTAAAGTTCGAAAAGCGGAAAAAACAAATATTTAACTTACACCACCATTTTCTCTGGTATTAGTTAACGAATCATATATTTTTTGGTCCCTTCTCCTCTTTTGTTTTTTTTTTTTCAATATTCTTCCTTTCCTTAAACCCACTTTTAGGTATCCATCCTTCGTGATTTAACTAAAATAAGTTTGTAATTTCACATACCAAAGCGTGGTCCAGTGGTCTAGGTGATGGTCCAGTTTCACCATTTGCAGGTTCGAATCCCAGTATCCCCACTTTTTTTTTATATTTCTTTTTATTTTAGGCTACTTTTACTTTTTTATTCTTCTTTTTTTTAATAATTTTTCCTATACCAAGGTAACAATACTCCACTGTCTCCTGGACGTCCTCATGAAAAGTATCTAACCTATCACGAAACAATGACGAAATAAATTTCCATTGAAAACTCCAAACCTTTTTTTTTTCTTATAACGACTAGTTCGACCCTCCCTAAAATAGGCTACACTTTATGTGTCCCCAAACCACGAATTCAAATTTCATAACTTGAAACTGTTATACTACTCATTTTCTCACAAACCTGCTTCCTTTTCCGAGTTCGTATGAGGCAAAGGAACAGGAAATACACCAAGAGACTCATGCACAGACTGATAGCCGGGCACACACACAAGAAAAAAACCTTATCTGCGTATGTCCTTGCAGTGATATACGCCAACTCGTTTCCCACTCATGTCCTCTAGCTCATACAGATTGTTTCCTATGACCTTCTTAATTCTCATTTTTAAAAATTTAGGGGATAACTTAGCATTAATCTTTTTCGAGGCATCGCTCAGAACGAAATTTCTTCTGTAGACTACCTCCCCCACGGAAAATTTTACGGCCTTACTCCTAGTGTTGTAAACGTTTTCGTATTTGGAGTGCGCATTAGCCAATGACTCTTTTATGTAGGAATGCAGTATATAATTCAAAGTTAAAAGTTCAAGTGAGCTCAACTTAAACAGAAGAATTTCTTTTCAAATTTTCTTCATATTCAATTATTGGAATGCAGTATATTCATCTGCGATGCCTTTGAAAGTACCTGAATCTCAGAGTTGTTTAGACCATTAAGGTCTTTGAGCAATTTATAATCGGAACCATGTTCCACCATTGTTTGGCCAAACAGAGCCTCGTATGGTGATACTCCCGTTGCCGAATGGACTGTCGTGCAGAGTGCGCTCGCGATGGAGGGGAGATGTAAGTCCCAATTACGCTGATCTTGATCGATATACGATCGAATTGCGGCCAAAATCGATCGATTCACCCTCTCGCTCGCATTTGCTTGAGGGGAATATGTAGCAGTCTTCACGTGGTTTATACCATACCAGGACATCAGCTTGCCAAACTCTTTGCTCGTAAACTGAGTCCCATTATCTGAAAGAATGGTTTCAGGCACCCCAAACAAACATAAAACATTTTCAGTTAGAAATTTAATTACCGTTTCCGAGTTAGCTTTTCTCAGAGGTTTTATAATAACGAACTTCGTTAGTTGGTCAAGCGCCACAACTATGTGTATATTTCCAGTCTTAGAGCGAGGGTAAGGACCCAAAAAATCAATGTACACCATCTGAAATGGTCTATCCTCCGTAAAGGCTTTCCCCATTGGTGGCCTAAGGATAATATTTGGTGCTTTACACATTTTACAGATGTCACATTTTGCGATGAAAGCTTTCACCTGAGCTGCCATGCCGGGCCAAAAGAACCGAGAGCGTAGTCTGTACAAGGTTTTCGATATACCCCCATGCGAAGCTCGAGGTGTTTGATGAGCTAAAGATATTAAGCGATTAGTCAGAGATTCTGGAACCCACAGCTTCCAAATAAGGTCATCCTCTAACGGATTACCTGTGCAATGTTGGACCTTCTTATAAACGAAATTGTTCGAAACTTGAAGGTCCGGTAGCTGGTTCTTTTGTTCTACGACGGTGTCTATGATCTTGGAGTATTCCTCAGATTTAAAGCTGGGGTCTTCAAGATCTATGTGCAGCACGTCAGATTCCTCCTCCACAACCGAATCATCTGGGCTCAGTGCTTCAACTTCGAATACCCTTGAAAGGGCATCTGGCACCACATTCTGTGAACCCTTTCGATGTTCGATTGTGAAGTCGAAACCTTGAAGCTTCAGGCTCCATCTCGCCAGGCGTGGATCCAGGAATCCAGTTTGGGGGGGGTCATGAAATTTTAGCATCAATAAGAACTGCTTAGCAAAAGTCCAGCTTAATCATGGCTTCATTCCAGTCGAAGGCTTGATCAGGGAGAAGCTTAAGATTTAATCGGACTCCCGCTTATATGTAATTTGAGCTAGAAACTGTACTCATCAACAAGATTTAGCTTCATTTCATACTTTTAGGACAATGATGAGGATAAGATAAACATTTAAACATTTAAGATTGGAGGCGAAATTGACGCGAAAACCGTTGTTTTGAAAACTTTTGAGCAATTTACAAAGAATAATTGACAGTAATGGATTACACATTACATATATAGGTACATAATGTAAAACCAAAAAAAAATCAAAAGGGGTAATTCAAGTATCAAGTGTCAACTTGAGATGAAAAAGATAGGCAAAAAATATGGTGGATTCCATGCCGTAAGAAAAAAACTGCTATCAAAGCAAAAAGGAGGGTATTTTCTATTATGTAATACATATTATTAAAAAAAACTTGCTTGTAACCCAAAAAAATAATTATTTTAATTTAACAATATTTAAACAATAAAACTATATGATCATATTAGTTCAATACTGTACTTGATTTCAAAGAATTAGGCTAGTTAAGATAAGCTGTGGGTGAAGTTAGCACCGCCATTTTCGATAAAAAAAAGTTGTGCTGTATTCTGCTCATTTTGTGCTGCCTTGTGCCGTAATTATTTAAAAAAAATCGATAATTTTCAAATTTTACGGATGAGAATTTTTTTAAATGTTTGTTGTTGGCCGTAAAAGTTGCAAATATGCGAATTTTTGTATTTCCATATGGCACCACAAACTGAGCACGAAATTGCACAGCTAAGTTTTTTTTATAAAAATGTGAAACTTATAGATACAAAAAGGTATATATGTATTAGTTTTTGGCCTAAAAGTTGAAATTTTGCAATTTTTGTTTATCTTTTCGGCGCATGACAGCTCAAACTGAGCACAAAACAGCATACCTTTTCTTTAAGAAATTGCGAAATTTCGAAAAAAATCATTCATAAAATTTGCATGTTTGCAATTTTTTAATTTACGGCCCAAGTTGATCACAATACAGCATAGCGAAAATGGCGGTGCTAACTTCACGCTACAGCTCTTCGCATTTTAGTCTTGTCCATTAAAGTTGCAATTTTGCGAATTTAATTTTCATCTCATTGGCGCCTAGCAGCATAATCTGAGCACAAAATAACACAACTTTTTTTTTAAGAAATATTGAAATTTCAAAAAAAAAGTGAATTCGCAAAATTTTCAAATTTGCAATTTTTTCAATATTTACGACTCAAGGCAGCACAAAATCAACGCAACACAGCACAATTTTATCCTCGAAAATCAAAAATGGTGGTGCTAACTTCACGCACAAGCACATTTAGAAACGAAGACATCCAAGTTATATTTCTAGAAAATTTAAAATAAGCAACTACCATAGATCTTCTGCTGTAAAATTTTCAAAAAAAGAATGCTTCCTTTTTTGATCGGTGCATCCGCAACAAACTGTCTATGACACCCAAAACTATTTTCTTTTCAATTGCAAATAAAACAGAGTTAAGTAAATATAATGTTTTAAATACAGGGTATCACACAGCTACCACCGCAGATGAAAACCATGGGTTACTAAGAGGTATTTTTCTCATTTTCGCTTTGCTTTCGAGTTATAACGGATTTTGTGATTAAGGGTCCCGTTTTCTTTAAATAGCTTAATCTTTGTCAAACTACGGCAGAGTCTTATTTTTTGCGATGATGGTGACTGTGGGGAACCTTTATTGTTTAAGAGAGTCCGCAGAATTTTAAGTCGGATAGATATCTAAAGACAATTAAGTGTATCCTCGAGGGCTAGTAGTGATTTTTGATCAGTATTTCTTTGCTTTACATTTCATTAAGAAGCTTGGCTTTGTTAAGAAAATAGAAGCTAACCATTAATAGGTCATGTTTTTCGTATAAATTGTAGATTACTAACAAATATGAAATAACCCAAAAAGTTTTTCTCTGTCCTCTAATTTTTTGAATAATCAGTTAAGATTGCTCGTGTTTGTTGTTTTCGCTAGAGCTCTGGGGGGGGTCATGACCCCCATGACCTCCCCCCTGGATCCACCACACGTACGCTCGTAACTTTTTGACTCCGACAACGGCAGCTAGGCACTCGCGCTCTGTAACACTGTAGTTACGTTGTGCCTTATTTAACTTCTGGGAATGGTAGTAAACTGGGCGTTCGTTTTGTTCATCATCCAGTTGACACAACACACATCCTATGCCAGTGTTTGACGCGTCACACAGGATTATGAACTCCTTCTTGAAATTAGGATTGATCAGGACTGGTGCAGAGGTCAAGGTTTCTTTTATCTTTTCAAAAGCCGCTATAGCTTCTGGTCCGAAGACGAATTTCGTACCTTTCTTCAGGCAATCTGTTAGTGGACTAGCCAGAGTTGAGAAATCTTTGACAAACCTTCTGTACCAGCCTGCTAACCGTAAGAAACGCCTAACCTGTCTCGTGGTCTTAGGGACCGGAAATTCAACTATTGCTGCCACTTTATCCTGATTGGTTTTGATGCATCCGTCTCCTACTACATAGCCGAGAAACTTCAACTCTCGAAAACAGAATTTCGACTAGTCTTAGTTTCTCTGCTAAGATGTCTAAAAGCTTGACATGCTCCTCAAAAGTACTTGACACCACCAGCAAATCATCAACATAAGGAAAAATTTGTTCTCGCAATTCGACAGGTACCACTTTGTCAATAACTTGACACATTGTTTGCACAGCGTTCTTAAGACCAAATGGCATTACCTTAAACTGCATAAGGGGTCTGCCAGGAACCGTAAACGCGGTTTTTTCCCTTGACGATTTCTCCAGAGGGATTTGCCAGAACGCGTCCTTCAGATCTATGCTCGATATAAAGCGAGTATCTGGAAGACGCGACAGCAAACCCTCTATATGAGTCATTGGATACGCATTTCCTTTCGTCTTGGAGTTAACCTTCCTGTAATCTAGGCAGAGCCTGTTCTTTCCTGGTTTTCGAACCAGGACTACTGGAGAGCTCCAAGCACTGGAACTCCCTTCTATAACTCCAAGCTCAAGCATACGACCCAATTCCTCATACATCAGCTTCTGCACTGCTGGAGAAATCGGATAAAAACGTTGTTTAATGGGATCGGCATCCCCCGTATCTATTGTATGTTCGATCAGTGAAGTCTTTCCAAGGCCTAATACAGCCGAGGAGGGAAACTTGCTGATCATTTTCCTTAATGTTTCTGATTGTTCAACTGTCAAAATGTGTGCGTTGGGATCAAGCTCTTGAGAAGGCATGTCAAGAGAAAGCTCTGAAACGAGGTGAGGAGCCACGTTGAATTCCCTCCAAAAATTCATGCCGAGGTATAACTGCTGCTGAAGAGATGGCACGATATACAAATGTATACTCTTCGTAACACCCTTGTAAGAAACTTTAGCCAAGATTTTGCCTACTATGGCTTGTTTCTTACCGTCCGCAGTCTTTATATTTTGGTTTAACCTCTCGAACTCAAG
Source organism: Dasysyrphus tricinctus (assembly GCA_963921185.1). Classification (NCBI taxonomy): domain Eukaryota; kingdom Metazoa; phylum Arthropoda; class Insecta; order Diptera; family Syrphidae; genus Dasysyrphus; species Dasysyrphus tricinctus. The sequence continues at coordinate 67,781,619 of OY992530.1, forward strand.
TTTGTTTTTGAGCAGAAAATCGACTCCTCCCTCCCCTAAACAACTAATGCTAGCCCCGCTGTCAAGCAATCCTAAAGCGTGGTACACATTATCAAACCTGAGTGTCACGCGTGTTGGATATCAAATCTGCGTGAAAAGTTTCGCGTACACACTTATCAGTTATGTTGGGCGTCAGGCAAAGAAATTCCACTACTCGCAGAAAATTGTTTCTTTTTATTTTGATGCTATTTCCGCAACGAATCGTGTTGATTCCTTTTTTACATAACACACACGAGCTTTTTCTTACCTTGTTTGCACTTTTTCCACTGATTCGCTACAAAAATTCTTGTTTTGTTCCGTGAATGACGGCTCATGAATGAAATTGTGTACACATCATCGAGCAACCACCCAACAAACCGAGGGTTGTCACGCAGTATCAAAATATTTTGTGAGCAGGCAGTTCTGAGTGTCAAACCATCATTCAGCGTGTACACATTGTCAGTTCGGTTTGATATCCAACATGGCTGACACTCAGGTTTGATAATGTGTACCACACTTAACATTGGCTGATCAAATATCCTAACATTAGCGTAAGGTCTAAGATCCTCAGAACTACACAATGTAGAGGCTTCTATCGACTTAAACTCTTGTTTCTTTTCTTTGAACCTTTGCCTAAAGGACTTTCTCGGATACTTGTTTCTTAGGTTCTGATGATGTGCCGAAAATTCTATCTCTTACTGCGTAATAATTTTGCAGCCGCTCGTGCAAGGATTTGCGAGGTTTGAAGGATGATTGGACTTTTTCTGTTTCGGTTTCTATTAGTTTTGGTCTAGGTCCTGGTTTCAATATTGTAATAGGTGGAACTGAGTCTTTTGTGGTTATGTTTGTAGGTATTGGTTGACCATTCTGGGAGCTATCAGGTTGGTTGGTTAAACTAACTGTTTGTCCGAGCTGGGATTTTGAGAGCAGTTTCCCTTGGACATGGGACTGCTCTTCGGGAAGTTTCCCGAGCAACGAGGGCATTGAGGTACAGTTGTGTTTTCCCAACCACACCTGTAACAAAAAAGATTTCTTTGAGGCACATGACACTCAAAGTAGGTATGTCCCTTTTCCTTGCAGTTGAAGCACACCAGGCTTCGACCGTCTTTGTTAGTGTTGAAAGCTTCAACGCTTGGATTACCTACTTCGAAATTATCGGGATTATCTGTCTCAATTTCTGAAATATTCCTACGCATTTGTGGGGGTTGTTGAAACGGAATTCTGGGCCTTTGTGAGCTAGGGTCATTATTACTGAGATATTTCTCGATATTCCTACATACGTAGACCATCTCAGACAAACTATTTGTTTGGAATGTAACTAATAACTCGCCCATCCGTCGCTTCACGTTCAATTTCAATAACTCCACTATCTCGTTTGGTTGTTTTGGAACCCTTAACCTGCTATTTAGCTGAAGTATAGCTGTATAGAAGTCGTCAAAGGATTCTGTGGGCTGTTGACGTCTGTCAAAAAGCTTACGAGACAACTCAGAGTCAGTCTCTAAACTCCTGTACTGCTCTATCAAAGCTAATTTTAGGGTATCCCAGTTAGCTGTTTGGTTCGACTTCATATACATCCAAAACCAGTTTTCCACGGGGCCTGTCACAAAGTGATGGAAGTTCTGGACAATTTCTTCCCAACATACGTTGTAACTACTCTTCAGCCTACTCAACCTAAACAAGAAATCGTCTACTGTCATCTGCCTGCCATCAAATTTTAAACCCCATTTGTGGAAATGATGGTACCTGTTAAAAGACGAAGCAGGAACAGAATGAAAGGTACTACCTAGAGGATCGCTTAGGGTCAAATTGTTGAGTTGTTGCAGGAACTCATCTGCGTTGGAGGTACGGCCCTGATTAGTGGGATGGGACGTTGATTCACCTTGAGGTCCTTGCGGTCGTATATTCTCTGTAGGATTCTTTGAACTTTCGTTAACTGGAACTGGAGCTGGAGCAGGTAAATTTCTTCTTTCTAAGCTGTATCGTCGTGGGGTGGCCGTTGGAGTTATCGACGCTATTGTTTGGCGCACGATATTCTCTACTTGACTTTGCAAGTACACCCTACTCCGTTCAGCTTCCATTCGCAAAAACTCCAAATCCTTCGCTCGGTTAAATCCAATTGCAGCTGTAACAACTTCCTCGATGTAGTCTGTGAACACCTCATCGTCATCGTTCTCTGTAGCATTACGATCCATCTGACCCGTACCACTTTGAGAAGTAGAATCCCCGAGATTCGTACCTTCATTGACTCTATCCACTCTTTGAGCTGCTAAAGAAGTTGCTCCTCCCTCTGTCCTCTGTTCATTCAAAGATGGCTCTTCCTCCAAGGTCTCATTTTGTGAAACAGTTGTAGCATTAATATTCCCCGCGATTATTGCATTATTTTCCGCAATCGCGTTTGGATTACTCCGTTATTATGTCAGCGATTGAGTAGACGTGTCTTGTTTCGGCTCCCGGTGTTCACCAATTTTCCTCAAATAATAAGTTTAATTTATACCTGTGCATTTTGCAGTACAAACGAAGTTCCCTAGTTAATAGTGATTGCAAATTCAAAACCGAAACATTAACTTAAATCAAATTAAATAAAAGATAAAATTGTGTGTTAATTCTCTAAAAAAACAATAAGCTTAAATGTCAAGCAAGACAAGATCGAACTCTCTTAAACAAGATAGGTTAGGTTAGGTTAGGAGGGGTGTGCACAGCACAGAGGCTGTTGCGTACACGGGGGCCTGTTGGTCCATTGTGATCCCCTTACAAAAAGAAAGCAGAGATGCTCCTAAACTAATGATTCAGATAGACTGGCTCATTAACGAACCAGCCTGTGCTCTCTATGAATTTCCTCATATTTGCCATTGAGACCTGCGCTAGATCATCCAGTTCTCCAACAAACCTGTTTCCCAAGTAACGGAGGCGGCTTGTTTGGAGGTTCGGACAGTCACAGAGCAGGTGTTTAATGGTTTCTACTTCTTCAACATCCTGACAGCTCCTACAACAGTCGGGTGCGAGTACACCCAATCTGGTGGCCATTGTGCCAATGGCGCAGTGACCCGTTAGTACACCTATCAAGATTCTAATGTTCTTTTTACTCAGCGATAGAATATACTGAGTTTCCTTTTCATTAATTCTAGGCCATAGACTTCTAGAGATAACGCAATCGTTCCTGGTAATCCAGGATTTATTGATTCGCTCTTTCGTTGCTAGGTCCATTTTCATTTTAACTACGCCGATCGGGATGTCTAGTCCCATGTCTAATTGGTTACTACTGTTCCTATTTGATAATGACCCCTTCCTTGCTAGTTCATCTGCTATATCATTCCCTTCTATATTGCTATGTCCAGGAACCCAACAGAGTTTGACTTGGTTAGTGTTACAAATTTTGTTCAGTATGCCTCGACATTTTACCACTGTTTTGGATCTTATGGTCTCACTGGCTATTGCTTTGATCGCAGCTTGGCTGTCCACGAAAAATGTGATCTCCGACGAGATCAGTTTTTTCTTGTGTACCAATTCTGCTGCTTTTTGAATAGCGTAAATCTCAGCCTGAAAGACACTACACTCATCTGGGAGTTTATATGACTCTCTTATATTAAGGGCTTCACAGAACACCCCCGCACCTGTTCCTTCTTCCATTTTAGACCCGTCAGTGTAGAAGGGGTCACCCTGTTCACTAATTAGTGATTTGGGTTCCCATCCATGTCTTTCGGGTATTGAAATAGAGAAGTGTTTGTTAAAATCCATTACAGGAGGAATATAATCAGTCTTCACATCAAGTGCAGCCACTGTGTCATACCTTTGTAGGATAGACCCATGACCATAGGTGCTGTGCTTCCAAGAGCCCAGTTCTTTGAGTCGAAATGCGCTTTTGGCTGCTGTGCATCTAGTGTACTCGTTTAGGGGTGGAAGATTTAAAATAATTTCCAAACCTGCCTGTGGCGTAGACCTCTGTGCCCCCGTTATTCCTATACAGGCTAGTCTCTGTACCTTATTCAGGTTTTTGAGATAGCTTACTTTTTCAACAGCTTTCCACCACACTATAGATCCATAGGTAAGTATGGGGCGAACAATCGTCGTGTACATCCACTGGATAACCTGCGGTCGCATACCCCACCGTGTACCAAAGGTCTTTTTGCATGTGTAGAAAGCGCATAGTGCTTTTTTCATTCTTTCCTCTGTGTTACGTTTCCATGTTAGCTTGGAATCAAGGATAACTCCAAGATATTTAGCTTCCTTGGAAAGTTTCAGAGGAATGTCATTAAGTCTGGGAGGAGTAAAATCTCCTAATTTCTTTTTATTCGTGAACAGAACTAGTTCGGTTTTTGTAGGGTTAACCCCGAGACCGTTTTGTGTTGCCCAAGAAGATAGTTCTTTAAGTGCGGATTCCATAATATCTTTGATGGTGGTAAGATACTTACCCGATATCAAAATTACTATGTCGTCTGCATAGGCCACAATTTTAATGCCCTGATTCCTAAATCTTGTAAGAATTTTATTAACAACTAGGATCCAAAGGAGAGGTGAGATTACCCCTCCTTGTGGCGTGCCTCTTGTAACTGTTTTCTCAACAATAGTATCTCCTAGTCGCGAGTTTATGATTCTGCTATTGAGCATGGTATAAATCCAGTCTACAATGACAGGCTCAACTCCAACCTCTTCCAGAGCAGATTTAATGGACTCCGTCTTTACGTTGTTAAACGCTCCCTCAATGTCCAAAAATGCTGCCAGGGTATGTTCTTTGTGCTCGAAACTTTTCTCAATTTGTGAAACGACCTCATGCAACGCAGTCTCCACTGACTTACCCTTAAGGTAAGCGTGTTGGTAGTTGCATAAAATGTTTGGATTGAGAAGGTCTCTAACATGCAGATCAATAATTCTCTCCAACGTCTTGAGGAGGAACGAAGAGAGACTTATTGGGCTGTAATCTTTTGCTGTCGAGTGTGTCGGTTTCCCAGCTTTTGGAATAAACACAACTTTAACTTTTCTCCAGCTGGTAGGGACGTATCTAAGTTTAACACAACTTTTAAAGATTACCCTAAGCCATGGGGTGATTATCTGTAGAGCATGTTGAAGAAATGCCGGAATTATCTCGTCTGGTCCAGCTGATTTAAAGGGTTTGAACGAGTTTATTGCCCACATAATCTTCTGCTCTGTGATAACCTGATCCAATTCAGGTGCTGATTGTAGAGCTTCTAAGGAGTCTGGTTGTTTATAAACAGAGTCCTCAGGGCTCTTACAGTCAGGAAAATGCGTTTCCATAAAGAGTTCAAGTGTTTCTTGGCTCGAGTTCGACCACGATCCATCGGGATGTTTAATATATCCTGGAATCGTGGGGTTATGGGCAAGGACCTTTCGAAGTCTCGCCGCCTCACTTGTGTTCTCAATGGATTCACAGTGTCTAGCCCATGAATCCTTTTTGGCCCGTCTTAGCTCCTTGGTGTATGAGTTAAGTTCAGCTCTATAAGAATTCCAGTCTACATCTAATTTACTCAGTTTGGCCTTATTGAAAAGTTTTCTGACCCCTGTTCTTCGTTTCTTAAGTTCACTGTTCCACCAGGGTGGGCTAGTGGGTTTGATGTTACGAGATATAGGGCAGTTTCTTTCGAAGGCCGTTCTCATTTCACTAGTAAGGTTTTGAACAACAGTATCTATGGTTGAGGTTGCCGAAAGCGTTTCTTCCTCTGGTGGGTCGATACGATCGTTCAACCATTTTGTGTACTCTGTCCAATTTGTTCTAGTTGGGTTTCTAAAGGGCTTAATCTCATTATTATTCCTGTCTAGAGTAAAGAGTATCCTGAAGTGATCTGAGAAAGATTCCTCAGGTGAGACTCTCCAATTCCCTACAGAAATTTTATCGTTATTGCTCATAAGAGTGAGATCTAGAATCTCTTCCCTGTTTTTGTTCCTAAATGTTGGGTGATTACCCTTATTACATAACATAAGGTTTGAACAGAGAATGTATTCAAAAATTGACTCACCCCTTTTGTTAACATCTTTACCTCCCCATTGAGTGTGGTGGGCGTTAGCATCGCATCCCAACACCAAAGGTGTCCCTCTTGCTGTGGTGTGACCCACAAGATCGCGGACTGTTTTTGATGGTGGGTTTTCCTCTTCGTACGGCATGTACGTTGACGCCAAGACGAAGTTACCTTCCCTGGACTCAACGCTGATTGCCACGTTGTCCTTGTTGCTGTACCTAGATAAAAAGAAAGCATTAATCGACTTTTTTGCTAGAATACAACTTCTTATTTCACCTTCTGACGTGGAGTGGAACAGATTATAGTTTTTTGACCTTAATCCTTGTACCTGATTCTTACGAATCCATGGTTCTTGGATTAAGGCCACATCCACGGCCTCCTGAGACATGTAGAGCATTAGGTCGTGCGTCGCTGCTTTAGCGTGATGCAAATTAATTTGCACCACCAGCAGCTTTTGACTCCCCTTTGCTAACATGCCTCCTTACCTTTACGGTTCCGAGACCATATCTCAACACGTCTTCGTTCCCTTTAAGAAGAAGGTCAGATTTCTTGTCAATAATGAACAAGAGGTCCTTTCCTTCCCCTCTGAGACTCTTCTTGGAATGAAGAAGTTTCCATTCTAGTATGGGCAGCTCCTTATTCTGTTTCGCCAGCAGTTTAATCATGGATGCATCCTCATGCATGGCAGGAGGAGGGATCCATATATTAACCTGCTGGCGAAGTGGCAGAGCTGTGACGGGAAGAATCCCAAGAGATGCCCCCTCCCACAGTTCGCCAATATTGGTGATTGTGTGAGTGAGGAACTCCAGGGATTTCTTGTCCCCACAGCAAACCACTTTTACTCCCTTTCGCCAACCAGCTCCATCAAAGGTGTAGTCCTCAGAACTATCATCCTCGGATGTCACCATCATGGCTTTGATGATTTCATTTTCTACAAGTAACCAATTTTTTGCCGTGATTTTCCCATCCGGGTCGTCTCGACTTATTATGGCTACCTGTAGATCGATCGGGGTGGTGTCAAAACTGTTGGTTTTAAGCTTTTTATAACCTTCAGTCTTGGTTGCCTCCTCCGATCTTGCCCTCTTAGATGAACCTGGATTCGTCCCAGAAGAGTTGCCTACCAGTGCTTTCTCGTTCCTTTTCAGGTTCGATGAAGCGTTGGCCTGCTGTTTCTTGCTGGAGGTCTCCAGTTTCGTCTTTGAGCCGGTACTAGCGGTAGAGTTATTGCCCGCCTGTTCACGGTTTATCTTTTTAGGGATAGACCTAGATGCGGCAGCAATTACTTTTTCGTTTTCTGGCTTTTTGGCGTTCAATAGAGGTTGGGAGGAAACAATGGGTGCAGTGGCGGTCGTTGCCGACTGACGTTCATAGTTCCTCACCAATTTCCTATGCTTTTTCAAAAGGGCCTTGTCTCTCGAACTGAGAGTATTTGGGTCCTTTTTCTCAGTAGCACTCACGAATCTTTTAGAGGATCTGTAGTTACTGCGTTGCCTCGAAGCTTTGAGGGGTGCAGTAGGCTTCAGCATGGTCTCTTCTTGACTCGAGTCTTGCAACAACTCGTCCTCGGTTTGACTTCCTATAGAGGGAGGTCTGTTCGAGGTCTCCCTACCTTCAATAGCTAAGCTATCTAGAGCAGGAAGAAGAGATGCTGCAAGGTTGTGCACGTTCGGTTGTCTATTTAAGACGGGTTTGGTCGGGTTTTCTAGATTTTTTGTCACTGGCGACTTAGCTTCTTGCGAAGCCAAGCCCTCGCCGACAGCCGTGACTTCTGTCGACACTTGAGCGTATATCCCCGCTCGGATTTCATTATTTTTTGGACTTTGCATGACCATTCATTATTGTTTTGGATAAACATCCCTGTTTTTTGTTTGGTTTTTCTTAGTTGTATGCCCCTGCAGCTGGATTGCTGGAGGGTCATAACGTAAGCCCCCTCGCCAACGTCAAGGCGAAAACCACGAGGGGGTAAAACAAGATCCATCCTCCTCACCTCGCACCCCTTTAACCCTCGTAAACTCCGACAAAAAGACAAAAAACAAAAAAATGGAAGGGTCAATAGAGGAATGCACGAAGCAAAGTGAGTTAATTGTTAATCTCTTATCGTCTAAAATAACCGAGTCCGAACAAAGAATATTAAATAGAATTGAAAGCATTGATGTTGAAATAACTTCAATGAAATCTGACATTGCCAAAATTGATGAAAGAGTTACTGATATTGAATTGAAAATTATTAATAATAGTGCTCTCAAAACTCAAATCGAATCGACAGTTATTAATAATAATGCTCTTAAAAATCAAATCGAATCGACAGTGATTGATAATAAAGCTCTTAAAACTCAAATATCTGAACTTAAATTAATAATTGATGCTCAAGAGAATAAAACCGTTGCTGCTGATGCTTTAATTCATAAAGTTCCTTACACTTCTGATGAAAATCTTAAAATCTTGTTCAATAATTTATGTGTAACAATAGACATTAAAGCTCCAACTTTAAATCACATTTATCGTATCCGCTCTCAGAACAATGCAGACCCACCTATAATAATCAAATTTAAATCTCCCTATGATAAAATTTTTTTTCTTAAATCCATTGCACTTTTTTGCAAAAAGAAAGAGTCACAACTATGTTTACGAGATTGTGGATTAGACTCAGATGCTTCCATATACATTCACGAATCTCTTACGAAACAAAACCACTCAATCATGAAGTATGCGCTTGGTCTTAAGAAGAAAGAAAAAATTGCGTCAACATTCTCATACCGTGGAAATGTATACGTCAGACGACAACAACAGTCCGAAGCTCAGCGAGTTAATTATTCTCTTCAATGTCTAAATGACATCATAAATGCTCACTATGAGGATAGCTCAAACATCATCGCACCACTTACTACACTACCATCAAGCAACATGTCAATTAAAACCTCCAACCTTGAACTGCATCACGCACCGGACTTGCATGAAAGCTCTACGCAGCACCAGCCCGAAGCCCGAATATGATAGCTGTCGCCATCAGCAATAGAAGTAGAAGCACTTACTTAATCGCATCGAAGCATTAATATCTGAATTAAATTAAATTGTATTTTCTTTATTTTTACTTTTTTTTTATTTCATAATTAAAATTAATTCTTATCAATATTATAAATTTCCTTAGAATTATTATTTTGAACTAACTTTTTGTAAACGTTACGAAAACCTACATAATATAATAAATTAGAACATATTTACTTTAAATTTATCTTTCTTCTCTTCTTTTCTCTCTTTTCTTTTCTTTTCTTTTCTTTTCTTTTCTTTTCTTTTCTTTTCTTTTCTTTTCTTTTCTTTTCTTTTCTTTTCTTTTCTTTTCTTTTCTTTTCTTTTCTTTTCTTTTCTTTTCTTTTCTTTTAGGGTTGTGCTATTTATCATTATTTTCTTTTTTTTTTCTTTCTTTTTCATTTAAAATGAATTCTGGTAATCTACGTCTCCTTTCACACGAAGAAACAAGTTGCTGGAGATTTTTTTGACGTTTTCTTTTAATCTCCTTAAAAATCTCTTGTACCTTTCATACGAGGAAACAAATCTCCAGGCAATTTTTGAAATTTCCTTTAAAAGTCTATTGGTTGAACACACCTAAACCTAGATGTGAAAGGAAATGTCAAAAAATCTCCTCAAATCCTTGACCGGGGAGATTCTGTTCGCCCCTCTTTCCTCCTGCCCTTCTCATCCAGGAACTAAAAGTTGCTGGCAACTCAGTTTCCTCGTGTGAAAGGGCACTACGTTCCATGATTAACGTTTTGAGTAGGCAGCGAGCTGGTTTTCAGGTGTGTCATATTAATGCGCAAAGTTTGATGATAAAAATAGATGAGTTTCGTTACATTTTTGAAAATTCTCAAGTTGACGTTATTTGTGTATCCAAAACCTGGCTAACCGCCGAGTTAAATGATCTATTGTGTTCTCTTAATGGGTATAAAATCTTTCGATGTGATAGGAAACGTAGCAGAGGTGGTGGAGTTGCGATCTATGTAAGGGTAGGTATACAATGTAAGGTAAAATGCTCCTCTGCTGATGATAGTGCAATTGAGTTTATGTTTATAGAAATATTTAACGGCTTAGAAAAGCTTCTACTTGGTGCTGTATACAGACCTAGCCATAACATTTGCTTTTCACCGCTTATCTCCATCATAGAACAAATATCTGCTTCCTATCCTTCAATTATATTATGTGGTGATTTCAACTGCAATCTTCTTGTTCGAAACACTTTGGTGGATGAACTCAGCTCTCTTAATCTTTACTCAGTTAATACTACTACCCCAACACATTTCTCTAATTTTGAGCCTACCTTATTGGATCTTTTTATCGTCAGTAACAAAAAAAGAGTTGTTTTTTATGATCAATTGTTGGCACCGGCTTTCTCTTTGCATGACTTAATTTTTCTTACGTATGATTTTCAAGTCGAGGTACATACTGAAATATTCGAATACAGAGATTTCAGACACATCAACTATGCTATACTTCAATCGGAAGTGCATAACATTTATTGGGACTATATCTTTTCAAAGCCCTCACCTAGCGATAAGGTAGAGTATCTGAACAGTAATGTTCTTAGACTCTTTGATATGCATGTGCCACTGAAAACTAAAATTTGTAATCCCCAAAACAAACCATGGTTCACCAATGAAATTCAATCATTAATGCGAAATCGCGATCTTGCCTACAAACGATGGAAAACGTTTCGGCTTGATAGTTTTCATCAACAATATCGATCTCTGAGGAATAGAACTTTAGTGGCAATTCGTAATGCAAAGCTTGCCTTATACTCTAACCGTTTTAATAATTCATTGAGCTGCAAACAAATCTGGCAAAATCTAAAGATGATCGGTGTTGGTAAATCTAAAGGTGTTTTGACTGAAGATATCGACATAAATGTCCTGAACCAAAGCTTTGTATCATCGAGTAACTCCATAAATACTTATACACCTTCACCCTTATCTTCTGTTTATGATAGCGATTCCGTAGTTGAAAGTTTTATTCGACTTTTCTACTATATCTGCAGAAGATGTGGTAGAAGGAATCCTCTCAATTAAATCAAAAGCTATTGGATTGGATGAAATGCACCCGTCGTTCTTAAAACTTCTTTTGCCTGTACTGCTGCCGTATATAACCCATATATTTAATTCAATTATAGTTACTAATGAATTTCCTACGCAATGGAAAATGGCAAAAATAATACCTGTTCCAAAAACCTCGAGAGGAGATGATTTTAGGCCAATATCAATATTGCCATTTCTATCAAAGGTGTTTGAAAAAATCATACAGAAGCAAATAAGTACGTTCCTCGAGCACGAAAATATATTGACGTCAAAACAATCCGGATTTCGTAGGAAAAATAGTTGCATCACTGCTTTGATTAGTGTTTCGGAGGACATACGAAAATCTATAGATAATGATTATGTCACGTTTTTGATACTCCTCGACTTTTCGAAGGCATTCGACATGGTGAATCATTCTATTCTTTGCGAAAAGCTCTCTGGTTTTTATAACTTTTCCTCAGACGCAGTCAAGCTGATCCATTCTTATCTTACCGAAAGGACGCAAGCGGTTGAACATAAAGGAGTCCTCTCGAACTTCGTTTTAAACACAAGTGGTGTCCCCCAGGGATCTATACTTGGCCCATTGTTTTTTTCTCTATATATTAATGAGCTTCCAAAAATTATAAAAAGCTGCTCGATACGATTATATGCTGATGATGCTCAGCTATACCTTAGTTGTCCGTTGGGACTTATTGAACACTTTGTTACTTGCATAAATGAAGATCTAGAAGATATTTCACGCTGGTCACACCAAAATAGTTTAATGCTTAATCCGAAAAAATCTAAATGTTTATTGATTTCAAAGAGTAAGATAGATGTATCTTACTTCCCATTTATCTTGTTAAATGGTGCCCCTATTGAATATGTAGAATCAGCTAAGAACTTAGTCAATTCAATTCAATTCAATTTCTTTTATTGAACATTATATATACAAACTGGCTTATAACTAATATGATACTATGATAAATTTACATTTGTTGGCACATATGGGGCCTAACGTTATACAATGTCTTAAGTTTAACAAATTATAGATATATAAATTACATGTCAAAAAAATTTAAATTAAAAGTCGGCTGACTTAATCATCCTCAGGGTGTTCATTCCCCCTGTTAGGCGGGCCTTTAGAGTGGGGGCAGCCCTTGAAGCTTGCAGGATGTCCTTCTTTCTGACAGTTGGCACACCATACGTCCAGTCCTGTGTTCTCCTTTCGCTTGCATTGTCCGGGCTCGTGGTCTTCTTTGCACTTGACGCACACGTATTGGCGGCCACAGTTGGTGGCTACGTGCCCGAAGCGCTGGCAGTTCCGGCACTGGACGATGTCATTGGACTTCATTCGCTCCCAATGAACCCTCTGGTTCATTATTAGGGTCTTGGAGCACACCTCGTTGATGTCACACGTCTTTGATACTTCAACGACAGTAGTGCTTTGTCTTTGCCTTCTTGGATTTGTAGTGCGTCACTGAAATTATTGGGAGTCCCTCGATGCGGAGCTCATCTTCGACTTCTATGGCTGAACAGGTAAAATGTATACCTTTCAGTAGAAGGAGGTTCTTCCTGTCTTCCCTTGGCGTAAATGAGTTGAACTGTATCTTCATGGTTTTGAGGTACTTCTTGATGGCTTCGAATGATGTTTTGTCCTGGGCGTTGATGATGGTGGTCTTCGTGCTCCTGTTTTTGAATGTCACTGATATGTTGCTTGCCTTGCAGTGTCTCCTTATCTCGGCGACACTTCCAGAGAAGCAAAATATCGGAGGCATTCCAGGACCTTTGCTTGGGTTGACGGCAGCTATGTCATTAGTTGTCTTCGGGGTCTGAGCAGGAGCAGGATTAGAGGCTGCTACTGCTTTGATGGCGGCTGATAATGTTGATGCTTTTGCGGCTTCTTCAATTTTGGCTGGCGTTTGTTTCTTTGCCTGGATTGGAGGGATCTTCGGTGACTCTACGTCCAATTGGGGGCGCTTAGTTGTGTCCTTTGGTGCAGATTTTCCTGTTTTACGTGGTCTCTTCTGACCAGGTAAAGGTGAATCGCTGAAATCGTCCTCTGAACTTACTTCCGATGCCTGGCTGGATGAAATCACTTCATAAATGACCTGTTCTTCCTTAGCGTTCACTTCCGAGCGCTCTTCAGCATCATCGTCATTGGATGAATCACAGTTAGAAGAATCTTCAACCTCCATACTGTCACCTTCTTTGCTTTCTTCTTCGTTTCTTTTGGTCGGGGTAACAAATTTACTGAATGTCTCGTTAAGCCTCGGTCCATAATCGGGTAGGTGAGTGACTATCCTGGTCAGCAATGCATCGAGCGAAGCAAATGCTGCCTCCGGATTAAATGGTTCACCCATTTCCGGCTTAACTTCACTTTCACTTTTATTATTTTACTACACTGATTAAAACGCACAACACTTATTTTAAAAAAAAACCTTTATTCCGCGAATTAATCAGGATTAGCACTTGTTAACCGCAGGTAGCCCGCAGGTATACCTGAGTTACACTTCTGTTTTATTTATTTCGGGGTGGATATTTTTTTTTTTAATCTTCCGCTAACGATGCGCACGCACTGAACGATGTACACTGAATGAGCTAAGAACTTAGGTGTTATCTTTAATCGCAGCTTAACTTGGAAAAACCACGTTGCTTATATTGTTGGTAAAACATACGGTGTCCTTCGCACACTTTGGTCGACACAATACTATACCCCCTTTAATATTCGAACGTTGCTCGTTAAAACCCTTACTATTCCACTTATTACTTACGGCTGTAAGTAAATAAATAAATAAATAAATACGATACGTCCATGGACTACGCCGGTTTGACAGTGTTTCGCAACATGCATCACACTTTCTTGGAATGTCTTTTGAAAACCTACTCAAATTTCGGTCTTTAGTCTTGTTTTCGGATATACTTTTAACTCGCCAACCCATTGATCTCTACAATGAAATCACAATATTAAATTCAAGTAGATCTAGACACTTATTGATCCCTCGCTTCAGCTGTTTGACGTCTGAACGCCAGTTTTTTGTCAATTCTACACGTCTTTGGAACCTACTACCGCATCAATTAAGAAGCATTAATAGCATGATTCTACTGAAGAAAGAACTTAAACTACATTTTGGAAATATATAGAATATAGATAATTATCGTTCTCTTTTTAAACTTGAAAACTTAATTCTTAAACTTGTAACATTATAAAATATACAACATTATTTATTTGTACAATTATAAAGCTTCACTATAAATAAGATAATATATCTTACAGTGTAAGCAGATCATAAAATAAAATAAAATACTAAAATACTAAATCGTACGTTTCAAAAGACAACCTCCGTTTTTCCATCTTGGTCAATATGTACAAAGAGAGAAAAAAAAAAAACCTATCCCCAAAGAAAAAGAAACCCTTATTCAAAACCAAAACGGAATTTCCTAAATTTTTAGGCTCAGACTCAATTCAAAAATTTGTAACTAGATCAATTAAATAAAAGACTATTTCTCACAACAAGATGCAAAAAAAAAACTTGTAAAATGTTTCAAAATATATGTAGATAAAAAAAGCGTATAAATAGAGAAAAAAAAAAAAAACTTAGTAAAAACGAATTGTAAACATCCAATATAATCCAAAAGGAAAATCCAAAAAAAATATCTAAAGCTAAAAGAGAAAAAAAACTTAGATCCAAGCTAGCAGTAAGATTGGAAAAGAACTAAGTGCTTAGTACTAAGTACTAAAACGATAATCCAAAGAATTATCCTTCAATTCAATCTTCAGAATTGTAGGGTCAGAAAAAAAAGGTAAATTTTAAAAAGGAAAACTCAAGAAAAAGGTAGGTTACAAAGAGAAGAAAACAAATAGAAAAATCAAAACCAGAAATCAAAAAAATTAGATGTATCTATCATAGAAATATTAGGGTGGATGTGACAAGTTATAACCTCTCGTACAATAAACGAAAAGCCGATAAAGATGCCAATAATCCAATCTCACAGGATGCTCTCTCCTTTTCCAACTCACTTGCTTTTAAAATTACTAAAAGACAAACAATCGCCGCCGAAAGAAAAATAAATTTATTTTGTTTAAAAAAAATTAAGTTTTATTAGTTTGTTTGAATTATTCTTAATACTCAAGGTAGACTTTTAATACTCGCTTCCAAATACCAATCAACGACTTTAAATAATTGGGTCGAGGACTTATTCGTACCTCTTATCTTAAATTCAAAACTAAAGAGTAACAACAAAGTAACGAATAAAATCAATCCATAACTCGGATTATCCTTTAGAAGTAAAATTAACTTTTATTAAAGTAAGAAAACTATAGAAGCTTAACATTGAGCGCAACAGGCTGACCAGGGACATCATCACCCAACCACTGGACGTCAAGTGTTAGCTACTTAAGGGTTCATTACACGCGAAATTTTCTCAAAACTAAAAATTACAAAAAGTAAAAAATTAAAAAAAAAAAATTTTCTCTTTCTTTGGCATATCCTTTTTCCTTCCAAAAAGGACGAATTCGGCCCCACATTGGGCGCCACCTGTAACGGAACCTGTTGGTGAAGACAAGGACATTCAGAAAAAAGTAAACTTCCAATCTCCCTAAAGAGGAGGTACCATATCCAAGGATCACGAAAATGAAAGTACATTTCTAATTTAGCTTAATTCCTTGAAGTCCTTGCCAAACCTTCACTCCTTAAGCCACCATTACGACCCCTAGACTACAGGATCCTAAAGGCCGACCCTGGCAGCGAGAGTGAAGGGTGTTCATAGTTACAATGGCTCGGCATGCTTGCATTAGCCAAGGCTCAGCTCGTCGAATATGGATGGGTTCTTGCCATCGTAACTAAGAACATGTGTTACGTTTAAAAATCATGCCGAATGAAAGATGGATGTTCAGTAAACGAAAATAAAAAGAAAAAAAAAAATGGTTCGAAAATAAAATCGAGACCAGAAATTCATCCAGTTTAAAACGAAAAAAAAATCACTATTCGAATTTCAGTTAAAATGGAAAACAAGTGAGAGAAACTAGGAGTTGGCAACCCTGGAGAGAGGAAGGACAAGGTGTAAAGTCCTAATGAGGCAAACCCACCTTCGCATCACCGTTGCGATGCGTCCTTGGTTACTGCAACCTCAAAATATGTTTATGCAGTAACCCCCTAATTTGCAGTTCCGCGATAAACTAAATTAACTCGGATCTTACCATGGTTAACTTCATCTGCTATAGGAGGTCCTTTAGCTTGGTCACATCCACCCTAGATAAAGCTTTTACCAAATCATTTTAATTATTCCCTAAAAATCTTCAAAATTGAAAATGGAACCAACTTCCCATACTGTAAGAGAAAATTATAAAACGGTATGTTTTTTTTTCTTAAAACGTTATAATTTTCATTTTATTAAAGATAAAATAATAGTAAATTTTCATGTATATAACCCTAATTGTGAAAATAATTTCATATAAAAGAAAAGGGTTTTTCCCAAAATCGTTATAACAAAAAAAGTTAAGGTACATTAATCATCGAAATAATTGCTTTACAAAACACAAATTCTACTTAAGTATATAAAAAAAACTAACGTTTTGTTTCAGAACTTTTGTGGCTATGTTAAATTAGTTAACTATTTAATTTTATTATTAGCTTGCTATTTTTGTATTTCTTTTCTTATAATTTGTTGCTTTTTTTTTTTTTACTTTAACTCTAGGATTTATTTTTCTAATCTAGTGGGTAGAATGGATAGTAAATAATTAGCTTTTGTGAACTTTTATAAACGAAGTTTTGTAGATGTCGGTTTATATTGCGGTAGTGGATGGCTGTACCTACTTCTTGTTCGTAAATTGAAGTAGGTGTTGTAGGATCTGGTGGCAAATATGGCTGGTGTGTGGTTGTGTGGATCTGCTGTTAAAATGCTATATGATGGTTGTCTTTATGGAGTGGATGTTGTAGGATTATGTTGCTATTGTGGCTGGTGTATGGTTGAGTGGATCTGCTGTTAAAATGATATGTGTGTTGTCGTTATGGTGTGGCAGTTGTATGATATTGCTGCTATTTGGTGTGTAATGTGTTAACGTGATGATGAATATGATTGAATGTTGTTGCTATGGCGGGGGTTGTATGTTTCTGCTGTTATAATGGCGTGATGTATCGCTGGTATGATGGACGCAGGCGAATATTGAATGACCTTGATTTAATGTGACTATCTCAGGAGTTGTATTTTGTGTTGACCTTGTTGCATTTGTTGCAAGTTAGTGCGTTTCGAAATAGTTGTCCAGCCTGGTGTTATGGCTTGAATTCACGTGGTTGAATTCTTGGTAGGGATTCCAAAAGTATCCGCCTGGATTCGGATTCCGGTGGAGGCGTTGGTTTTCTGTGCTGTTTCGGCGGTTGGATGGCTTGGTGTGGATTTGGCTGGCATTGAGTTGTTGTGTAGATGTTAGTCTTGGCGTGGGCTGGTTCTTTGGGTTTATGGTGTTATTGGTTTGTGGTGCCTTGGCTAGTTCTGAGGCGTGCTAGGTGTTGGCTTTTGTGTGGCGTGATTTTGGTGTCTGTGGTGCGCTAGCCCTGGCTGAAATTTTTGGTCGGTGTTGACCACTTTAACCTGCAAAATTTTGTGTGTTGAAGATTGACATGGTACTTCCAAACAACAACAAAAAAAACTACCTGGTTCGCTTTCGCAATCGGAGTTAAAAAAAAACCTAGGTTCGCTCTTACGAGAAGGCGATTAACCTTATGAGTCGGGTGGCTGCACAATCACTTTCTTGTATAGATGCACTTTTCGTTTCGTCTATTTTAAATAGAAAAATATACTACTTTTTCGATTTTAATAATAAAACCTTTGTTCCTTCAGGAAGAACTTACTTAATCGTAAAAACCAAAACCGTTTTTAAAGTATGCGGGACTGTACCTCGAATTTGTACTTTAATAATTTTTATTTTTTTATTTTTCTACCACTCGCGACTAACACGCACTAATCACCAGAAACCAACTGACTTGAAATTTTCAGGATTTCAACCTCCTACTTATTTTCTGGTTGGTGAAAAGTTGACGAAAGTTGGATTCTCATCATGGAAGTTTATCCGGGCTTCCGTTTCATCGCTTTTTCCCTTGAACTTTAATCAAAAAAATCCAAAATTGATTTTACGATCTTTCTTTGAATTTTTCATAAATAAATGTGAAAAAATTGTCAAAATTTGGTCAAAATTGGTAAAGTTCGAAAAGCGGAAAAAACAAATTTTTAACTAACACCACCATTTTCTCTGGTATTAGTTAACGAATCATATATTCTTTGGTCCCTTCTCCTCTTTTGTTTTTTTTTTTTTCAATATTCTTCCTTTCCTTAAACCCACTTTTAGGTATCCATCCTTCGTGATTTAACTAAAATAAGTTTGTAATTTCACATACCAAAGCGTGGTCCAGTGGTCTAGGTGATGGTCCAGTTTCACCATTTGCAGGTTCAAATCCCAGTATCCCCACTTTTTTTTTTATATTTCTTTTTATTTTATATTTTTATTTTAGGCTACTTTTACTTTTTTATTCTTCTTTTTTTTATAATCTTTCCTATACCAAGGTAACAATACTCCACTGTCTCCTGGACGTCCTCATGGAAAGTATCTAACCTATCACGAAACAATGACGAAATAAATTTCCATTGAAAACTCCAAACCTTTTTTTTTTCTTATAACGACTAGTTCGACCCTCCCTAAAATAGGCTACACTTTATGTGTCCCCAAACCACGAATTCAAATTTCATAATTTGAAACTGTTATACTACTCATTTTCTCACAAATGGAGCCAGTCTGGGTAAATCTGAACCCACTATCCATTTTAATTAAATGTTTAGTCATGATAGAGAACAATGATGCGACCGCATAAACATGTATCTAACTAACCTTTAAAAAAGTGAAAGCCCTTAAGCCCTTATTTATCCCATAAATAGAAGAATAATTAAAAAAAGTTCAGAATTTAGTGAAAACGGAGCGCCTAAGGCACTGCCTCTCAAACACCCGAATCTTTTCCATTTGAGATGGGGCAACGTTGAACCAAACCGGGCACCCATAGGCAATCATCGGCCGTATGAGGGCCATGTAGCAAATCACCTTCACCCTGCTGTCAAGCCGGCTGCTATAAAACAACCGTTTCGTCAGGGCAAAAGCTCCCCTAGCCCTGGACAGAGCAGCATTTATATGTCTGTCGAAATTTCAAATACTGATCCATCCAGATGCCAAGGTACTTTACTACACTTTTACTCGCCAGTGGCTGTCCATTTGGCCCTACGATCACCAGCTTACGCCAGTTCTTTCTCGTATCCCTTGTGGCTCCATGCAACGGAGTCCTAAACAAGATAGTTTCTGATTTCTGGAAGTTGATTTTCAACTTCCAGTCATCGCAATATCGCTGAATCTTCTCGAAGTCACGCTGCAAAAGAATTCTGATGACCTCGACTTTTGGAGCTGTTCTGTACGCAATTAGATCGTCGGCATACGCAATTGCCTGAGTTAGACTACTTATCAGATCGCTGGTGTAAATGCTGAATAGAATCGGCGAGTTGACCGCTCCCTGCTGAAGACCATTTTTAATATTAAAGGTTGTGGCAGAAGTCACATTGCCACTCTTGACAACAAACTTTCTACCATTGAGCATATCATAAAGCATATATAATAGTGGTTTACTAATGCCAAGTCTGGTCAGCTTTAGATAAAGACCCTCTAGCCATACGGTGTCGAAGGCCTTCTCCAAATCAACCAGACAGGCACCCGTACACTGCTTTTTAGATTTGTTCCATTGGACATCAGAAACGAGTTTAGACGCGGTATGAATGGTGTCATGTCCCGCCTTAAAACCGAACTGATTATCCGGTATGATATTATTGTCCTCTGCCCACTTAGACAGAGCTCTATTAATAACTTTTTCGAATACCTTGCTGATACTCGGAAGAAGACTTATCGACCGGAGATTCGCCGGATTGGAGTTGTCCTTTCCCTTTTTCGGGAGAGGATGCACCACAGCTGTCTTCCACCGCGCTGGATAATATGCATTATTCAGAGCGTTGTTAAACAGTGTGGTATAAATGTCTACTGCTTCTTGGGGTAAATGTCGAAGTACAACGTTGGATATGCCATCGACTCCTGCTGACTTCTTCTTCTTTAATGAATCGAAGATAAGCTGAAGCTCCACCTTCGTAATTAACAGGGAACTGGGCCCATTTCGCTCGGCGATTATGGCGTTTGCCAAATGATCTTCATTGAACCCGGTGAAACCGAGGTTCTCTGATCGCCATTGCGTTATGTCATTCCGAAGGTAGAAGTGGTGGACCAAGGCTCTGTTTTCCAGGTCATGGTTCGGGCGAATGCATGCATTCACCTTGTACACTTGCTGGAAAGCAGCCCCCACAGCCTCCACTTTCTCCTGCGGATCTTCGACAATAAAGAGGTCATCGTCCAAGACGGCGTCCTCTGGATCAATTCCTGCTGTCAGAAGTACGTCTCTGTTATCTGTCGTTCTCTGGAGCTTAAGACACGGAAGGTCGTTCTGATCATTTCTTCTAAATATTTTGTTAATTTGGGGAAACATACTCGGGTCGCTAGAATTAACAGCCCGAATTTTGTTATCCCAATACAAATTAATCGACAACCGATAATTTTCCTTAATAAGCTGGTTGATGTTCTTGATCGAAGACTTCAATGTCCTAATCTCCAGATCGTTTGGGTCAGTAAACCGTCTGTACAAGAGTTTGAGTCTTGTCAGCAGTCCACTTTTTTGTCTGTGTAATGCGTCAATGGTCGCATTCCGGTACATGTCGGTTGCGTCCCATTGTTTGTACTTTGGTATCGTTCTGTCCATTGTTCGTTTGATTGTCTCGTCCATTTGTTCAAGATATTGGTCTATTTCGTTATTTGTCTAATTCCTGTCATTTGGTGGGGATATATTATTCGAACTGATTTCGCTCGATAAGGCGTTGGTAAAGCGTGGCCAGCGCACCTTACTGTAATTGTAAGTATGCACAGGCACATACTCATCCAACTCCACGAGCTCGTTCGGAAGCGGTATTACGGCGGCGAGTCCGCAGTGGTCACTGTCGTACTCGATCGTTCGTAAACAGTTTCTTGGTCTTTGACCCACAGTGTCCGTAATTGTCAGTCTTGAGTCTATTAGCAATAGATCCAGATAGGCACCGCTTCTTGGAAACGATGGCCGATCCGTAGCCAGCAGGTCGACACCATATTCAGTGTTATATCGACTCATCCAATTAAAAAGATGAATACCTCTTGGATTCTGTATTTGATTTCCCCAATCTAGGTGTTTGGCATTCAAATCACCGGCCATGAGAAAGTAATTTTCTTCCAAGCTCAAGCGGAGACATTCGAAAAGTTTTTCAAGCTCTGTCATAAAATCAGTTGGCTGAGGTGATTCCGGTGCATAAGCCGCGATCACATACATTCGCTTCCCCTGTTGGAGAGGAATGCACACGATGCACGCCTCTAACAGCCGAAATCTGCGCAGTTCACTATTATATATAACTTTATGATTAATGCCTTTTGGTATGAAGATTGCGACGCCCACCCCTTGAGTGGAGTTGGGTCGATCTCTTCTAACGATATTGTAATTGTTGTTAGTCAACTTATGTTTCTGTTTCAGCTTAGTTTCGCTGGCCATAAACACATCTGGACTCTGGTCTTTCAACAATTGGAAAAGATTAGCTCTACGTTCGGTCCTAATCAGTGAATTTACATTCACAGCACGGATCCTAAGAGGCCTCTTCCACAGCGCGCCTTTAACCTCTAATTTGCGTTAAGCTAGGCAAAACAGAGTAGATATAGTCCACCCTATTTGCCTGCTCCCTTATCTCTTTCTGAAGTCCTGTCAACTGGCTTTGAATTGCCAGCAACATGCTTCTAATTTCGGCCTGAGCGTCCGGAGCCCTAGGCACGAGGGCCGGTTGGGCTACCTTAGCTGCAGGCTGTACCGTGTTTCCCCTTCCTGCCGCCATTTGGGCGTAGGAGATCTGGGGATTGACGGGTGTTGTTGTAGGAGCACGCGTTGATGGGCGTACCACTACCTCTGTCTGCCTAGCTGCTTTATTGGTACGAATTTGCTGAAAGGCTGAGCAACCCCGATAATTAGCAGGGTGCCCCTCCTTTCCACAAAGTGCACATTTAAGCTGGGTCATATCATCGACCCTTTCCTCACCGAGTTTACACTCCCCCTTAATGTGGTTCTCACCACACTTCACGCAGCGTGACTGCATTTCGCAGTTTGCTGCAGCGTGGCCGAACCTTTGGCAGCGCATGCATTGAAGCATGTCGCCGCGTCTCTTTAATTTATCCCAAGTTACAACCTGGTAGTTGAGGACGAAGATACTCCTCAAACTATCCAGTTTGCTGTTGGGCGAAAGTTGAACCAAGAAGAACGGCAAAGACCGCTTCTCCCGTCTGGCTCTGACTGTAGTGAACGGCTTGACCCCGATAAACTCGAGATCGCCGCTCGCTTTTTCACAGAGCTCCTTATAGAGCACCTCTGGTTCCGTGCAGGAATCTATGCCCTTCAAGAGGACCGTTTGACATTTATCCACTTTGGGGGTAAAACTGAAGAACTCAGTCGTGGATTTTTTTAAAAGTTCTTTAATTATCTTATGTTGCGCCACTGTGGAGCAGTGGATCGCATGTCTATCTTTGCTTAGGCGTTTAATAAAAAAGTTTTGGCCTATGGCCGACTTACACAGGTCTATGG
This sequence comes from Dasysyrphus tricinctus, assembly GCA_963921185.1. Taxonomy (NCBI): domain Eukaryota; kingdom Metazoa; phylum Arthropoda; class Insecta; order Diptera; family Syrphidae; genus Dasysyrphus; species Dasysyrphus tricinctus. The sequence goes on from OY992530.1 coordinate 67,804,368, forward strand.
TTTCCTGAAGCTCCATTTTATAGGTGTTAATTGGTGGCACCTTTTCTTTTTTATTTTGGTTTTGGGGCGGCTGTGGCTGCTGCTGATGAATTCTCTGCTGCTGCTCGTTCCGCTGCTGTTGGTTCTGCTCCTGTGGTTGCTGCTGCTGCTGCTGTTGTCGTGTTTGTTGTTTTGGGCGTTGCTCCTTCGGTTGTTGCTGTGGCTGCTCTGTGGGCAGCTGTTGTTGTTGCTGCTTACTTTTGGGCTGCTGTGGCAGTTGCTGCTGTTGAGTTCGGGGATTTGGCACTTGCTGTTCTTGTTGTGGCGCTGCTGATATTTGTGGCGCCTGTGCCGCTCGCGCTCCTGTCTCTCCCGTTCACGTCGAGCTTCTTGTTTTGCCTTTAAGGCTTGAATCAGTGGAGTTATGACGGCATTAAGACGTTCCATCTCCCCCCGGATTACGTCGATCTTTTTACTGATGGCTTGCTCATCCATTGCTTCTTGTGCCTCAATTTCCTCTTCGGAGGACGCCTCTGGTGAGGTTAAATCTACAAGCAGGTTGTTGGTGCTGTCCCCTGTTGTATACAATCCCTCGCCACCCTCGGACATATATTCGATGTCATCGTCGGATGGCGAGGTATTCAATTGTTGTTGAATTTTAGCTGCTGCTGAAGTTTTTGCTGTGCGCGCCGTCTCCTTCACCCCAGCTGGCAGCTGGGCTGAGGTGGTGGTGGAGCGGCGCTTAACGAGGTTCGGCGCACAGCTTATCCTCTTCCTCCTCTTCTGGTGTGTGTCGGCTGTTGGTGCCGTTGCTGTTTTTGCCGTTTTTGCTACGGCACTAGCTGACGGTATGGCTGGTGGTGCCATCGCCTTAGTTGATGTTGTTGGTGCTGATGCACTTGCTGTAGCTTGGGCTTGTGGTGCCAAAGCTTGCTTCATTGTTGTTGTTGCTGGAACACCTTTCGATGTCCCCGCCATTTTGTTTGTGTCTTTATGCCGCTTATCACTCGCGATTATATTTTCTACCTCGCGATTGTGAAAAAAAGCGGCTAAAAGTTTTTTCTCTGACTGGGACTCGAACCCACTACCTTCGGATTCTCGGTCCGCCACCTCTCCCACTGAGCTATACTAGCTATTGGAAATACCTTGCTTTGAATTAAACTTCACTTGGTCACTCCGAATATAAATAATTGAACTAACTGGGAAGCCGAAAACGTGCGAACACTTCCACAGATCGAGATCGACTGCTTAAGAGTCTATCTAATATGGAACTGCTCTGATCCCTAAGTCATTTGGAATAAATTTGAATATGATTTTACTTTTCATGAAATAAATTATGTGAATTATAAATTTAATAATAATTTGATAGTTTTTGATATTTAAAAATTTGGACGCAAACCGGGTGAGAATATTTGATCATATTAAATATCGTAGAATAAATTATTTTTTTAAGATATTCACCCGGTTGGTATTCAAATTTTCAACACGAAGTCAACTTCGAAACTCAAGGTTTCTAAATTTTTTTTTTTTTTAAACATGGGTAGATAAATACATACATAGGTTGTAATGTAAGGCTGCAACCTTTTGCAAGGCTTCGTTGCTGTCAGTTGACATCTGTCACTTTGAAACTTGACAGTTGTCAGAGTGACAGATGTCAAACTGACAGCTGTCAAAGTGACAGATGTCAAACTGACAGCTGTCAAAATGACAAATGTCAAACTGACAGCTGTCAAAGTGACATGTCAAACTGACAGCTGTCAAAATGACAGATGTCAAACTGACAGCTGTCAGAGTGACAGATGTCAAACTTACAGCTGTCAAAGTGACAGATGTCAAACTGACATCGCTGGAAAAAATTGGCTTAAAACTAAACCACCGAACTGATTTTGATGAAATTTTCAGGAATGATTATTGTTAGGACAAGAAACCAATATAATTAATATCCGTCCACCTCCACGCATAGCTTCTTAAAAAAGTAATTTTTCGTAAAAATTAGAAAAAATGCAGGTGTTAATTAAATTCAAGTTAAAAGTTCAAGTGAGCTCAGCTCAACTCCATAATTGCGTTTCGCCCAGGTACGATAGTTGTGCTCATCAGTTAGATGACTATCGTACCCTTCTAAGGCCGTGTGCCAATTGCGTTAAAATCCTGGTTAAATTTGATCCCATGGCTAAATTTTGACATTACCGAGGTGAATATAGACTTCAAAATTTAACCTGCTCAGGAGCTCGTTAAAATTTTAGTCGGTGGTTAGTTTTTGACATGTCTATGGGCTTGTTCAGCTGTGTATCTTAAGCGATCCGGATTTGTTTGTGTTGTTGTAAACCCTTATAAAAAAACTGCTGAGGGAGATGAATGTAGATAAATATTTTATTTTGCTATCAAGAAGTCATGAATCCTATCGGGAAAGATGAAAAATGGAAAAAAAAACTAAAATTAAATGAAAGGATTAAGAAATATAGACAAAGACCTTATAATAAATTTAAGTATGCACTCAAGGAGAAGTTTGAATAACTTGAGATAAATCCTTTAAGCGAAATTTTAGCTCGATCTGCGTACTACGCTTAATGTAAAAGAATCAATAACATTTATTGAAAATACTTTTTCAGATGATTCATTCATTTTGCAAACTGATATGTTTGCGAACTATCATTACTGAGAAAAATGCAACAACAAAACTAATGGGAAGTGAATATAAAAAAAAATCCCATTTAATCCAATTGACACAGCAAAAACCTTAAATTTTACTCACCCCTATAAAAAGGGATAACATTTAACTAGGATCAAATTTAACCAGAATTTTAACGCAATTGGCACACGGCCTAAGATGCAATTTTGTATCGATGTTTACCCAATAATATATAAATCAAAGCGTGGAGATACTGATGTGAATTTAATTATTTATTGAATTATAAATATTCAGTCACTCCACTTAAACAAAAGAATTTCTTTTCAAATTTTCTTCATATTCTATAAGATGTTAATTAAACCTTATAAAAATATATTTTTAGAAAATTGGCCTTTAAAAGTTCTTGCAACGCCCATTTTGTGGACGTTTTTTGATGAAGCCAGTCTGGGTAAATCTGAACCCACTATCCATTTTAATTAAATGTTTAGTCATGATAGAGAACAATGATGCGACCGCACAAACATGTATCTAACTAACCTTAAAAAAGTGAAAGCCCTTAAGCCCTTATTTATCCCATAAATAGAAGAATAATTAAAAAAAGTTCAGAATTTAGTGAAAACGGATCGCTTAAAAACTACCCATTGTTTAATCTTTTTCTCCTTAGTTTTTAACTTTGGGCGATAAACTCCCGATGTATATATATTTTATTTACAAACGGTTATCATATCTTAATTTAACAACTAGCTGTCACTTTGACAGTTTTCAGTTTGACATCTGTCACTTTGACAGCTGTCAAGTTTCAAAGTGATATACATCAAACTGACAGCAACGAAGCCTTGCAAAAGGTCACAGTTTTAAATTACATCCGATGTATTTAACTATCCACGTTAAAAAAAAAATTAAAAAAACCTTGTGTTTCGAACTTGACTTCGTGTTTAGATGGCAAATTTCTGACATTTTGTTAACAAAGTCTTTTGAAAATCCATAGAAAACAAAATTAAAACTTGTGGTTATTGAAAAAATCCGGGACCGGTTCATGACAAACTCAAACCATTAATCCAAACAATGTCTTATTCAGCAATGGCCGTATTAAACTAACATACATAGTTCAATGCTTAAGAGTCTATCTAATATGGAACTGCTCAGATCCCTAAGTCATTTGGAATAAATTTGAATATGATTTTACTTTTCATGAAATAAATTATGTGAATTATAAATTTAATAATAATTTGATAGTTTTTGATATTTGAAAATTTGGACGCAAACCGGGTGAGAATATTTGATTATATTAAATATCGTAGAATAAATTATTTTTTTAAGATATTCACCCGGTTGGTATTCAAATTTTCAACACGAAGTCAAGTTCGAAACTCAAGGTTTCTTAAATTTTTTTTTTTTTAAACATGGGTAGATAAATACATAGGTTGTAATGTAAGGCTGCAACCTTTTGCAAGGCTTCGTTGCTGTCAGTTGACATCTGCCACTTTGAAACTGGACAGTTGTCAGAGTGACAGATGTCAAACTGACAGCTGTCAAAGTGACAGATGTCAAACTGACAGCTGTCAAAATGACAAATGTCAAACTGACAGCTGTCAAAGTGACATGTCAAACTGACAGCTTTCAAAATGACAGATGTCAAACTGACAGCTGTCAAAATGACAGATGTCAAACTGACAGCTGTCAAAATGACAGATGTTAAACTGGTCAGAGTGACAGATGTCAAACTGACAGCTGTCAAAGTGACAGATGTCAAACTGACATCGCTGGAAAAAATTGGCTTAAAACTAAACCACCGAACTGATTTTGATGAAATTTTCAGGAATGATTATTGTTAGGACAAGAAACCAATATAATTAATATCCGTCCACCTCCACGCATAGCTTCTTAAAAAAGTAATTTTTCGTAAAAATTAGAAAAAAAGCAGGTGTTAATTAAATTCAAGTTAAAAGTTCAAGTGAGCTCAGCTCAACTCCATAATTGCGTTTCGCCCAGGTACGATAGTTGTGCTCATCAGTTAGGTGACTATCGTTCCCTTCTAAGATACAATTTTGTATCGATGTCTACCCAATAATATATAAATCAAAGCGTGGAGATACTGATGTGAATTTAATTATTTATTGAATTATAAATATTCAGTCACTCCACTTAAACAAAAGAATTTCTTTTCAAATTTTCTTCATATTCTATAAGATGTTAATTAAACCTTATAAAAATATATTTTTAGAAAATTGGCCTTTAAAAGTTCTTGCAACGCCCATTTTGTGGACGTTTTTTGATGGAGCCAGTCTGGGTAAATCTGAACCCACTATCCATTTTAATTAAATGTTTAGTCATGATAGAGAACAATGATGCGATCGCACAAACATGTATCTAACTAACCTTAAAAAAGTGAAAGCCCTTAAGCCCTTATTTATCCCATGAATAGAAGAATAATTAAAAAAAGTTCAGAATTTAGTGAAAACGGATCGCTTAAAAACTACCCATTGTTTAATCTTTTTCTCCTTAGTTTTTAACTTTGGGCGATAAACTCCCGATGCATATATATTTTATTTACAAACGGTTATCATATCTTAATTTAACAACTAGCTGTCACTTTGACAGTTTTCAGTTTGACATCTGTCAAGTTTCAAAGTGATATACATCAAACTGATGTGAATTTAACAGCAACGAAGCCTTGAAAAAGGTCACAGTTTTACATTACATCCGATGTATTTAACTATCCATATTAAAAAAAAAATTAAAAAAACCTTGTGTTTCGAACTTGACTTCGTGTTTAGATGGCAAATTTCTGACATTTTGTTAACAAAGTCTTTTGAAAATCCATAGAAAACAAAATTAAAACTTGTGGTTATTGAAAAAATCCGGGACCGGTTCATGACAAACTCAAACCATTAATCCAAACAATGTCTTATTCAGCAATGGCCGTATTAAACTAACATACATAGTTCAATGCTTAAGAGTCTATCTAATATGGAACTGCTCTGATCCCTAAGTCATTTGGAATAAATTTGAATATGATTTTACTTTTCATGAAATAAATTATGTGAATTATAAATTTAATAATAATTTGATACTTTTTGATATTTGAATATTTGGACGCAAACCGGATGAGAATATTTGATTATATTAAATATCGTAGAATAAATTATTTTTTTAGGATATGCACCCGGTTGGTCACTTTGTTGCATGTTGCATGTTGCATGTTGCATGTTGCATGTTGCATGTTGCATGTTGCATGTTGCATGTTGCATGTTGCATGTTGCATGTTGCATGTTGCATGTTGCATGTTGCATGTTGCATGTTGCATGTTGCATGTTGCATGTTGCATGTTGCATGTTGCATGTTGCATGTTGCATGTTGCATGTTGCATGTTGCATGTTGCATGTTGCATGTTGCATGTTGCATGTTGCATGTTGCATGTTGCATGTTGCATGTTGCATGTTGCATGTTGCATGTTGCATGTTGCATGTTGCATGTTGCATGTTGCATGTTGCATGTTGCATGTTGCATGTTGCATGTTGCATGTTGCATGTTGCATGTTGCATGTTGCATGTTGCATGTTGCATGTTGCATGTTGCATGTTGCATGTTGCATGTTGCATGTTGCATGTTGCATGTTGCATGTTGCATGTTGCATGTTGCATGTTGCATGTTGCATGTTGCATGTTGCATGTTGCATGTTGCATGTTGCATGTTGCATGTTGCATGTTGCATGTTGCATGTTGCATGTTGCATGTTGCATGTTGCATGTTGCATGTTGCATGTTGCATGTTGCATGTTGCATGTTGCATGTTGCATGTTGCATGTTGCATGTTGCATGTTGCATGTTGCATGTTGCATGTTGCATGTTGCATGTTGCATGTTGCATGTTGCATGTTGCATGTTGCATGTTGCATGTTGCATGTTGCATGTTGCATGTTGCATGTTGCATGTTGCATGTTGCATGTTGCATGTTGCATGTTGCATGTTGCATGTTGCATGTTGCATGTTGCATGTTGCATGTTGCATGTTGCATGTTGCATGTTGCATGTTGCATGTTGCATGTTGCATGTTGCATGTTGCATGTTGCATGTTGCATGTTGCATGTTGCATGTTGCATGTTGCATGTTGCATGTTGCATGTTGCATGTTGCATGTTGCATGTTGCATGTTGCATGTTGCATGTTGCATGTTGCATGTTGCATGTTGCATGTTGCATGTTGCATGTTGCATGTTGCATGTTGCATGTTGCATGTTGCATGTTGCATGTTGCATGTTGCATGTTGCATGTTGCATGTTGCATGTTGCATGTTGCATGTTGCATGTTGCATGTTGCATGTTGCATGTTGCATGTTGCATGTTGCATGTTGCATGTTGCATGTTGCATGTTGCATGTTGCATGTTGCATGTTGCATGTTGCATGTTGCATGTTGCATGTTGCATGTTGCATGTTGCATGTTGCATGTTGCATGTTGCATGTTGCATGTTGCATGTTGCATGTTGCATGTTGCATGTTGCATGTTGCATGTTGCATGTTGCATGTTGCATGTTGCATGTTGCATGTTGCATGTTGCATGTTGCATGTTGCATGTTGCATGTTGCATGTTGCATGTTGCATGTTGCATGTTGCATGTTGCATGTTGCATGTTGCATGTTGCATGTTGCATGTTGCATGTTGCATGTTGCATGTTGCATGTTGCATGTTGCATGTTGCATGTTGCATGTTGCATGTTGCATGTTGCATGTTGCATGTTGCATGTTGCATGTTGCATGTTGCATGTTGCATGTTGCATGTTGCATGTTGCATGTTGCATGTTGCATGTTGCATGTTGCATGTTGCATGTTGCATGTTGCATGTTGCATGTTGCATGTTGCATGTTGCATGTTGCATGTTGCATGTTGCATGTTGCATGTTGCATGTTGCATGTTGCATGTTGCATGTTGCATGTTGCATGTTGCATGTTGCATGTTGCATGTTGCATGTTGCATGTTGCATGTTGCATGTTGCATGTTGCATGTTGCATGTTGCATGTTGCATGTTGCATGTTGCATGTTGCATGTTGCATGTTGCATGTTGCATGTTGCATGTTGCATGTTGCATGTTGCATGTTGCATGTTGCATGTTGCATGTTGCATGTTGCATGTTGCATGTTGCATGTTGCATGTTGCATGTTGCATGTTGCATGTTGCATGTTGCATGTTGCATGTTGCATGTTGCATGTTGCATGTTGCATGTTGCATGTTGCATGTTGCATGTTGCATGTTGCATGTTGCATGTTGCATGTTGCATGTTGCATGTTGCATGTTGCATGTTGCATGTTGCATGTTGCATGTTGCATGTTGCATGTTGCATGTTGCATGTTGCATGTTGCATGTTGCATGTTGCATGTTGCATGTTGCATGTTGCATGTTGCATGTTGCATGTTGCATGTTGCATGTTGCATGTTGCATGTTGCATGTTGCATGTTGCATGTTGCATGTTGCATGTTGCATGTTGCATGTTGCATGTTGCATGTTGCATGTTGCATGTTGCATGTTGCATGTTGCATGTTGCATGTTGCATGTTGCATGTTGCATGTTGCATGTTGCATGTTGCATGTTGCATGTTGCATGTTGCATGTTGCATGTTGCATGTTGCATGTTGCATGTTGCATGTTGCATGTTGCATGTTGCATGTTGCATGTTGCATGTTGCATGTTGCATGTTGCATGTTGCATGTTGCATGTTGCATGTTGCATGTTGCATGTTGCATGTTGCATGTTGCATGTTGCATGTTGCATGTTGCATGTTGCATGTTGCATGTTGCATGTTGCATGTTGCATGTTGCATGTTGCATGTTGCATGTTGCATGTTGCATGTTGCATGTTGCATGTTGCATGTTGCATGTTGCATGTTGCATGTTGCATGTTGCATGTTGCATGTTGCATGTTGCATGTTGCATGTTGCATGTTGCATGTTGCATGTTGCATGTTGCATGTTGCATGTTGCATGTTGCATGTTGCATGTTGCATGTTGCATGTTGCATGTTGCATGTTGCATGTTGCATGTTGCATGTTGCATGTTGCATGTTGCATGTTGCATGTTGCATGTTGCATGTTGCATGTTGCATGTTGCATGTTGCATGTTGCATGTTGCATGTTGCATGTTGCATGTTGCATGTTGCATGTTGCATGTTGCATGTTGCATGTTGCATGTTGCATGTTGCATGTTGCATGTTGCATGTTGCATGTTGCATGTTGCATGTTGCATGTTGCATGTTGCATGTTGCATGTTGCATGTTGCATGTTGCATGTTGCATGTTGCATGTTGCATGTTGCATGTTGCATGTTGCATGTTGCATGTTGCATGTTGCATGTTGCATGTTGCATGTTGCATGTTGCATGTTGCATGTTGCATGTTGCATGTTGCATGTTGCATGTTGCATGTTGCATGTTGCATGTTGCATGTTGCATGTTGCATGTTGCATGTTGCATGTTGCATGTTGCATGTTGCATGTTGCATGTTGCATGTTGCATGTTGCATGTTGCATGTTGCATGTTGCATGTTGCATGTTGCATGTTGCATGTTGCATGTTGCATGTTGCATGTTGCATGTTGCATGTTGCATGTTGCATGTTGCATGTTGCATGTTGCATGTTGCATGTTGCATGTTGCATGTTGCATGTTGCATGTTGCATGTTGCATGTTGCATGTTGCATGTTGCATGTTGCATGTTGCATGTTGCATGTTGCATGTTGCATGTTGCATGTTGCATGTTGCATGTTGCATGTTGCATGTTGCATGTTGCATGTTGCATGTTGCATGTTGCATGTTGCATGTTGCATGTTGCATGTTGCATGTTGCATGTTGCATGTTGCATGTTGCATGTTGCATGTTGCATGTTGCATGTTGCATGTTGCATGTTGCATGTTGCATGTTGCATGTTGCATGTTGCATGTTGCATGTTGCATGTTGCATGTTGCATGTTGCATGTTGCATGTTGCATGTTGCATGTTGCATGTTGCATGTTGCATGTTGCATGTTGCATGTTGCATGTTGCATGTTGCATGTTGCATGTTGCATGTTGCATGTTGCATGTTGCATGTTGCATGTTGCATGTTGCATGTTGCATGTTGCATGTTGCATGTTGCATGTTGCATGTTGCATGTTGCATGTTGCATGTTGCATGTTGCATGTTGCATGTTGCATGTTGCATGTTGCATGTTGCATGTTGCATGTTGCATGTTGCATGTTGCATGTTGCATGTTGCATGTTGCATGTTGCATGTTGCATGTTGCATGTTGCATGTTGCATGTTGCATGTTGCATGTTGCATGTTGCATGTTGCATGTTGCATGTTGCATGTTGCATGTTGCATGTTGCATGTTGCATGTTGCATGTTGCATGTTGCATGTTGCATGTTGCATGTTGCATGTTGCATGTTGCATGTTGCATGTTGCATGTTGCATGTTGCATGTTGCATGTTGCATGTTGCATGTTGCATGTTGCATGTTGCATGTTGCATGTTGCATGTTGCATGTTGCATGTTGCATGTTGCATGTTGCATGTTGCATGTTGCATGTTGCATGTTGCATGTTGCATGTTGCATGTTGCATGTTGCATGTTGCATGTTGCATGTTGCATGTTGCATGTTGCATGTTGCATGTTGCATGTTGCATGTTGCATGTTGCATGTTGCATGTTGCATGTTGCATGTTGCATGTTGCATGTTGCATGTTGCATGTTGCATGTTGCATGTTGCATGTTGCATGTTGCATGTTGCATGTTGCATGTTGCATGTTGCATGTTGCATGTTGCATGTTGCATGTTGCATGTTGCATGTTGCATGTTGCATGTTGCATGTTGCATGTTGCATGTTGCATGTTGCATGTTGCATGTTGCATGTTGCATGTTGCATGTTGCATGTTGCATGTTGCATGTTGCATGTTGCATGTTGCATGTTGCATGTTGCATGTTGCATGTTGCATGTTGCATGTTGCATGTTGCATGTTGCATGTTGCATGTTGCATGTTGCATGTTGCATGTTGCATGTTGCATGTTGCATGTTGCATGTTGCATGTTGCATGTTGCATGTTGCATGTTGCATGTTGCATGTTGCATGTTGCATGTTGCATGTTGCATGTTGCATGTTGCATGTTGCATGTTGCATGTTGCATGTTGCATGTTGCATGTTGCATGTTGCATGTTGCATGTTGCATGTTGCATGTTGCATGTTGCATGTTGCATGTTGCATGTTGCATGTTGCATGTTGCATGTTGCATGTTGCATGTTGCATGTTGCATGTTGCATGTTGCATGTTGCATGTTGCATGTTGCATGTTGCATGTTGCATGTTGCATGTTGCATGTTGCATGTTGCATGTTGCATGTTGCATGTTGCATGTTGCATGTTGCATGTTGCATGTTGCATGTTGCATGTTGCATGTTGCATGTTGCATGTTGCATGTTGCATGTTGCATGTTGCATATTGCATGTTGCATGTTGCATGTTGCATGTTGCATGTTGCATGTTGCATGTTGCATGTTGCATGTTGCATGTTGCATGTTGCATGTTGCATGTCGCATGTTGCATGTTGCATGTTGCATGTTGCATGTTGCATGTTGCATGTCCATGTGCATGTTGCATGTGCATGTTGCATGTGCATGTTGCATGTTGCATGTGCATGTTTCATGTGCATGTTGCATGTGCAAGTTGCATGTGCATGTTGCATGTTGCATGTGCATGTTGCATGTGCAAGTTGCATGTGCATGTTTTATGTAAAAGTTGCATGTGCAAGTTGCATGTGCATGTTGCATGTTGCATGTTGCATGTGCATGTTTCTTGTGCAAGTTGCATGTGCATGTTGCATGTGCAAGTTAAATGTGCATGTTGCATGTGCCAGTTGCATGTTGCATGTGCATGTTGCATGTGCAAGTTGCATGTGCTGTTGCATGTGCATGTTGCATGTGCATGTTGCATGTGCAAGTTGCATGTTGCATGTGCATGTTGCATGTGCAAGTTGCATGTGCAAGTTGCATGTGCATGTTGCATGTTGCATGTTGCATGTTGCATGTGCAAGTTGCATGTGCATGTTGCATGTGCAAGTTGCATGTCCATGTGCATGTTGCATGTGCATGTTGCATGTGCAAGTTGCATGTGCATGTTGCATGTGCAAGTTGCATGTGCATGTTGCATGTGCATGTTGCATGTTGCATGTGCAAGTTGCATGTGCATGTTGCATGTGCAAGTTGCATGTGCATGTTGCACGTGCAAGTTGCATGTGCATGTTGCATGTGCAAGTTGCATGTGCATGTTGCATGTGCAACTTGCATGTTGCATGTGCAAATTGCATGTTGCATGCGCACGTTGCATGTGCAAGTATCATGTGCACGTTGCTTGTGCATGTTGCATGTGCAAGTTGCATGTGCATGTTGCATGTGCAAGTTGCATATGCAAGTTGCATGTGCAAGTTGCCCGTGCAAGTTGCATGTGCATGTTGCATGTTGCATGTTGCATGTTGCATGTTGCATGTTGCATGTTGCATGTTGCATGTTGCATGTTGCATGTTGCATGTTGCATGTTGCATGTTGCATGTTGCATGTTGCATGTTGCATGTTGCATGTTGCATGTTGCATGTTGCATGTTGCATGATGCATGTTGCATGTTGCATGTTGCATGTTGCATGTTGCATGTTGCATGTTGCATGTTGCATGTTGCATGTTGCATGTTGCATGTTGCATGTTGCATGTTGCATGTTGCATGTTGCATGTTGCATGTTGCATGTTGCATGTTGCATGTTGCATGTTGCATGTTGCATGTTGCATGTTGCATGTTGCATGTTGCATGTTGCATGTTGCATGTTGCATGTTGCATGTTGCATGTTGCATGTTGCATGTTGCATGTTGCATGTTGCATGTTGCATGTTGCATGTTGCATGTTGCATGTTGCATGTTGCATGTTGCATGTTGCATGTTGCATGTTGCATGTTGCATGTTGCATGTCGCATGTTGCATGTTGCATGTTGCATGTTGCATGTTGCATGTTGCATGTCCATGTGCATGTTGCATGTGCATGTTGCATGTGCATGTTGCATGTTATATGTGCATGTTTCATGTGCATGTTGCATGTGCAAGTTGCATGTGCATGTTGCATGTTGCATGTGCATGTTGCATGTGCAAGTTGCATGTGCATGTTTTATGTAAAAGTTGCATGTGCAAGTTGCATGTGCATGTTGCATGTTGCATGTTGCATGTGCATGTTTCTTGTGCAAGTTGCATGTGCATGTTGCATGTGCAAGTTAAATGTGCATGTTGCATGTGCCAGTTGCATGTTGCATGTGCATGTTGCATGTGCAAGTTGCATGTGCTGTTGCATGTGCATGTTGCATGTGCATGTTGCATGTGCAAGTTGCATGTTGCATGTGCATGTTGCATGTGCAAGTTGCATGTGCAAGTTGCATGTGCATGTTGCATGTTGCATGTTGCATGTTGCATGTGCAAGTTGCATGTGCATGTTGCATGTGCAAGTTGCATGTCCATGTGCATGTTGCATGTGCATGTTGCATGTGCAAGTTGCATGTGCATGTTGCATGTGCAAGTTGCATGTGCATGTTGCATGTGCATGTTGCATGTTGCATGTGCAAGTTGCATGTGCATGTTGCATGTGCAAGTTGCATGTGCATGTTGCACGTGCAAGTTGCATGTGCATGTTGCATGTGCAAGTTGCATGTGCATGTTGCATGTGCAACTTGCATGTTGCATGTGCAAATTGCATGTTGCATGCGCACGTTGCATGTGCAAGTATCATGTGCACGTTGCTTGTGCATGTTGCATGTGCAAGTTGCATGTGCATGTTGCATGTGCAAGTTGCATATGCAAGTTGCATGTGCAAGTTGCCCGTGCAAGTTGCATGTGCATGTTGCATGTTGCATGTTGCATGTTGCATGTTGCATGTTGCATGTTGCATGTTGCATGTTGCATGTTGCATGTTGCATGTTGCATGTTGCATGTTGCATGTTGCATGTTGCATGTTGCATGTTGCATGTTGCATGATGCATGTTGCATGTTGCATGTTGCATGTTGCATGTTGCATGTTGCATGTTGCATGTTGCATGTTGCATGTTGCATGTTGCATGTTGCATGTTGCATGTTGCATGTTGCATGTTGCATGTTGCATGTTGCATGTTGCATGTTGCATGTTGCATGTTGCATGTTGCATGTTGCATGTTGCATGTTGCATGTTGCATGTTGCATGTTGCATGTTGCATGTTGCATGTTGCATGTTGCATGTTGCATGTTGCATGTTGCATGTTGCATGTTGCATGTTGCATGTTGCATGTTGCATGTTGCATGTTGCATGTTGCATGTTGCATGTTGCATGTTGCATGTTGCATGTTGCATGTTGCATGTTGCATGTTGCATGTTGCATGTTGCATGTTGCATGTTGCATGTTGCATGTTGCATGTTGCATGTTGCATGTTGCATGTTGCATGTTGCATGTTGCATGTTGCATGTTGCATGTTGCATGTTGCATGTTGCATGTTGCATGTTGCATGTTGCATGTTGCATGTTGCATGTTGCATGTTGCATGTTGCATGTTGCATGTTGCATGTTGCATGTTGCATGTTGCATGTTGCATGTTGCATGTTGCATGTTGCATGTTGCATGTTGCATGTTGCATGTTGCATGTTGCATGTTGCATGTTGCATGTTGCATGTTGCATGTTGCATGTTGCATGTTGCATGTTGCATGTTGCATGTTGCATGTTGCATGTTGCATGTTGCATGTTGCATGTTGCATGTTGCATGTTGCATGTTGCATGTTGCATGTTGCATGTTGCATGTTGCATGTTGCATGTTGCATGTTGCATGTTGCATGTTGCATGTTGCATGTTGCATGTTGCATGTTGCATGTTGCATGTTGCATGTTGCATGTTGCATGTTGCATGTTGCATGTTGCATGTTGCATGTTGCATGTTGCATGTTGCATGTTGCATGTTGCATGTTGCATGTTGCATGTTGCATGTTGCATGTTGCATGTTGCATGTTGCATGTTGCATGTTGCATGTTGCATGTTGCATGTTGCATGTTGCATGTTGCATGTTGCATGTTGCATGTTGCATGTTGCATGTTGCATGTTGCATGTTGCATGTTGCATGTTGCATGTTGCATGTTGCATGTTGCATGTTGCATGTTGCATGTTGCATGTTGCATGTTGCATGTTGCATGTTGCATGTTGCATGTTGCATGTTGCATGTTGCATGTTGCATGTTGCATGTTGCATGTTGCATGTTGCATGTTGCATGTTGCATGTTGCATGTTGCATGTTGCATGTTGCATGTTGCATGTTGCATGTTGCATGTTGCATGTTGCATGTTGCATGTTGCATGTTGCATGTTGCATGTTGCATGTTGCATGTTGCATGTTGCATGTTGCATGTTGCATGTTGCATGTTGCATGTTGCATGTTGCATGTTGCATGTTGCATGTTGCATGTTGCATGTTGCATGTTGCATGTTGCATGTTGCATGTTGCATGTTGCATGTTGCATGTTGCATGTTGCATGTTGCATGTTGCATGTTGCATGTTGCATGTTGCATGTTGCATGTTGCATGTTGCATGTTGCATGTTGCATGTTGCATGTTGCATGTTGCATGTTGCATGTTGCATGTTGCATGTTGCATGTTGCATGTTGCATGTTGCATGTTGCATGTTGCATGTTGCATGTTGCATGTTGCATGTTGCATGTTGCATGTTGCATGTTGCATGTTGCATGTTGCATGTTGCATGTTGCATGTTGCATGTTGCATGTTGCATGTTGCATGTTGCATGTTGCATGTTGCATGTTGCATGTTGCATGTTGCATGTTGCATGTTGCATGTTGCATGTTGCATGTTGCATGTTGCATGTTACATGTTGCATGTTGCATGTTGCATGTTGCATGTTGCATTTTGCATGTTGCATGTTGCATGTTGCATGTTGCATGTTGCATGTTGCATGTGCATGTTGCATGTTGCATGTTGCATGTTGCATGTGCAAGTTGCATGTGCATTATGCACGTCCAAAGTGCATGTGCATGTTGCATGTGCAAGTTGCATGTAACATGTTGCATGTTGCATGTTGCATGTTGCATGTTGCATGTTGCATGTTGCATGTTGCATGTTGCATGTTGCATGTTGCATGTTGCATGTTGCATGTTGCATGTTGCATGTTGCATGTTGCATGTTGCATGTTGCATGTTGCATGTTGCATGTTGCATGTTGCATGTTGCATGTTGCATGTTGCATGTTGCATGTTGCATGTTGCATGTTGCATGTTGCATGTTGCATGTTGCATGTTGCATGTTGCATGTTGCATGTTGCATGTTGCATGTTGCATGTTGCATGTTGCATGTTGCATGTTGCATGTTGCATGTTGCATGTTGCATGTTGCATGTTGCATGTTGCATGTTGCATGTTGCATGTTGCATGTTGCATGTTGCATGTTGCATGTTGCATGTTGCATGTTGCATGTTGCATGTTGCATGTTGCATGTTGCATGTTGCATGTTGCATGTTGCATGTTGCATGTTGCATGTTGCATGTTGCATGTTGCATGTTGCATGTTGCATGTTGCATGTTGCATGTTGCATGTTGCATGTTGCATGTTGCATGTTGCATGTTGCATGTTGCATGTTGCATGTTGCATGTTGCATGTTGCATGTTGCATGTTGCATGTTGCATGTTGCATGTTGCATGTTGCATGTTGCATGTTGCATGTTGCATGTTGCATGTTGCATGTTGCATGTTGCATGTTGCATGTTGCATGTTGCATGTTGCATGTTGCATGTTGCATGTTGCATTTTGCATGTTGCATGTTGCATGTTGCATGTTGCATGTTGCATGTTGCATGTGCATGTTGCATGTTGCATGTTGCATGTTGCATGTGCAAGTTGCATGTGCATTATGCACGTCCAAAGTGCATGTGCATGTTGCATGTGCAAGTTGCATGTGCAAGTTGCATGTGCATGTTGCATGTGCAAGTTGCATGTTGCATGTGCATGTTGCATGTTGCATGTTGCATGTTGCATGTTGCATGTTGCATGTTGCATGTTGCATGTTGCATGTTGCATGTTGCATGTTGCATGTTGCATGTTGCATGTTGCATGTTGCATGTTGCATGTTGCATGTTGCATGTTGCATGTTGCATGTTGCATGTTGCATGTTGCATGTTGCATGTTGCATGTTGCATGTTGCATGTTGCATGTTGCATGTTGCATGTTGCATGTTGCATGTTGCATGTTGCATGTTGCATGTTGCATGTTGCATGTTGCATGTTGCATGTTGCATGTTGCATGTTGCATGTTGCATGTTGCATGTTGCATGTTGCATGTTGCATGTTGCATGTTGCATGTTGCATGTTGCATGTTGCATGTTGCATGTTGCATGTTGCATGTTGCATGTTGCATGTTGCATGTTGCATGTTGCATGTTGCATGTTGCATGTTGCATGTTGCATGTTGCATGTTGCATGTTGCATGTTGCATGTGCAAGTTGCATGTTGCATGGGCATGTTGCATTTGCAAGTTGCATGTGCAAGTTGCATGTGCATGTTGCATGTTGCATGTGCATGTTGCATGTGCAAGTTGCATGTGCTGTTGCGTGTGCATGTTGCATGTGCAAGTTGCATGTTGCATGTGCATGTTGCATGTGCAAGTTGCACGTGCAAGTTGCATGTGCATGTTGCATGTTGCATGTGCATGTTGCATGTGCAAGTTGCATGTGCATGTTGCATGTGCAAGATGCATGTGCATGTTGCATGTGCATGTTGCATGTGCAAGTTGCATGTTGCATATGCAAGTTGCATGTGCAAGTTGCATGTGCATGTTGCATGTGCAAGTTGCATGTTGCATGTGCATGTTGCATGTTGCATGTTGCATGTGCAAGTTGCATGTTGCATGGGCATGTTGCATTTGCAAGTTGCATGTGCATGTTGCATGTGCAAGTTGCATGTTGCATGTGCATGTTGCATGTTGCATGTGCAAGTTGCATGTGCATGTTGCATGTTGCATGTTGCATGTTGCATGTTGCATGTGCAAGTTGCATGTTGCATGGGCATGTTGCATTTGCAAGTTGCATGTGCATGTTGCATGTGCAAGTTGCATGTTGCATGTGCATGTTGCATGTTGCATGTGCAAGTTGCATGTGCATGTTGCATGTGCAAGATGCATGTGCATGTTGCATGTGCATGTTGCATGTGCAAGTTGCATGTTGCATATGCAAGTTGCATGTGCAAGTTGCATGTGCATGTTGCATGTGCAAGTTGCATGTTGCATGTGCATGTTGCATGTTGCATGTGCAAGTTTCATGTGCATGTTGCATGTTGCATGTTGCATGTTGCATGTGCATGTTGCATGTGCATGTTGCATGTGCAAGTTGCATGTTGCATGTGCATGTTGCATGTGCAAGTTGCACGTGCAAGTTGCATGTGCATGTTGCATGTTGCATGTGCATGTTGCATGTGCAAGTTGCATGTGCATGTTGCATGTGCAAGATGCATGTGCATGTTGCATGTGCATGTTGCATGTGCAAGTTGCATGTTGCATATGCAAGTTGCATGTGCAAGTTGCATGTGCATGTTGCATGTGCAAGTTGCATGTTGCATGTGCATGTTGCATGTTGCATGTGCAAGTTGCATGTGCAAGTTGCATGTTGCATATGCAAGTTGCATGTGCAAGTTGCATGTGCATGTTGCATGTGCAAGTTGCATGTTGCATGTGCATGTTGCATGTGCAAGTTGCACGTGCAAGTTGCATGTGCATGTTGCATGTTGCATGTGCATGTTGCATGTGCAAGTTGCATGTGCATGTTGCATGTGCAAGATGCATGTGCATGTTGCATGTGCATGTTGCATGTGCAAGTTGCATGTTGCATATGCAAGTTGCATGTGCAAGTTGCATGTGCATGTTGCATGTGCAAGTTGCATGTTGCATGTGCATGTTGCATGTTGCATGTGCAAGTTGCATGTGCATGTTGCATGTGCAAGATGCATGTGCATGTTGCATGTGCATGTTGCATGTGCAAGTTGCATGTTGCATATGCAAGTTGCATGTGCAAGTTGCATGTGCATGTTGCATGTGCAAGTTGCATGTTGCATGTGCATGTTGCATGTTGCATGTTGCATGTTGCATGTGCATGTTGCATGTTGCATGTTGCATGTTGCATGTGCAAGTTGCATGTGCATTATGCACGTCCAAAGTGCATGTGCATGTTGCATGTGCAAGTTGCATGTGCAAGTTGCATGTGCATGTTGCATGTGCAAGTTGCATGTTGCATGTGCATGTTGCATGTTGCATGTTGCATGTTGCATGTTGCATGTTGCATGTTGCATGTTGCATGTTGCATGTTGCATGTTGCATGTTGCATGTTGCATGTTGCATGTTGCATGTTGCATGTTGCATGTTGCATGTTGCATGTTGCATGTTGCATGTTGCATGTTGCATGTTGCATGTTGCATGTTGCATGTTGCATGTTGCATGTTGCATGTTGCATGTTGCATGTTGCATGTTGCATGTGCAAGTTGCATGTTGCATGGGCATGTTGCATTTGCAAGTTGCATGTGCAAGTTGCATGTGCATGTTGCATGTTGCATGTGCATGTTGCATGTGCAAGTTGCATGTGCTGTTGCGTGTGCATGTTGCATGTGCAAGTTGCATGTTGCATGTGCATGTTGCATGTGCAAGTTGCACGTGCAAGTTGCATGTGCATGTTGCATGTTGCATGTGCATGTTGCATGTGCAAGTTGCATGTGCATGTTGCATGTGCAAGATGCATGTGCATGTTGCATCTGCAAGTTGCATGTGCAAGTTGCATGTGCATGTTGCATGTGCATGTTGCATGTGCAAGTTGCATATGCAAGTTGCATGTGCAAGTTGCATGTGCATGTTGCATGTTGCGTGTTGCATGTTGCATGTTGCATGTTGCATGTTGCAAGTTGCATGTTGCATGTTGCATGTTGCATGTTGCATGTTGCATGTTGCATGTTGCATGTTGCATGTTGCATGTTGCATGTTGCATGTTGCATGTTGCATGTTGCATGTTGCATGTTGCATGTTGCATGTTGCATGTTGCATGTTGCATGTTGCATGTTGCATGTTGCATGTTGCATGTTGCATGTTGCATGTTGCATGTTGCATGTTGCATGTTGCATGTTGCATGTTGCATGTTGCATGTTGCATGTTGCATGTTGCATGTTGCATGTTGCATGTTGCATGTTGCATGTTGCATGTTGCATGTTGCATGTTGCATGTTGCATGTTGCATGTTGCATGTTGCATGTTGCATGTTGCATGTTGCATGTTGCATGTTGCATGTTGCATGTTGCATGTTGCATGTTGCATGTTGCATGTTGCATGTTGCATGTTGCATGTTGCATGTTGCATGTTGCATGTTGCATGTTGCATGTTGCATGGTGCATGTTGCATGTTGCATGTTGCATGTTGCATGTTGCATGTTGCATGTTGCATGTTGCATGTTGCATGTTGCATGTTGCATGTTGCATGTTACATGTTGCATGTTGCATGTTGCATGTTGCATGTTGCATGTTGCATGTTGCATGTTGCATGTTGCATGTTGCATGTTGCATGTTGCATGTTGCATGTTGCATGTTGCATGTTGCATGTTGCATGTTGCATGTTGCATGTTGCATGTTGCATGTTGCATGTTGCATGTTGCATGTTGCATGTTGCATGTTGCATGTTGCATGTTGCATGTTGCATGTTGCATGTTGCATGTTGCATGTTGCATGTTGCATGTTGCATGTTGCATGTTGCATGTTGCATGTTGCATGTTGCATGTTGCATGTTGCATGTTGCATGTTGCATGTTGCATGTTGCATGTTGCATGTTGCATATTGCATGTTGCATGTTGCATGTTGCATGTTGCATGTTGCATGTTGCATGTTGCATGTTGCATGTTGTATGTTGCATGTTGCATGTTGCTTGTTGCATGGTGCATGTTGCATGTTGCATGATGCATGTTGCATGTTGCATGTTGCATGTTGCATGTTGCATGTTACATGTTGCATGTTGCATGTGGCATGTTGCATGTTGCATGTTGCATGTTGCATGTTGCATGTTGCATGTTGCATGTTGCATGTTGCATGTTGCATGTTGCATGTTGCATGTTGCATGTTGCATGTTGCATGTTGCATGTTGCATGTTGCATGTTGCATGTTGCATGTTGCATGTTGCATGTTGCATGTTGCATGTTGCATGTTGCATGTTGCATGTTGCATGTTGCATGTTGCATGTTGCATGTTGCATGTTGCATGTGCATGTTGCATGTTGCATGTTGCATGTTGCATGTTGCATGTTGCATGTTGCATGTTGCATGTTGCATGTTGCATGTTGCATGTTGCATGTTGCATGTTGCATGTTGCATGTTGCATGTTGCATGTTGCATGTTGCATGTTGCATGTTGCATGTTGCATGTTGCATGTTGCATGTTGCATGTTGCATGTTGCATGTTGCATGTTGCATGTTGCATGTTGCATGTTGCATGTTGCATGTTGCATGTTGCATGTTGCATGTTGCATGTTGCATGTTGCATGTTGCATGTTGCATGTTGCATGTTGCATGTTGCATGTTGCATGTTGCATGTTGCATGTTGCATGTTGCATGTTGCATGTTGCATGTTGCATGTTGCATGTTGCATGTTGCATGTTGCATGTTGCATGTTGCATGTTGCATGTTGCATGTTGCATGTTGCATGTTGCATGTTGCATGTTGCATGTTGCATGTTGCATGTTGCATGTTGCATGTTGCATGTTGCATGTTGCATGTTGCATGTTGCATGTTGCATGTTGCATGTTGCATGTTGCATGTTGCATGTTGCATGTTGCATGTTGCATGTTGCATGTTGCATGTTGCATGTTGCATGTTGCATGTTGCATGTTGCATGTTGCATGTTGCATGTTGCATGTTGCATGTTGCATGTTGCATGTTGCATGTTGCATGTTGCATGTTGCATGTTGCATGTTGCATGTTGCATGTTGCATGTTGCATGTTGCATGTTGCATGTTGCATGTTGCATGTTGCATGTTGCATGTTGCATGTTGCATGTTGCATGTTGCATGTTGCATGT